>CM014734.1:47704329-48055484 GCA_004329165.1 Spatholobus suberectus
CTGAATTGTCCAATTACAAAAAAAAAAAAAAAACAGAAAAAAAAGAAAGATTAGCTATATATAGCTGTACAAGAAAGCACCAAAATTTTAACCACCTGTAACTAACTTACAGTGTGCAGCTGTCAAAAAACTAACTAAAGGCAACAGATAACTAGAGTAATACAGTGATTTATACCAGAGAGTCAGCCACTCTGAGCTTGTTCCTGAGAGCAAGGAACCAAGTTGGAGAGAGAGCCTTAGTTAAGATATCTGCATACTGGTCAGAGGCAGGGACATGCACAACCTGCCACTTGTGGGTTTACTTGCTATTTCACCTTTGTGGATGTGTGTACAAGATTCACCTGGCTGTACCTACTTAAAATTAAATCTGAGAATATCAGTTTTTAAACTATTTCACTTAATGGTTGAAAAACAGTTTCAGTTGAAATATAGACCCTCACCACTTACCTAAATCAGTTTGGGATTATCCAAAGAGTTATTTGTCCACACACCCATCACCAAAATGGGGTTGTAGAAAGGAAACACAGGCATATTGTGGAACTTGGGCTCACACTTCCTGCTCAACCTTATCTTCCCTTTAAATTACGGGATCATGCATTCACAACCAGGCTCTGATACCATATTAAGGTTTGAGAGATAATTTTGAAGACAGATTTTGTATTCTGAAAAATGAATTGTCCAATTACAAATTGTGAAAGATCAGCTATATATAGCTGTACAAGAAAGCACCAAAAGATTAACCACCTGTAACTAACTGTGACACTCTTGAAACAGGGCCTGACTTTGGTTCCCCTCCATCCTTTTCACGGAAAAAGCTCCTTTCTATTCTGAGTGAGTCTGGCAGAACTTCCTCGCTTATTGATGATATATCCATTGTAAAACGGTATGCCTCTGAGTCCTCTCATGCAATTCCAGTGACCTCTGATGATGAAGCACTTGCAAAGACCAGCAAGGAGGTAGATGTCTTAGCTGACTATATTTACGAGTGTTTTCCTTTCTGATTAACATTTATAACTACTTTATGGTCTTGTTTCATGCCTTAGTTTTTTGTTTCAGGTGAAGAATGAAAAGGTACATTTTATCTGGACTCAGTTTTCGGAGCTATACTCATACTTGAAGAAACAAGCTGAAGATTCTGAGAACTTGAATAAAAGACTTGCAGAAATTATGGCATTACATACATGTCAGAATAGTTTAGCAAAAGGGAAAGGCTTCAAGTTGAAAGCATCTGATGAACTGAAGGAAATTCTGGCTCGCATGGATGCTAGAATTCATAATCTGTATTTGTCATTACCCACAAATGCTATGATGATAATTTGCACCGGTCATGGGGACACTGCTATTGTCCGCAGGTAGATATGAATGTTATTTTTAAATCTAAGTATTCTATCTTTCTGTTTGTTTTAATTGCTATACACTTTTCACCTTACAATAACGTAGGAACAAATTAATGTTTAACCCTAGAATGATGTATATTTCCACGGGTCCTCATATGCATAATTTCCTTAACAGGGTATACACAAGTTTCTGTTTGTAAAAATCTAGAAGTTCCACCAACCCTAGTTAAATTTGAGAGCCATATTTGCTTATGCTATTTATTGATTTCCCCTGTGGATGATGGACCTTGGATCATATTGGACTTGCTGATTTGCATGTGTGAATTTGATTGCACCGTGCAGTCTGTGAGTTGCCAACAAATTGCATGTCTGGTCCTATATTATCAAATGTTGATTAGAAGACTATATATATATATGGCTTGGGCCAGAAAAAACTCCTTTTTAGCTGCTTTAATGGGAGAAATTATTATATGGTCTGGGACTACCATGGTCCCAACTAATCTCCACATGACACATAGTTGAGTGTTATTGTAAATTGAAAAACTTAATTACGTGTCATGTAGAAATTGTTTAAGACTATGGACACGTGGTGGTTTGGGACTCTAATAATTTCTCCTTTAATGGAGGGCCCTGAATTGACTTGGGGATTTTGATTGTCTGTAGCTCATTTATCATTGATAGGATCAGACCCTAAATAATGGCACCCCCCTAGGCGACCTTAATTTTTCATAATCACTTGATGATATGGGACCAAATTAGGGCTCCACACGTATGCTATCCGCAAGTCCATGAAAGCTAACCCATTAGTCCAATTCCAATGTGATCCTGGCTGACAAACACTACACATTGAAACTTACCAATTGAGGTAATTATGCATACGAGGATTCAATTAATTTATTGAATTTAGACAGGACCGGAGCATAAACAAAGCTAGGGTTGTACTTTTTTAACTTATTTATTTTTGGTGAATTAACTTGTTTTGTTTATCTTGCATGAAAAATGTATTTTTTTTATTCACTTTTGTCCTCCCTTTTTGAAGGCTGAGGAGAATGCTTGCGAAGCAGAATGAAAGTAATTTATGTCGGGAAAAGATTGTGGAAATATTGGAAGAGGTTCAGGCCCGAGCTGAAGTAGCATTGTGTTTTGTAGGTGTAAAACATTGAGTGTAAATATTACAAAATGAACTGAAATTAATTTTTGTAATTTGGTAAACCTGTGGTGAGTATCCACAATTTAGTTGTGAACGTTGAAAATGTAAATATTGTGGCAGAGGTCTTAGAGCAGAAATTATACATGTGTACGCCGTAACAATGGGGGAAAAAAAAAATGAAAGTGGCCCAAATATATTAAATGGTTCTGCTTCTGTTTAAAATTGTTGATTTAGCTCTTGCGTATTGTTGTCCTCGTATACTTTTTCTTAGGTACAGTGTTTTTCATAGTTAATTTCAAGTTTAAGGACACATCTGAATAAGGTTTTTAGTAAATTTTTATTAAATAAAAAAATTCATAAAATTAACTTTTGAACTTATAAAAATTAAAAAAATTTATTTTATAAATTTTTATGTAATTAATGTAAATTAAAAAGAATTCATATAAAAGTCACAAGTTATTTTTATAAATTTAAATAAATTCTCCAAACATTTTACAATAATCGTTCAGTTTAAGGCAGAAATTTTGATCTTGCATTTCAATAATTTTCCGCTCAGATATCAATAAATTTGAACCTTAGTGGTTGAAAGTATTGCGTGCAAGAAAAGAATGGCGCTGCCCAGCTGTGAAATAGTTAGAATAGGGAAGAAATGATATCCGAAAAGCAGAATAAAAACACATTAATTACGTATGAATCTATATGTATAATCTATCTATAACTTCTACAATCAGAAAGTATTGATGGGACTTTTTTACTATTCATAAGAAATATTTATTTTTTATTCATATGTGATTTGTTCATTTATTTGTTGGACTCTCTTACTGACAAATACAATTTTGCTTCCCGTGCTTTTTGAACCAAAATTATGTATTAAAGTTGTTGTGTTTATTATTTGATTATACATACAATATTTATTAATTTTGGTGTGCCTAGTAAGTAGTATATATTTAAAAGGTAGTAGGATAATTTACGAGGTTGTTACATTGACTTTTTGTACCGTTTCAATGTTGTAATTTAATTGGTAACTATTTAATAAATTGTAATAATGTATAAATTTTTGTAGATAAATCAATATGCTATTACAAAGAGTTGAGGCTATTGTTGCATAAAACCTTTTTTGTATTATTACTGTTAATTTAATGCAGTTTCAATTATTAGGATATGATAATATTCATTTATAAGTAATGCATGAGAGGCCTTTATTGAATACGTTGATCTTTATTTATTTATTTTTGAATTAATCAACATGCTATTGCAAATAACAATATCTTTTGTATCATATTTTTTTTTGTTAATTTGTATTAATTTAATGCCATTTTACTTATTAGTATATTTTGTTTTTCAATTATAAGGAGGATGTCATATGAAACTTATTGTATGGTTAATTTGCTTCCATTTTTATATTTATACATTATGTTGCTTTTCTTGATTATCTATTTAAATTTATTTAATTATTATTACTCTAGCTATTTTTTGGTTAAATCCTATTCGTCCTTTTTTTTTTTTAATTTTTATGTTCTATATCAACAATTTTTTGTTTGTTTGAATAACTAATTTTTAAGTTTTGAATTATTTATTTATTTCTTATATTTTTTTTACAGATTAATAATTTTATACTTATTATTAAAATCTAACTCCACCTTAAATTAAAAAATTTGCAAATATAACTTTTATTTTATTTATATCGTTATCAAGGAAATTGACTTTAAATTATATTTTAATTTTTTAACCCATTTCATTTTGAAATATATATATAATTATTAAATGTTATTAAGTTAATTAAATATCAATTGCGATTACGGTTAGGATTCATAGTGTTCTTTTTTTATTTTAACAATTTAAATATCAATGTGCCACCAAATGCGTGGATCAAGTGATGTGGGATTGTTCTAGCTTAACTAGTGATTTCAAGTTCGAGTTTTGAGTATGTAACTGCATTAAATACTCGGATGGAGAGCTTTATCACTTATATTGGTCCTACCTGGATAGGATTGCTTCTAATGGAGGATACCTGTAGTCTCTACAAAAAAAAAAGATCATTGTTTCTTTTTGGTAGGTTAAAATTTAGCACAAGAGGGGATAAAGGTGACAATAGGGTAGATGGGTACGGGTAGTAGTCTTTCCACATCCGCCTATACTTACATAGGTACCTACGTATATCCACGAGTATCCATAAGTATCTATGAATATTTGTTAAAATATAAAATTTTAAACAAAAGGTAAAAAATAAAATAAGAAATATTTTTGAAATATATATTTATACTAATTTTTTTTTTTAACATATATTTATACTAAAAATAAAATAATTTTTGAAATATATATTTATATTAAAAATAATATAGAGCAATTTACTTATATATATATATATATATATATATATATATATATATATATATATATTTAAATAATTTCAAAGTGCGGGTGCTTGCAGGTACAAGTATCTTACTGGCAACCTCATTATTGGGGGTTATATATTGGTGAAGATCCAAGGAGTTCTCATTTCCTACAGAACATTAAGTCTTATAATTATATGTTTGCATTTATGTTGATATGAGGAAAGATTGACACAAATCTTAATGATGGTGGAGGTCCCTTCAATTTGGTGAAACTTATATAAGTTACATGTTATAATTTTTGATTTGGTGAAAAATTAATGGTTTCTTTCTATGTTATATATATTGACAACCTTTTTCACTTATAACATATTTCAAATTGCATGCATTCATTCACATAAGTTACTCTAATTTGATTGATTCATAATTCATTCCTACTTGGTGGCTATAATTGGAAGCACCATATTACAAATTAATGACACAAAAGTTATATTTGTTGATGTTTATTGATACATAGAAGATATTGAGAAAAGAAAGTTTAACCATCTCATACATGATTCAAATAAATGATTTTGCATATTGGTCCTCTTAAAAGCTTATAATTTACTAATTCAGCTTTAACTTAGATGTCTATAAATCTCATTCTTTCATATATTTTTCATACTATCAATTTCTACTAGGAAATTTTTGCTAGGTAGGAGATAGCAGAGCAGTTGGTTATGTAAAGCAGTCTTAATGAAAAGAAAATCAAAGTGCTCAAATAGATATAGATCTTATTCACGTTACAAAATAATTATTAGTTAGTTTTAAACAAAAGAAATGTTTAAAACAAGTCAACCGAAACAATTAATTAACAATATGAGTAAAAATGTAGAAGTTAGGAGTTTTAAATGTAACAAAATTGATGGCAAGGCTAAGTTTGCTTGATTTAAAAAAATAATAATTAAATTGGGTCAACAGATTTGTAGACCAAACACAATCCAAATCAAATAGATCAAAGTACAATTAACACAAAAATATTTATATAATACATGGTCTTGACCTTAAACATAAAATTAGTAATCTTTAAATAAAATTATTTTTTCATAAATATTTTAAAAAATGATATATAAAATTATAAAAACATAATGTGTAACATAAAAATAAATTTGAAACTTTATCTATTCAAATATAAAATAAACTAATAGCATGTTTATTTCTACGTTGTATCAAAGTGGATTCCTGTCTTTGGAAAGCTACTACTACAAACAGCTTCTACGTAATTCAAATGTTGGACGTGAAGACAGAGTATTAGATCCACGTTAATAAATCTATTCCAAACATGCATTAAATACTTTATTGCATGGAAATTAACTTTGATTTTAAAAAACAATGATGATAGTAATAATTGAACTATGATAAAAAGAGATTTTAGGTAATCATCACTTACAATATGTAAATTTTAGCTAATTAAAAGGAAAATTTTTTAATTATCTTTATGTGTAGAGGTTAAACAACAAATTACTTCCAAATGTTAATGATCCCGTGCAGTGCTCGGGGTGAGAAACTAGTGTTGTTACAATCAATTATGGCATTGTCATTGTGGCAGCCACCGCAGCACACCAATCCAAAATATTTATTTTTTCTCTTTTCTTTAAAGAAATTATTGTACCTTTACTTTTCTTCTTTTGTTTGTTACAAACAATTAATCATGAACTTAGAGCAACTGTAAAAGGATATCTAAAATTATTTATTTCATCAAAAAATTAGTAGAAATAAGCTTGTTACATTTATATCCTACTAACGCACTTCTCATTTTCAATTATCAAAGCCTTATAACTGCATTAAAAGCGACATCCTAATCAAATTGAAGCAAGTCACACGGTTGAACCGTTAATGTGAACATGTTAAGCAAAAGTGGAAACGCAAAATTATGCTAGCAAGAAATGATGTCATTGCAAGCCTAAGCATTGATGGCTGTTTTATGTTGTCATGTACTCCATTGATCTCCATCCACGTTAAACACATGAAAGTTTGTATTAGCATAAGCTGCACGTTAGTATTCATCATCCGAGTCTGAACCAAGCATAAACATAGAGATACAGACTAAACAAGCAAACAAATACTACATGATCAACACTACAATGAGTCTCACGCAACAAAAGAATTTGTGTCGGTCACTTCCATGCTGAAGCAACAATTAAGTTTTTATCCTCCCACCCAAAATGCAGTGCCCCCATTTCCTCCCTTATCTTGAACCTGTCACAGTACTGCTTAATGAGTTTCCTGATTGCTTCTCTCACATTTGTGCTCATTGGGGATGAAGCGAAGCCAGCCATCGTCAGCCGCGCCCGCCATTTTCCGGCAACTTCATACCGTTCTATCCTGTCCTCGCCCTCGCAAGCAACAATGTTGACAATGTCCTTTGCCAAGCATTGCCTTTCAACGTTCATCCTGTCCTGGCTCTCCCTAGGGAGAGTTGCATCAAGCGTGTCAAACACGGCAGAGTAGTAATTGTAGGCCTCAGCAAACCTCTGGAGAAAAGGAGAGGTGTTGGTGTTCATGTCCTGCTCCACGACTGTGACAAGTTTTGGATTCAGGCTCTTAACCATGCGAAGAAGTTGGTCTCTCTCGTTCACCGTCGACACACTCTCATCGTGCATGTGGTGAAGCTGGAATGCAAAGTTCACCACAAGCGCTTCCCCGGGACGACAGCTGAGCATTGATGGAGTGACAAGTGAGGTCCTTGACGCCACTGCTCGAAACTCAAACGGCAATCCAAGTTCCTCAGCCAGCTTTTCAAGTCTTTGTCCTATGATGTTTAGGCCACCGATGGAACGCTGCACAGACTCGGGATCGTCGACCCCGGTTAACCTCACATGAGGTGGCCTACCTGGCATTGAAGCAAGTGTTTGTATTAGAGTTATGTATTGAGTTCCTTGGTTGATGTCAAAGTCTATTATGTGAACCTTCTTTTCATCTCTAACAGCCTCGGCTATGGCGCCATTTGCAGCAATGAATCCGAATTTGAAACACGGGCAGACCTCAAACAGTATCTGCATAGCTGCCAAGCGATCAGAAGAAGGAGGTTCCTTGCATCTCAATGCTTGATAGATGCATTTTCCGGACGAAGCCACGCGAGCCGCGAGTCCTTCCACCATGTAGGCTGCAATTCTTTGAGAAGGATCACCCTGGATTGAGACCATTTGCCGGAGATTGTTTATCATAGATGTGGCTTCCTCTTCATTTCCTTCTGAAAGTGCTCTAGCACAATCGTAAAGCAGTTGCTTGGTGGTTTGTGGCGAGTTTTGTGATGTCTCCTTGGTGCTGCTTATGCTGGTAAGATTGGAAGAATATGAGGATGAGGACTCCTTCGGTGAGTCATGGAGCAGCATATCTTGAAGGGGATTGGCCCACTCGGCCATGTCGGGATCAATCTCCATGCTTTGAACTGTCTCAAATATGTCCTCCTCCTCCTCCTCCTCCTCCTCCTCATCATCATCATTATTATCAGAAAGCAAAGCCCTCTCTAATTCTTGTAGTTTCAATCGCATTTCACCATCGAAGTCAAGGAAATCCGGGCTCCCATTTTCAATGAAATCTGATCTAAAACTGGACTGATAGGCATCATGATGCCTTGCAGACAACAAAGAAGTGTCAAATGGGTTATTAGCAACCACAGAAGCTCCTGAACTAGCTCTGAGCAGGTAAGAAGAAGCACCATCAGGGTGAACTGAATTTCCTGATATGCTGGAACTAGATGGTTCTATAAGTTCTTCTGTTGGCGAATCGCGGAAGTACTTTTCATAACTCTCACTGGAGTAAGAATCTGTCACATACACGTTTCTGTGCTTATCCGCAGCAAAATTGTGGGAGGATAAATCAGCTGTAACATCAGTTCCCTTTAGTGTGTAGAGCTTGGCATTCCTATGTGATGTATCAGCCAGCTCAGTAGATATAACCAATGACATAGTTCTCCTTTTATTCACTCAAGCTCGTACAAAATTTCAGTCTGTACCCAAAACATCACAAAGATTAGTTAGGAAGATGCCATCAGTCAATTAAAACTACGAGGCTTTATTTTTCTCCCCTTTCCTACCTTGAGAAATAGTAAAACAAGTGCTCACGGTTGAAATCTTGTTGAACCTTTCAGGATAGGATACTTTTGCTGAGATCGGAGAGAAAAAAAGGAGAAGACGGCAACATTAGAAGACATTTTCAGTTAGAATAAATAACCAATCTGTATAAACATAATGAAACATGCCAAATACACTTACAAGTTTAGTATAGTACTTTACATACCGAGAGTTTCACGAATAAACTGGCTGACAATTATTTCAATTCACAGAAAGTTTTATCTAAAAATGGAAATAATGTGTGCTCATAAACAGAAATTTTTGCATCCTTAGATCACCACTATGATTTTGAATGTATTTAAGAAGTAACTATGATCTCACTTAGCCAGCAAAGGGAACTAAAGCTACCTTTCTAGCAAAATTTAGTTTTAGCTTTGGTCAAATATGAATTTACATGGCAGAAAAAGTTCCACCCAGCATAGCAAAGAATATCGTTTGGTGATATGCCCACAGTATTTGGAAGAGGAAAAAAAAATATTAAAGACTATTCTATACAGATTCACCCATATGCACAATATGTGATATAGCTGGATTGCGATCCAATCAACGTAACCAAACGCATTCTTGAAATCAAATGAAAATACCCAGGAAACCAAAAACTTTTGTGTTGATCTAAGATTTTTCAGACATAAATCTTTAAACTTATCTGCCACTAAAAACTGAGAAATTTCAAAAAATTGACAAAATATTTGCCTTTTCAAATATGATAATTCTAGCCAGAAAGAACAAAGAAATGAAACTCCTGGTTTGAACGCAAATTTTGATGTTAAAAGTATAAGAGACTGATGCAACAATTAGTCAACCACAATTGCAATTCATTTTGATTACATAGGTAAAATTGATGACCATGCATAAAACTTTTTGGATACTACCTATCACTTTGTGTTTTGCTATGAGAAGCTGAGGGGATACAGTAAGACAACAGAACTCCCTTCTAAAATCCAATTTTGTTTATTGCAAATGCAGAAACAGAAAAGGATAAACAAAAAAAAAAAAAAACCCTTTTGGAGAACCAACCCATGATAGGAAAGATAAAAAATCCTTCAAAAAACCACTAAATTCAGAAACTAGAGAGTAAAGACCATTTTTCTCTAGTCTCCTTAACTTCAATTCACAATTAATCACAAGAATTGTAACAGATGGCATCTTATTAGAAGGAGTAACCCAAGTTACAAAAATTAAACCATATAATCAAGATTCTAGAGGTAGAAATTAAACAAGAAATAAAGGTTACCTGATGCAACTACAGGCAGATAAGGATGATGCTCCTAAAGACGGAAAAAGAAACTCAGCAAAGGCTTTTGACCAAGTGCAAGAGAGATTGTAGCCAACCCGAAAGGCAAGACAACCTCTTGATGACTCCTTAATATATTAAAAAATTTTGTTTACTTGGGAGGTCAGATTGGTGGAAAAGCAACAAATCAGATAAACAAAAAATAAATTAACAAGAAGGTACTTCAGAATTGATATGCAAAACCAATCAAATCTAATAAATATAGATGTAGACAAAGGAAGAAAAAAATAACAAGACTACAAGTACAAAGCTTCCTATGAAATAAAAATGGAGGTAAGTTAAGAGGACTTGAGCAACCCGATTAAAAAAATGACATGAATTTATGAACATATGGTATATTCTAAAGAGGCCCATTTATTTATTATCTTATTAAAAAATGGCAATCATGACGACAATCTGTGCTTCTGGAACCGAGTGAAGTGGTAAGCAAGTGGAAAAACAAACCCACCTAGAATTAACGAAACTTCTTGGAATTCACTGCAACTCCTCCGTCTTAGACTAAAGACATTGGCCACACGAAACTATGATGAGACAATGACACAGATACCCATCATGGACGGTGCAAATTGCAAATAACGTTCACCGTTGGATTCACATATTCACTATATCAGCAACCATTGTAGTGGCAATTGTGTCTTTTCCCCATATCCTTAGCCTCAATTCAAACCTCTAATGTGAAAACTAAGTTTTCACACAATTATTTATATTAATTGAAAGGTTGAAGTTTCTACCTTGTCCGGGAAAGATAATGAGAATCCATACTTTCAAAATATATTTGTTATGATAGCATTATTATGCAAGTTTGAGTACATGACAAATCTCACAATGCAGAATTTTTTTTTTCTTTTCAGAAAAATATCCCTTATATGTTTTTTATTTTTTAAAATAACCTTTTACCCCATGCCTTTTTGACGGTCTTCATCTAGTTTCACCTTTGTCTCGTGTAACGTAGGGATGGTAATGCATAACATTTTCTAAGATATTAGAGTATTTAATTCACATTAGAGTATTTTAGAAAGAGTTTAATGGTCATGTACTATCAGTATAAAAAGTTTTATATTGTCATCCAATCACAAATCACTATTAACATGACTTTTAATGTATTTATTATAAAAGTTAACAAACTTATAATAAATAGTAGTTTGTGATTGGATGACAGTGTAAAACTATTTTACGCTGTCTAAAAATAGACCTGTTACCAAATGATATTTATGTATCTATAATATACTTGATCTAATAATTATGTTTTAGATAAATGAAATATTTGATATGTCTGTTTTCTGATAAATTATTAAAGAAAACACTATTTTAATATTAAAGTTATTTATAAAAATCAATAAAACAAAATAGTAATTAAAACTATAAATCCAACTAAAATAAAAAATATTTAAAAAATTTCAAATTTTAATTATAAAATATAAAATATATCTAATTATCTAATTATATTTATTACTTATTCCTAAGTATGGATTTGAGGGTTGGTTGACTAGACACCTAAACTCACAAAATTATATTTATTACTTATTCAAACCCAGATCCATGTCAATTGGATCAATAAAAATCCTATTTATTATTTGTACTTTCTATAATTATTTATTGAGTCTGTATCTAATTATTATTTGTAGGTTTTATAGGTACATTACGCTCTCATTTATTAAATTTGAGTCCAATATCATTTACAGATAATTATTTAAACTCAGATCCATGTCAATTGGATCAATAAAAATCTTATTTATCATTTGTACTTTTTATAATTATTTATTGAATCTCAATCTAATTATTATTTGTAGGTTTTATCGGTACATTACGTGTACATTTACTAAATTTGAGTCCAACATCATTTACGCGTAATTATTCAGTTCTAATAATTTAAGTAACCGTGTACACGTGTTATTCACATATTAAATTAATTTGATTAATTAATAATTAGAAATACCATGAACCCTAAACCGTTCTAATTTACAAGAATGAAAGGTTGAGGTTGTTAATTAGTTTTGTGAATAAAAAATAGATCCATGATTATTTGCTCTGTCTTTTCGCATCAAAATCTTGGAACACACTAGAAACACACAAGTGGGACTGGGCAATATAACTATAGCATCGTAGCAACCAAGCGAGACACTTGCTTGTTTATACCTCAAAATGTTATGTAAAAATTCAATTGTGGCTAGTGACGTAGAATCTTTCATCATATCATAACCCCATGACGTGGGCTTCTTTCCTTCTTTTTTCTTTTTCTATCTGAACGTTGTATGTTTATTTTCGATAGCAAACCATCATTTTAATTCTTGGAATTGTATTACATTAGTTTCCAAAATTAAAAAAATTATAAATAAGTTCTTAAAAGTACAATTCATCAATTGCATTAGTTCAAAATTCAAAAAAAATATGTAACTTAAATGATAATATTAACATATGTTTATGAATTAAAATGACAGTAAGTGATTAAATTTAAAAACTTAGATGAAACAATTGGAAATTTCAAGACTTATTTAAAATTTTCTTAGTTTTAAAGATTAATGTATCAGCGTGTGACACATTTAAGAATTAAAACGATGGTTTACTCATATTTTCGAAGGCATGGAAGATGGAAATAAATTTTAATTATATTTTTTTAAGAGACTACATGTATTTTTTATGAGGTATTTCTGCTCAAATCAAATAGGAATATTATCTAGAATTCGAAATTTAACTATGTTACTTATATGTTTGATTTTTTTTTTTAAATTTTTACATAGTATAATATTCAATCAAAAGACTTTCTTTATTTTATTTTTAAGAATAAAATAAATTAATCAATGCATCATGCGGAACGAAGTATCTTTTAATACCCAAAATCCTAAAAGCGGAAATAGGAAATAATTGTACTTGTTGACCAAGTCAGAGTTGTGCAAGCCTTTCCTTTTCCTAGTTCAAACCTTACTTGCAACCAACACCAATATTGGTGGGCAACATTGGACAATTTTCATTCCCTTTTTCTGCTACCGCGTGAGATCTTCAAAGAGCGTGCGACTTGCAAAAGACATTAAAGCCCTCATCCCCTCACATTATTCTCGAGTAAAATGATGACAGAACGTTTCAACAAAGATGAAAGTAACGCGTTCTTCGAGAACCAAATTGCTTTCTTGTTTTCATATACAATAATTAAATTACCTTGCTAACTTATTTGTATGTACATCTAGTGGGGGAGGGGCAAATGTACGTCCAATGGTTTTTGTGACTTCTAGTGTGAAATGAATCAAATATGTCATCAATCACGTAAGTCTTATTTATAGAAATAGTAAACATCCAAGAGATTAACATCCACACAAGTTATATTTATTAGTAATTAAGTCTTCATCCTTTTCCCTTCGTCTTATCCAAACGGACCAAAACAAGTGAGTTGGAATTCAGGACAAGAAAATAATTGACATATTGATTTTAAAAGAAGCACTTACATACGAACACGTTGCTCTTTTTTTATTTATAATTAAGTTATCTAATGTTTGAGCTGTACGTACCTGCGTCCACTTTTGTATCATTACTATAATCACCCTTTGATTGTATCTAACAGATTTTCATGATACCAACTGGGAAATGTTTAGACAAGTACAATGAATATTATCATAGATTAACTTTATGACTATGTGCATATCAATGTTTTGAAAACCAAAAATTGATAAGCTGAGATTTAAAGTTTTAAAGCCAGAATTAATCAACAAGGTTGAGTATGGCAAAATCGGTTACTTTCTTATAGTGTGGCAAATCATAATTTAAATCTTTACAGAGAGATATTCACATAATTAATCAACTGAGATATTCACATTTAATATTCAACCATACTTCAAACAAGATTATCCAAGAATTCACAAGTGGGAAATCACCCCCGCCCCCCCAAAAGTCATAATCAAATTAGCTTTTATCATTGTTTAAACATTTTATAAATATAAAATATTATGTATAAGGTTATGTTTGACTTAACTTTTTTTGAGCTTAAAAGTTTTTTTAATGTTGAAAATTAAAAATAAGAATTTTAAAAATAAAATAGAAATTATTTGACTATTTTTATTTTTTAGGTTAAAAGAGATTATTTAAAAGACAGGAGCAAGGAGAGAGAAGGGGGGGTGGGGGGGTGTGGGGTGGGCAGGGGAGGGAGTTGGGAGAAAGCGGAAACGAGAAACAAGCACTTTCTTTTTTTCTTTTTCTAAAATCTCTTTCACCCAATTTTTTCAAAAAGCTATTTTTTTCCTTTTCTTTGAGTAGTTAATTTTTAAGAAAACTTAAATATAGATAGTGTTTGGCCTAGTTTTTTTTTTTTTTTTCTCTTTAAAAAGAGAAGTTGAATCAAACATTTTATGTTTTATAAAAGAAAATGAAAGAAAAATACTTTTAAAAAAACTAATTGAAGGGACTTTTAAAATTAGGTTGCATACTTTATTTTCCTTCTTCCTTTCATTCTGAACTTTTTAGTTTAAAAACAAAAATTAAACTAGAACTGTCAAACAATATTTACTTTATTTTTAAAACCCCTATTTTAAAATTTTACTCTAAAGTAACTTAAACTAACATGAGATTGAGGTCAAATCATACACTTATTTGTTTTTCTTATGCTATTTTTGTTTTGTTTTGAATTAGTAATCAAGAAACTGGAATTGACGAACTTAGTTTATATTGCCTTCCAATTTGTGGATGTTTTTCAATTGAAATAAGTATTTGATTTTTAATTTACAAAAGAAAAGTTTTTACAGGTTTCTTAGTGTTTACAGAAAAGTTAATGAAAGAACTTTTGAAAAAGTTAAAATATAAAAATTGATTTTATCTTATATAAAAATTTTGATTATTTTATTTTTTATTAATTTTCATCTTTTTCTATATGTGTTTATTAAAAGGTATTCTAACTGACTTACAATTATTGATTTTTGTTTTGAGTTTGTATACAAGACAGTACTATATAGTGTGTTGGGCTTGGGGACATTGAAATCTCTTTGGTCTTATGTATTTGGCACATCTTTTCCATTTCACAAAACAAAGGCGACCACAGAGACTTTGGGACACGGTTTTCCGCAAAAAATATAGAACAGCCTATCAAATCCGTAGTCTTCATCATTGAAGATTTGAGTTGTACCTAACCAAAGAATTTAAACACGTATTCAGACTAATATTTAAATCAAAGTCGTTGAGATTAAGAAAGAAATCACATGGAAATTAGGTTGCATCTCGCCATTTTTAAGCTATAAAGTGGTATTTTGCAAGCACGAGTGTAGAGCTAGCAAAGTTAACGAGTGTTTTATATTTTTTTGGTGTAAGGATTTTTCTTGTTGTTGACAGTGGTATTGTACTTTTTCCGTTTTCATTGGGCCAAGAGTTATGGGCCTTTAAATCAAAAGTTCAATGAAGTCAATGTAACAAAAGAAGTATATTATTTTCAGCTGGGTGGTTAATAGTAAATGGAAATTTTTATGCAAAGGGGAAAATTTCCTTTTTCTTAATATCAAGCAAATAAGCAATGTGGTCAAAGTGATAAAAAAACAATTATTCTTTTTACCATCGCAGCTTAGGTTGACGTTAATTTGGTATTGTTAAGTCAAGGGGTTTAGTTAGATAGTTGGATTTCAATGACATTAAACCTCCAAATTAGAATATAAGTAATTTGAATTTATGTTATTAATTATTTGATCTATGTTTTCCCAAGCGAAATAGATTTGTAAGGAAACTTTCAAGGACTAAAAAGAAAAACAAGGAAATAAAGCTGAAGAATTATGTTCTCTTCAATAATTTATCTTCAAAAATGTTCAACACTATGTATTTGTATTGATGATAAGATTTGTTTCGAGTTCTTAATTAAATGGTTTCACCGTTTGATTTCAATTGTAATCCGAGACTTATAATCAAATCCTTTTATTTTTGAATTCTTTAAAGGCAAACAAGTGCTTTCAATTTGGTTAAGTGCAGGTATAGTTAATTTTTCGTCTTTATTTCAATGAAGACTTTAATAAAAGAGCAAATGTAAACAACCAAATTCAAATTGGTAAGCAAATGAATGAAAAAGAAATCTTTGTACAAATGAATGGCCAAATCAAATCGAAAATAAAACATTTTTTTTAAATGACTATTAAAGAAATTAAAACTTTAACGAAGTAAATCGAAAAAAAAAAAGCTATAAAGAAAGAAATTAAAAAGAAATCCAAAAGATTAATAAGGAAATCGAAAGAAATAGAAAGAAGAGAAAGATGAAAAAAGAAAACAAATCAAATTTATTGATTAAAACTAAGAACTGTAAGTGAAGAAAGTTAAATAACTTACTGTAAATGAAAAAGTAGAAGGATGAAAGAATAATCGAAAATTGAAGTTAGTAAAACTAAGAAATTAAACAAAAAAGATGAAAAGGAAATTGCAGAAATAAAAGGGGGCTTAATACATACATTAGACTCACAAAATCAGTAGTCATTTTTAGATAATGATAGTCGTGTTTAGTATTACAGAGTGTTTTGTGTACATGTTTTTCAACCACTGTAGCAGAATACAGAAGCTTCTATCTTTACCTTATTTCTAATTTTAATTCATGAAAAATATATATATTTGTACTAGACATGAGCTGCTGTATGGATGTGTTTAAATGATTTTTCTAGATTTTTATGGTTGGAAATATTTTATTGACTTAATTATCTTTTTAGTCTATCAAATTTGGTCAAGTTTGCTTTTGGCTTCCTAAATTAACAAGTGATTTTTTTAATCCCCGTATTTTTGAAAATAGCCCTTTTTAGTCTCTCGTCATAAGCAATGATACACTCATTGTTGACACGGCCAATGGTGTCCAACTCATCATGTCACGTGGAAATATTAAATTAGGTGAAAAGTTGCTTTTTAAAATTTTTTTGCTTAAATACCATTTTGGGCCATCAAATTTGTGCCAAATTTTGTTTTGGTCCCCTAAATTAAAGTGACTTTTTTAGTTCCCCTTAAATTGGAAATACCTCAATTTGGTCCTCAAAGTTGACACTGTCAAGAATGTTGTAGACGGTGTAGAGATTTGTGGCGATTTAAAATCCCCAAAATTTGGATTCGCAATTCATAATTAAAAATAACACTTTCTGGTGATTTTTGACCACCATAAAGTAAAATTTTATTTTTGTAAAACAATTTGAAACACACCACCACATCAAAACCACCTTTCTAAAAAACCTAACCCAACACCCCCAACCCTCAAAATCCAAAAAAAAAAAAAAAACTAAATCACATGACATTATTAACAATTAATGTAGGAAAATGATACAAACCTAGGATGGCCACCTTTGACAAGAAGAATCAAGCCAATTATGGAACAAGAAGAACCAAATTGGAAATTGTTGAAGCATTTATTATCATTGGTGATGACCTTTCTTACTTGTTTTGGTTGTAACTTGGGCATTGGTTATCAGATCAATGTGTTCTTTGGTGTGTTAGAAAGCTAAGTGAATTATCTACAAGTCTTGTTTCATGCCTCAAGACTTGATTGAGCTCCTATCATGGTGAAAATTGGGCTAAAAGATGAAGACAAAATTCTAGACAAGATTGAGTCTTTTGATTCTAAGCAACACTTGGGATTATATTTGGTTTTGATTTTTTATCATATGTTTTGGGCTTTATGCAAGCCCATTAGAGATAATAAGTATAGGCGTATCCTCAATATTATAAATAGCGTAACAACCACTCTTTATTGGGCTAAATTTGTAATTGGGTTAAATTTGTAATTGGGCATTGTCTTGGGTTTGAAAGTAGTATTATATAGGAGAGGCAATTAGGTTTAGCATCCTTGATTCATGAAGTAGCCTCCTTATGTGAGTAAGAGAGGAAATTAAGGTTAGCCACCTTGGAATAAACTCTATAAATAGATATGTAATGCCTCTCATTTCACAAGTTGAATAATACTGAAGTTTTGGCTCCATTGTGAGTGTGAGTAGAGCATTGTCTCCTCTTTTAGTTCTTGGATTTTGGTTCTTATCAAAGGTTTCCATACCTTTGTGACGAATCCTTACTTAGCTTGTCATTCTTTATAGTGTGGCCCCTTCTTCCATTCTCTTATCTTTTCCCACCTTTTTAATTTTGTCATTTTTAATTCTCTTACTTAATATTTTTTGTGTGCCATTTACATTAATATTCTTAAGTTTGCACAAGTTTCATCTTCTTCTACCTTTATTTTTCCTTTTTTATTTCTATAATTCTTGTTTCCAAGACAATCAACTCAAGGACGATCCATAAAAATAATATGAATCCAACTTAGGATCATATTAGAAAATGTAGGAGGAAGACTTGTTTGTAGCTTCATTTAAATCATAGTGTCATAAACACCCCTAACCCTCTTCTTAGGAAAGCCTTAAAGCAGGTGTACCAAGAGCCCTTCTTTAGAAACCCTCAACATCTCATAAGCCTGATGTAAAAGCCTTTCATGAACACTCTCGGAGGCACCATCACCTTTTTCTACTTCCCCTTCAACAAAACCCTAAGCTTCTCTCTAAAGCTATTGTCCCTGGACATGTATATTCACAGATCAACACCTCAAAGGCCTTCATTGTGTTGCATATCAAGCTCCTTTATGAATGTCACCCTTACCCGACTACATGCCTTAAACGTCCTTCACATGCCTAGAAGAGGGGTTTGGGTGGAGGCAGGGGAAAAAATGACTATCACGAATGTCTTGTGTCCCTCAAACATCTTTTGCATGTCCTTTGTATACTGTAGCGAGTGAGGTCAAGATTGTTGACATTGGCAAGGCAGAGTTGAAGAATGGAGTAGAAATTAGTGACGACAAGGTTTGGGTGGAGGCAATGGGTGAAGTAGTGACAAGCAGAGAAGCAGTGAAGGGAAAGCATGGAAGTGCAAGTGGCAATAGTATAATTTTCGGGTTCTAAATTGAATCCTTTGGGTGGATCCATTTGCATTTAGGATTTGGGGATTTGGATTTTTTTGGATTTTAAGGGTTGAGTTTTTCAGAAAGGTGGTTTTTGGTGCTTTGTCATTGTTGGTTCTAACGAGGGGTTTGGGTTTGTGGTGGTGGGTTTGAAATTGCTTTACAAAAATAAAATTTTATTTTGTAGTGGTAAAAAATTACAAGTAAGTGTTAATTTTAATTATAAATTACAAATCCAAATTTTGGGAGTTTTAAACTGCCATAATCGCTACACTATTTGCAACATTCTTAACAGCTTCAACTTTGAGGACTAAATTGGGGTATTTCTAAAATAGGGGACTAAAAAAGTCACTTTTTAAATTTGGGGACTAAAAAAGTCACTTTTTAATTTGAGGGACCAAAAGGAAACTTGACACAAATTTAAGGACCAAAAAAAGAATTTAAGTCAAAAATTTTAAAAAGGCAAATTTCCACCTAATTTAATATTTTTAGTGGCATACAGTGAGTTGGACATTATTAGCCACGTCAGCAATGGGTGTAATGTTGTTTATGATAAGGGACTAAAAGCGGCTATTTCCAAAAAACAAGGACTAAAAAAACACTTTTTAATTTAGGGGGCTGATGAGGTTCCAAATGTAGTATGTTTAAAATGTATATTTGTCAATTTTATTTTCAAAACCTTTTTTACAACAAGTACACTGGTCGAACAAGTAGTAAGAATCTTGGTGAGTAGGGTATCGTTCTTCTTAATGATTGGAGTAAAAAGCTCAATTCAACTATTCAACCATCATAAAGGTAGGCTATATTGTGTTGTCATGTCACAAAACGCCAAAGAATAAAGTGCAAAAATTAAATCTAATGCTATGTTTTTGGGGGGTTCTAAAAAGGATTTTATATAGGCAAAAAGTATAATTAGAAGTTCAATTTATCTTGTGGTCATACTTTGCATTTTTCCCAAATTCAACACAAAACAAACAAGGTTTTGAAGTTTGGATCTTTCAAAAATAGATCAACCCAATTCCTTGGTGAAGATCTTTATGAATTGAGCTCATTACCCTACTTTTGCATGATCTATTGAAAGCCCAAATCACACATTGGGTTCGAAATTCACAAGAACACGTGTCTTATGAAGGGATATTCCTAGATTCAATGTAAGATATGGTAATCAAGCATCAATTCAGAGCATACACATATGATTCCTCATCATGTGTACATTTGCATTATTCTCATCAGTGAGTTACCGTGAAAAAGCATTAAGAATTGACTTGATTTCTCATAAACGCAAGCAATTGCATTAAATCCAAAGATCCATACAAAGGAAATCCACAAAATTCATTAAATTCAAATTACACCAAAATAAAAAATATGAAAAAAAGTGATACAAGACAAAAATGGTAACTGAAGATGGTGAATACACTAAATCTTCACACTCATTTTCCAAGGGATGAAGCTTCAATGATAAAATGAAATAAAAACCTAAAAATTAGGTTGAGTACTGGTGAATAGCGTCTTCCAATGTGCCGTCTTCTTCTAATGGGCCATGTATTTAGCTTTTATATAAGTTAGAATGGGCCTAACACATTAACAAAATCGTTTTGCGTTGCCAGGAAAATACTACCAGTGTCCCACGTGGGCTAGGCATCTAGGACGTTGAGCGAAAATTATAATGGGTAGGCTTCAAGCAGTTTCATAGTGTATGGCATGGTGGACGCTGATATGCCTACATGGAAATGATGTTCTAGCATCTCATTTGGTGTCTCTAAGCATTTTGGCGTCTCAAATGTTGATCTACCCAAAGTTTCCGATGTAATATCTGTGTTTTCCTAATGTATGATTTAGTGTTTTGATAATTAAAAGTGGAAATTAGATATGTAATCTAGGTAATTAAAAGAAATAAATGAATTGTGTGTACGATGATGGTTTGGTGTTGCTTGTTTGAAATACCGGTTTGAATTTAAGGAACTTGAGGTATGTGCTTAAGCCAATTTGGATGTGTTGCGAGTATGATTTTAGGCTTTTAAGGGAAAACAGTTAAGTTAGACCAGTTATGAGATATGGGGAGTGGTTTGATGAGTCATGATCCTCAGATAGCCCAAAGTCTGTGTGAGAGCTCCGGGAGGTCGAGGTATAAAAGGAGGGAGGGGGGAAGTTTCTCTCATTTTCATTCTCTCTCTTCTTTTCGTTTCTCTATCTTTCTCTAGAATCTCTCAAGTTTTTAAGGGTGTTAAAGGGTTTTCGAACTCAATTTAGTGAGCTGGTAAGAGAAGGATTGATTTTGGCTCAAGACACCTGATTCTCAAGGAACTTAAATTCAGATTCAGGAACTTTTAGAGGTAAGGGAAGCATACTTAAATTGTAATTTGGTTGGTTGAGTGTTGTTAATGTGATTCTTGTACGGGATTGTGTTGATAACTAACTGATTTTGGAATTTTGAGGAATTGTATACTAAAATGGGTTTTTGTTTGAGTTGGAATGATTTGTTGGTGTGGATTGTTTTGTATGCAAATTTTTGCTGAGTATATTGATCTTGGACATTGTGTAAATTTGTTGAACCTTGATGGAAATAAATTAGAGTAAGGAAGAGTGAAAAGGTTGGATTTTGGGTTTTTGCTTGAAGAGAGTCGCTTGAGTGACTTAAGGCCTCGCTAAGCGAGAGTGCCCTGGAACTGGGGTGAAGTTGTTTGGTTGAAGGTTCGCTGAGTGACCTCGGTTGTCATTGAGTGAGTGTTCTTGAGATAGGATGAATGAGTGAATAAAATGCGAGATTCGCTGAGCAAAAATCACTTTGCTGAGTGATCATAAGGATTCTGGAAATTTTCCAGAAAGTGGTTTGCTGAGTGAGTAGAATACTCGCTGGGCGAGGGATGAGTGTAACAGAGTGTTCTGAAGGCGTTCGTTGAGCGAGGCTTGTCCTCGCTGAGTGAATTGGAGCCATGGAGGTATATGGCTTTCTGTTGTAAGTATCTCGTTGAGTGAAAAACATGTTCGTAGAGCAAGAATTATACCTGAGACTTGGCTGCTCTCTGGAGTGGCTATTTGCTAAGCGACACTCATGTTCATTGAGCAAAGGGACAGAGGGAAAGCTCGAATTCGCTGAGCGACCCTTATTGTCGCTGAGTGAGAACCCTGGGTACAGAGAAGGGGTCATCTCGGGAGTCGAGTTCGGTGAGCGAGACTTATACTCATTGAGCGAGAACCTTCGAGAGGGAAAGTGTGCTCTCTGTAAGGAAGGTACTCATTGAATAAGCATATAGGTCGCTGAGTGAGAGTGTATTTCTATTGTGTTGTGTGAGAATTTGTAAGAAAGTGGTAGTTGAGTGGAAGGTTGCTCATGTAGAACCTCCACTAGTTGTAGAGTGTTGTGATGGTGAGATATTTTATAAGACGTGTGAGATGTCTCATGGGGTATGTGTTGCCTGGACGGAGCCTTACTTGTTGACCATGCAAGGGGTTGGGTGGGGCTTGCATGGGGTTGGTGGTGATTGTTGGACCATAGGTGGTGCTGAGTAGGCCACGTGGTGTTATGTTGATATATATAGATATTGATGAATGATTGTGTTTGAGTTGTTGTTATTGTGACTCATGCATTTCATGCACATGTTGCTGGCTGAGGTTATGTGGGCCTCATGCCGTGTGCGGGTAGGCATGGAAGTTGGATGGTTGATAGAAGCTGTGGCTCAGACGGGCCTCCAACCTAATGCCTGGATAAGATGTAGGGTCGGAAAGATGGGCCTTGGGGATGAGTGGATGGATAATTCTGTAGGGGGCTAAGGCGATGGAGGCCTTATGTCGCGGTAAGCCACCACCCATATTCACTTATCCTGACAAACCACTAAGTTTATTTGTAGATCAAAGTTTTGACAATCCTTGAATGGTGCTTGGATGGCCATGGTAGGGGATAAGACTTGGCTGATCGCCTGAAATGTAGTAAATCTCTCGAGAGTTGTGTCATTCATGCATTGATATATGGGTGTTGAAAGCATGGGGTGTTGTGCTGTAACGTATGTGAACTCATTCCTTGATGAATTGAATGCCAGATTGGTATATTGATGATTTAAATAGAATGGACTTGATAATATATCTTTGTCTTTGTTTAGTAAGTTTACCCTTGCCTTGTTGTTTGTTTTATTATGGTTGCCATTGTTGCTGGTTGTTGTTGTATGTTGCTGTGACTGTGATGATCACATCTTTTTGGCGTGGGAGCAGAGGGTAAAATTTCAGCAGATCCAGCTTCCCACAGTTGATGAAGGAGGTCTCCATTGGAGAAGATAGAAGGCCCTTTTATGGGTGGATCTTTTTCTGGACATTCCTTTGATTTCTTTTGTGGTTTAATGTATAGTTGACCAGCTGTAGGGAATCTCTTTTTGTATTTTCCTCCTTTGAATTGTATTATGGTGGTATGTTGCCATTTGTATTTATGGATATATATATATATATATATATATATATATATATATATATATATTTGTATATACTGTACATGGGGAAAAAAAGAGGATTAAATGTTGTTTATGATGTATGGTTATAAATGATATACTAAGAAAGTTGTAAAGTAGTACTGTAGCGACAGTGGGTTGTTACATCCAGTGCTCCCAGTGTCTGACACAATGTTTAGAGCAAAATTCTTGGGTCCAACGTTGAGCTTCCTATGGAGAGCTTCTACTAGGCTTTGCTTGATGTGAGATGCCATTAAATGTCTCCTATGTTGCACTACTAGATGAAGAGTTTTGCTTTATTTACCTATAAAAGTGTGGAAAGATTTCTTATAAGCTCATTTATTCATAATTGATGAAATTAAAATATTTTTGTCCTTTTCTAATCATTTTCTCCTTATTATAAGGCTTTTTCTTAACTTTTTACAAGTGAATCATGCACTAAAACATCATCAAATAAGGATTCATCATAACCCCAAACTTAAAACTTTGCTTGTCCTCAAGGAAACAATCAATTACAAAGGGATTGTAAGACAAAAAGCACAAGTGCATGATTCAATTGGTTCATTTGTTTTCTAAAAATCTTCTTTTCTTTTTCTTTTGGTTTTCCATGAACCTATTCACTTGAGAAAGCAAGAATTTTCTAACTGTACAAACCACTAAGAAGAAACCAAATCATTCACCAAGGAAGATTCATTAAGATCTCTTTCTCACGTAATGTATTTCTCTCAAGTGTATAAGCTTGTGTTTTCACTTCAATCTCAAGAAAAATCAGTCCTACCATATGTTTGCCAAAGTTCTAAGGATTCTAAATCATCAAATCAATTTTCTTCAAGAGGTCTTTATTAGTTGTAATGAGGCTTGGGTAAAGGTGGATAAGAAAGTCATTTAGGCTATATGATTGACAATTGGATCCTTAAACTTAACCTAAGTTCTTTTTCATCAAAGATTTTTGCTTGACCCTAATATCAAACCCCTTTTGCATTGCCTTGACATAGCAAGGTCTTTTATTCCTAATTGCTTTTTCTCTTTCATTTTCATCCAATTTTTTCTAGCAATTACAATTGCTTAATTCTTTCAAATTATTTTTTTGAGTTCAATTTGCATTTTCATTTCCTTGTACCCCTACCATAAACTTAAAACTTTTGCTTGTTCCCAAGCAAACCCAATGGACAACCCCAAACTTAAGCTTTTGGCTAAAGGTTCCACTTGACGATCAAGGTATTCATGATTTTTCAAGTCTAAAGGGTGCAGTGTGGTGCTTAACCAAAGAAAAATAGGTCATCACAGGCTCAAAATTGGTTAGCAAAGGATAAATGTACAAGGGCAGCCTTATTTGGCTTTTGCTAAATAGAAGAAAATGTGACTCTTTCATTGGAAAAATTTCTTTAAATGACAAAATCAAGAGAAGAAAAGAAACTTCTGAAACAAAATGAGAATCTTAAAATTATACACTCATTCAAGAAGAATATTTATTGTTTAGGCTTAAAACTCCCAAGGTGGGAAAAATTCATTGTTTAACAAAATCAATTTGTTTATGTGAAGTTTTAATGTATAGCTATACAATTCTCTACTTCCCTATTTATTCACAAGATTCAATTGAACAGAACTATTTTATTTACAAATGAATCAATCAAATTATTCACAGGTGTCTTTTTGGATTTTTAATAATTTTGCAGCAAATGGACCAAACAAAGTTCAAGAACAGACTCAAGGCACTCAATTCCATTTCATATTCAAGCACATTGCAAATTAAATTGGGATTAGGTTTCTTGATATTAGGGGTAAGAAAATGTCTTTGTATTTGAGGCTCTTGTCCAAATCTTCCATGAGGCTAGCCATGACTTGGTGCTTATCAGGCTACCACTATATCAACCAAGGGTTAAGAGTTTAGCTTTTATTTAAAGCTATCTAAAAATGAGTTAATAAAAATCTAATCATAACTATTTAAAAACTACCTTAAAAACAAAAACTAAGTTATATAAAAACTAAAATGAAGCTAAATTAACTAAAAATCCTAGACTAAAGCGAAAGGAAAAAGAAATAGTCACTAAATTAAGTGAAATCCACACATATGCATGCATTAAAAATAAAAAACTAAAAATAGAAACTAGAGTAAATTATGCACAGGGCATGAAAGCCACCAAAATTAAAACAAACAAAATTAAAGGAAATAATTTAATCAATAAAATAAAAAGAACTGCTACTTAATTTATCCATCCTATGGTGCCTACCTCCTAAAGTTTTCGACTAGTTGAGTGATCTTGTGATGGTTGTCTTGATAAATTGCTAACAAGTCCTTCACCATGGCTTGCAAAACTTGCAACTCAGCAGCATTTTTCTCTCTTTCATGCTTTTCAACCTGTAAGTCCTTCTGTAGTGAATTATTGTGTGCCTCCAATGCAGCTATCCTATCATTTAATCCTTGCATAAACTGCACAATGTTAGTGGAAGATCCCTCAACTTTCACAGAATGAGGTGTTGGTGCTATTCTCCTCCTCTTATGGGTCAATCTATTTAGGAGGTGGATGATTCACTAAGGGATCAATATGCTCAACTGATGATGAGTTAGGAGTATTCTGTGCATCAATAGTATCCTGTGGCGGAGATAGTGGGGGAGTTGGCCATTGGATGCGAATTGAGATTGCTCATCCTAAATAATGGGGGAATCTTGACGAACCACTTGAGTATCAAAATTTTGCTCCCTACCCTATTCATCCTCCTTTTATGGATCCTCCTTAATATTCACTTTAAGTTCTTCATCTTCATCCCCCTATATGATTATCAATCCATTTCTTGGTCATGTTAGGCAGTGGTTCAAAAACTGGGCAGTCTATCTCATGTTGGAAGAGCACATTCTCCATCATACACAATTGATCGATCAAGGTGCAAAATGGGCTACATCAATTGGCTGCCTAGTCATGATGAGGGCAACGAGTTAGGCTTTCTTTAAAGTAATTTCCCAGGATCGGTTAGAAGGCATAATGAGTGATTGACAAAGCTTGCCACGCTTTGGCTTTGATAGATCAATTTGAGGTATCTATTTATGACTTATACTTGGCCTAATTGACTTCTATTTGTGCTTAATATTGATGTTTTGACTAAGTTTTGAATTAGTGGGCTTCATTGGGCTTAATTGCTAATTATTGTTGATTTTTGGATTTTCCTTCATTTTGACATTGTTGTCTTCACATGGCATATCTAGAGCTACATAGTTCAAATTTTGACGTTATTGGTGTCCCTAAAAAGCTAAGATGAAGAGATATAATTTCATGTGTCATTGGCTTTGGATAATTCTAATGGATTCAAGGAGAAAAAATGGCCACAAAGTTGAAGACATTGTTCCTGTTGGCAGCTTGACAAAGATACAACATTTTGAAGATATCTTGAGCTATAAAGGTTGTATTGACGTGAAATCGATGCCCAAATTTCAAAAACAAAATTTTCTACAACTTTCATGAAGACACCAAGGGCAAATTCGGCCATTTGAAGGGCCAATTAAATACAAGACAATAGCTGCGTGATTTGGAGATAATAGATTTCGTTAGGATATGTTTTATCTTATCTTATCTTATCATTAGGATGATGATTTCTATCTTTTCTTGGAAATTTACAATCATTAGGATTTGATTAAGATTTAATTAGGATTTTATTTTTATTTGTTTTTCTATATAATTAAGGATTCTTGTAATTGAAAAACACCTTCGATTATATTGACATTTTTGTGCAATTGAAGAAGTCCTTTTTCCTTTTCTTCTTTTTCTTCAGTTTTCATTATTTTTCTATGTTTTCCTTCCTTTATTCTTCAATGGCGATGACTATGGAGGGTTAAAGGCTTTAATCAATTCAAGGGTTTTGGTGGATGTGGTTAGAGTTTGAGTTCCTGTTCCTAATTTTGAATTTGTATATGTCTTTTTCCTCTCCCCTCTTCAATTATGTTTTTCATTTTTATCTTGATCATGATTTATGTTCTTTATAATTAAAGTAGAATTAGACTAGGCTTGATTAATTCGAATCTAATTGAGGTTAGGTAATCGATTGATAACCTAAGTCAAATCATTGTGCGTAAATTAGCATTACCATGGAATTGTCATTGTGATTCAATTTTGTTAATTAAATGTTAGGTGATTATCTAATTGATTTTGATTTGACCTGAATGCATGTGAATTTTATATCTCTTTGAATTGTGATAACTCTGCCATACGAGCTGGACCCTTGAATTGATGTTTTTATTAATTGAATTTTGTTTAATATTTTTCTATTTGCTTTCAAACCTCCCTTTTTTCTAACATCCCAATTTAATCAGAATCAATAGATTTATGTCTTCGAAAAGTATGACCTAGGTTGTTCCTTATACTACAAGTTAAGGGGAATATAGTGCTTTTGGTAGCAGCACTACACTGCTATTAGGCTTCCCTATTCAGTTGTTTCCTTGCAACTATCTTTTGTCTCTTCGCTTCTTCTAGAGCATTAGGTTCACAGATGAGTTCCTTATCCACAACATGTGCCCTACAGGCTAGCATTTTCCATTGCCTCTGAGTATACTGGTGTTAAATATTTGCATAGTTCCCTTCATTTAGTATGAACATCTTGTCTAGAATGATGGTGTCATCTGCTTTAAGGGATCCATATTTGCATTGTGCAAAGTGACTCTTGAAGCTACTGTTGTCATATGGTTGTCCCATTCCTGAAGTTTACACTTAAAGACCACATTCATCAACAAACCTAAAATGTTAGTTGCAATTACAACTTAACAAAGAACATGGATAATATCATCTTTACACCATTCACAGCATCATCTAATTATAAACATCCAATCCAAAACAATTTATGAACTATGGCTCTTGGACATATTTCATCAACATTAAATTGGACAGATTTACAATTTTCCTTAGTCATGCTTTTTTAATCACATCACAAAACTAAAGGAATGTGCCCATCATTATTTGCAGAAGTGTTATGGAATAGAGATAAAATGAAGGTGAAGGATTGTCACTTACTTAAGGCAATTGAGAAGATAAGAACTAGATAAAGATGGAGAGTGTAAACTAGGTCGGAGGCATAAAACAGAGTATGGAGGAGAAGATAAAGTGAAGAGGTGCCTTTTAAAGGGTGCTTTATATTTGAAAGAGGCAGCCCTAATTATTTTAGAATTCGAGTGTAACGTCCCACGCCATATAGCGTGTATGAATTCAACTTATAGCTCTTAAAATTGAACTTTGCTGAAAGTCTAGTGTTGAAAATGCTAGTAGCATGAGAGGCACAATTGAAAATACCCTTGCCTTGAGTAGTTCAATTAGTTGGGCGTCCTAGACGCCTCAGTACTTTTGGACGTTGACTTTGCAAAACTAACTCTTTTTTTGAAAATTAGGTGCCATGTGGCACCTGCCATAAATGGAATGTCAGTTGAAAAGCCAAAGGATGGTTGAAACTGTAACATCTTAGATGCTTTAGTATGTCTAGACATTGGACCCGTCGTACCTCATTGAAGGTGAAGAGACGTGCGTAGCATGCCGCATGCTCTACAACATTTTAAATGGGGTCCCTAGAAGCAACTCTAGAAATTCAACAGGTAGTGTATGAGATGCTGGTTAGCGTATGAAATGTTGCATGACAGAAAAACCTTCTATATGATATGGGACGTCTAGACACCTTGCAACGCATGAGATGCTGCACTTAATTTTTTTTTTCAAACTTTTTAGAGACTAGGGTGTCTGAGATGCTAGTTAGTGTCTATACGCTAACTAACCAGAGATTTTTGAGGGAGTTTTGAATACAGGATGTTTGAGATGTTATCAAGTGTATAGACGCTAGGCCAAGCAAATATTGTTGGGAAAATTTCCCATTCATCAGCGTGCAACGCTGAGTAGCGTGTTAGACATTGAACTCAAAACTCATTTTTTACTTTTTCAATGTAGCTTCCTTTTGTTCATTGTGGTTGATCTTAAACTTAGTTCCTTGGCTTATTTTCTTGCTTGCATCAAATGATTACTTCCTGCAAAACATTTTATTTGAGAAACCATTTTTTTTTTCATTTTTGTTTAGGAAAATGAAGATTTATCTAAAAGTGGTTCCTAGAGAAAAGGATATCATCATGGGTTGCCCCCTATGTAGCGCTTCTTTAATGTCACTAGCTTGATGCATATATGTCTTTATAGATCATGAAGATTCAAGGCTTTAGTGCCTTTTTCCTTCTTTGACTCTACTCTCTTTTTCTTGATCAATTATTTTCTTAACAAAATCTTTTCAGTAGACTGCCATATCTTGCTTAGGTATTCCTTCTTTTATGAATTGATAGTCTTCTTCATTCTTCTTTCTCTTTTCTTAATTATTTTCCTCTAGTTCAAGTATTTCAGCTTCTCAATACATTCCCCTAACTCACTCTTGACAACTTTTTCTACATAGGAAATAACAATTGCAATTAATTGTTCAAGAGGTGTAAAGGATGAGTCAATCTCTAAGGCTTGCTCCACCATTTGGTCAACCTTGTTGGCCTTTAAACAATACTTAGGGTGCAAAGGGTGTTTTATTGCATTTTTGATGTTGAAATTAACTTCTTCATCATTCACCTTCATTATGATCTGGCCTTTAGCAACGCCAATAAGCATGTGTCTAGTTGCCAAGAATGGTCATCCCAGAATGAGAGGTCATTTAATATCCTTTTCCATCTCTAGGACTATGAAATTAGTTGGAAATACATATTTATCCACTTTAACCACAAGATCTTCAATAACTCCTTTAGGATATTTCACTAATCTATTTGCCATTTGTAATGCTATCCTGGTGGGCTTCAACTTTCATTCATTCAACTTTATAAACATAGAATAGGGCATCAGATTTATATTGGATCTTAAATCACCCTAGGCTTTTACATACCAGGTAATTCCCCAAATCATATGGAATGATAAAACTTCCTTGATTGGAAAGTGTTGAATATCAGAACAAAATATTTTGTATTTATTATAGTTTATAGGCATGTAATCTTTGATTTAGAAGACTGAATATTCTCTATTTATGTGTAATAAATGTAATAAGCCTATATAAACGCATTTCCGTGGTGTATTCAAACACACGGTTTTCAGTCAAATATGTCTTTGTTTTCTCCTATTCAACATGGTATTTAGAGCCTGACAGAGGCATCTCAAGCACCGTGCTTGCCTGGTGACTACTGTCCCTAGAGACAATTTTTTTTGGGCGAACCGTGTACGTCTTTGATTCACCCTTTGTTCTAGTGTCGTTCTTTTCTGCTACTTCGGCATTCTCTCCAGCCACTACTGCTGGCCACCGGCGCTCCTCCAGGGACATTTTCGGTAGCCGACCTCACCATCCGGATCACTGTCAGCCAATCTCCACAGATCCGTTGACAGCTTCTCCATTTAGTCCCTTACGCACCCTTATGCGCGTTCACTAGCTGTGTCAAACAGCACATCTCGCTGGCGCGTGACGGCTTCTTTCAGGCCGCGATTTAGGCGTGGTCGTTGGCCCTTCCAGGGGACCTCACGCTCCAAGTTTCTCTTCCATCTGAGCATCTTTTGACCGCCCCTTATTTTCTACCTACGTGTTAGGTACTGTTCATATGCTGACTGTTTTGACGTTTTTTTTTTAACTACTCACCATGGCTTCCTTTAGTTCCTCTACTCCACCTAAGGCAGACACCATCATCTTCCCAAACTTGCCGTTCTCTACTGAGAAATTGGACGGTACGAACTACTTCACTTGGGCCTCGGAGATCACCTTATGGATTAGTGGTCTGGGCTACAAAGCCCACCTCACCAGTACCATTGATTATGTCGAAGCAGGTGAACATGCACAATGGGAGAAGATTGATGCTCAATTGTGCAACATAACTAAATCCACCCTTCACCCTTTTATCAAGCTAATTTTTCGGCCCCACATCACCTGTGAATCCAATTGGACCAAGGCGCGCGCCCTCTATACTAATGATACGTAGCGCCTCTATAGTGTTTGCCATGCTTTGATGACCCTCATTGCTACTCAGCGCTTTGATGGCCCTATGTTGGCCTATCTTGGGAGAGTTCATGCTGCCTTGCATGATTTTAATGAACTTTTGCCTCCTGCCGCCTCGACTTCAGCTGAAGCTAAGAAAGAATTGGAGAATTAGAGTGCCTTTTTCATGGTCCTTGTCCTTTACAGGCTTGCCGCCAGAGTATTTTGCTGCTCGTGACCAAATTCTTGGGTCACCCATGGTCCCTACCATGACATCCGCCTCTTCTGCCCTCTGTCGCATTCCGCCGAAGGTGCCTTTGGAGATCCCTACTCCCACAATTGGTGATACCTCTGCTCTCACATCTCAGAACACTACTTCCGGACATACTCGAACTGGGACTTCTCACTCAAAGAATTGTCCCAAGTGTGAGCATTGCCATCGCCACGAGCATACCATTGACCATTGCTGGAAGTTACATGGTAAACCCCCTCGTCCCACCAATGTAGCTCACACACCTCCGACGTAAACCACTCAGCTTGCTAATTAACCTCGGGCCACCTTGGCTACTTATGAGGATTTTGTCAAGTGGTTTGAGGCTCGCCAAACCCCTGGCACCACTGCTTCAATTGCACACACTGGTAATTCTATTGCTTGCATCTCTCAATCTCCTTCCCTAGGTCCTTGGGTGCTTGACTCTGGTGCATCTGACCATATCTCTGGTAATCGCTCCTTTTTCTCTTCTCTTTCTACATCTGGCTATTTACCCACAATTACATCTGCCTATGGTTCTCAAACACAGTCTAGCGGCATTGGCATTGCATATCCCTTTCCTTCCCTATGTGTCGAGTCTGTGTTATATGTCCCTAATTGTCCTTTTAACCTACTTTCTGTCCATCGTCTTACCCAATCCCATGACTTTGTCCTTACCTTTACTAAAGATTCTGTTACCTTGCAAGACCGGACTTCGAGACGAATGATTGGCGTCAAACGTGAGTCTCATGGCCTCTATTATCTCTCTGCTCCTGCACAAGCATGCTCAACCATAGTCTCTCCGATGACCATCCACACTCAGTTGGGACATCCTGGTTTCCCGAAACTTCAGAAGATGGTACTCGGTCTCTCTAAAATGTCTAGTTTTCACTGTGAGTCTTATCAATTAGGAAAACACACTCGTTCTACGTTCCATGATAGAGTCAATAAACGGGCTGTGTCCCCATTTGCCTTAGTCCATTTTGATGTTTAAGGTCCCTCTCGTATTGTTACCCTTCCGATTTTAGGTATTTCGTCACTTTTATTGATGATTTTTCCCGTTGTACGTGGTTATGCTTAATGAAAAATAGATCTGAACTTTTTTCCCTTTTTGAGAAGTTTTATCATGAAATCAAAACTCAGTTTGGTATTCCTATACGCTCTATTCGTAGTGATAATGCTCGTGAATATTTATCTCATCAGTTTCAGCACTTTATGGCGTCCAAGGGCATTCTCCATCAAACATCATGTGCCCACACCCTTCAACAAAACGGAGCGGCTGAATGTAAAAACAGACATCTCATTGAAACCACTCGGACTCTCCTCTTCCACGGTCATGTCCCCCCGCGCTTCTGGGGTGATGCTATACTCACAGCCTGTTACCTCATTAATCGCATGCCATCCTCTGTCTTGAATGATCAGGTTTCCCATTCGATCCTTTTTCCTCAGTCACCCCTTCATGAGATTCCTCCTTGGGTCTTTAGCTCCACCTGCTTTGTCCTCAACCTCACTTCGGGCCTTGACAAACTCTTCGCAAAGGCCATCAAATGTGTCTTCTTAGGTTACTATCGATCGCAGAAAGGATATCGCTGCTTCTCTCCTTCCCTTCAAAGGTATTTCATTTTTGCAGATGTCTCATTCTTTGAGTCTATCCCTTATTTTGAGTATGCTCCCTCCCCTCCCGATATGTGTTTTCTGCTCCTCCTAGTACCCCTGCTCGTGTCCTTCTTTCGTCTCCTTCTTTGGATGCCCCTATAGCGTATCACGATGTTCTAGCGGAGCCTCTAGCTGTGCGACCTCTTCAGACATATCAACATCATCAATGCCCTAGTGACTGTCCTACACTTGCGCTTGCTACAACCCTTGTAGATATAGTAGAGGCCCTATCAGACTCTTCCCCAGTGTCATCTTCTTTACCAGACCCGGGCCTGCCCCTTGACATGGACTGGCCCATTGTTCTACGAAAAGGTATTCATTCTACTCGCAACCTATCTCCTCTCTATGTTAACCTTAGTTATCATTGTCATTTCCCTTTGCACTATACTTGTCTCTCTTCCTTGTCTTCTGTGTCTATGCTTAACTCTCCAGGTGAAGCCTTATCTCACCTTGAATGGTGGCAAGCAATGATTGACGAGATGTGTGCACTTCAGAGTAGTGGTACTTGGGATTTGGTTGCTTTTCCCGCTAGAAAATCCACTATTGGGTGTTGTTGGCTATACACTCTTAAAGTTGGCCCTGACGAAACCATTGATCATTTCAAGGCTCGTTTGGTGGCCAAAGGATACACCTAGGTGTATGGGCAGGACTACACTGATACTTTCTCTCTGGTAGTAAAGATGGCGTCTGTTCGCCTCTTATTCTCTATGGCTGCCATTTGTCGTTGGCCCCTTTCCAACTTGATATCAAAAATGCTTTCCTGCGTGGCGATCTTGATGAAGAAGTCTACATGGAGCAACCTCCCGAGTTTGTTGCTTAGGGGGAGTCCTCTACTATGGTGTGTCGGCTTCGTAGGTCCTATATGGACTTAAGCAGTCCCCTCGAGCCTGGTTTGGCCACTTTCGTATCGTTGTATAGCAGTTCGGTTTGACTCGCAATGAAGCCAACCACTCCGTCTTTTATCTCCATTCACCTCAGGAATGCATCTATCTCATTGTGTATGTGGACGACATTGCCATTACAGGCAGTGATCAACATGACATTCTCCGTTTGAAACAGTACCTCTCCCAACAATTCCAGACTAAAGACCTTGGTAAGCTTCAGTATTTCCTAGGTATTGAAGTTACTCAATCCAAGGATGGTTTGGTGATCTCTCAGAGGAAATACGCCCTTGATATCCTGGAAGAAACTGGCCTCTTAAATGCGAAGCCAACAGACACTCCTATGGATTCTAATGTCAAACTGCTACCCAATCAAGGGGAGCCCTTATCAGATCCTGGGAGATATAGGAGATTGGTTGGAAAGCTGAACTATCTCACAGTCACTCGTCCAGACATTGCCTTTGCTGTAAGTGTGGTAAGCTAGTTCTTGAACTCTCATTGGCAAGACCATTGGGATGTGGTAATTTGGATACTCAAATATATTAAGAGTGCTCATGGTAAAGGCCTGATCTATGAAGATAGGGGACACACTCAGATAGTTGGGTACTCATATGTCGATTGGGCCGGTTCTCCTAATGATAGGCGATCCACCTCTGGGTATTGTGTGTTGGTTGGAGGAAACTTGATATCCTAGAAAAGTAAGAAGCAAAATGTTGTAACAAGATCTAGTGTTGAAGTAAAATACAGGGCCATGGCTTTAGTAACTTGTGAACTCATGTGGTTGAAGTAGCTTATCAGGGAACTCAAGTTTGAAGAATCCACGTAAATGACGTTGATTTGTGACAATCAAGTGACTTTGCATATTGCATCCAATCCTGTCTTTCATGAAAGAACCAAACATATTGAGGTTGATTGCTATTTTCTCAGGAAGAAGATTGAGTCAGGAGACATTACCACAAGCTTCATCAACTATAGTGACCAGCTGGCAGATATCTTCACCAAGTCTTGGAGAGGACCAAGAATTGACTATATATGTACCAAGCTGGGTGCATATGATTTATATGCTCTAGCTTGAGGGGGAGTGTTGAATATTAGAACAAAATACTCTGTGTTTATTATAGTTTATAGGCATGTAATCTTTGATTTAGAGGAAACTGAATATTCTCTATTTATGTGTAATAAATGTAATAAGCCTATATAAATGCATTTCCAGTGGTGTATTCAAACACACGATTTTCAGTCAAATATGTCTATATTTTCTCCTATTCAACAAAATGTTTAGGAGTTAGACCTCAATGAGAGTCCTCCGCTTTGCAGCTTTCCTTGAACTAGATAGTCTCTCCATCATCTCCCCTCAATTTTCTCTTATGTGTTAAGAGTTCCTTTATGAATTCGGCATAAATAGGCATTTGCTCCAAAGCTTTTGAAAATGGGATCTGAATATGCAACTTTTTCAATATTTCAAGGAACTTCGTAAACTGAACATCTTTTTCATTGCTTTTCTTAAGGTGTGGATAAGGAAGTTTGAAACATGTTGACGCATCATCTTTCGATCCTTATTGATTAAGAGGATTCGTCCTTAATCTTCATAAATAACTATGTGGTCATCATAAACTGCTTCAAGGTTTCCTTCACATCAAAATCATCCTTTGGAACTTGTGTAGGCTCTTCTATTTGATATTGTCCTCTTTGGTGTCCTTGAGGCTGTTGATATGTGCTTTGTGGTTAGGACATATATTGTTGATTTGGAGGCCTTTATTGGAAATATGGTCTCTGATCAGAATTCTTGTGTTGCTTCTAAGCAAAGTTTGGGGAAGATCTCCACCTAGGCTAGAAGTTGTTTTATGGGGGAGGATTTGGCTTTGAAAAATTCCCCATATAATTAGCTTATTGTACACTGGATGGTCCTTCACAACTTCCTGATTTATGCGATCCTCCACATGCCTCACATTGAATTTCTTGAGTTGCATTGACCGACTGAATGTGTGTTTGAGTATAAGTAACTTGTAGAGATTGCAATTGCTTAGTAATAAGCTTATTTTGTGCTCTAATAAGGCATCATGAGATTTAAGCTCGAACTTGCCCTTTCTTTAGGAATCTTTATCAAATTGTAGAAGCTTATCATTCTTAACCATGGACTTGATTAGAAACTTAGCTTTAGTTGGATTTTTTTATATGCATAGTCCCACCAACTGATGCATCTAAGAGCATTTTGTTGTGTGGTCGTAAGCCTTGATAGAAATATGAGACTTCCTCAACTTTATTAAAGTCATGATTCAGGCATCTTCATCTTTGCCCTGAAGAACTTGCTCTGTGGAAAATATTGGGCTAGGAACTGCTACTCTATAGCATTCCAAGTAGTGATGGCTTTGTTGGGCAAAGATTGTAACAAATGCCTTGCCTTGTCCCTTAGAGAAAAGGAAAATAGCCTTAATTGAATGGCATTTACAGGTACACCATTGGTTATCACAGTATCATATATCTCCAAGAATGTTTCCAAATGCAGATATGGGTCTTCAAATTCCATCTTGAAAAATGCATTGTTCTTAATAAGAGTTAGGAGCTCAAGATGTAAATCCAGGTTTCCTTTGATCGGTGGTAAGACAATACATGGTGGTCCCCTGGCGTAATTTCCCTCTCAAGTTCAACCATCTCATTGAACTGTTTAGGAGAGGTTTAGTAGCTGTTTAAACTGTTTTGCTTGGATTTCACCACTTTGGCCTTCTCTTCACGAACCTTCTTCTTAAGTGCATGAGCTATCAAAAACAAGTTCAGTAGGTTTTCCTTTTATACATAACTGGATAAAATAATTAGTATTAACAAAATCCTATCCTACAAATAATTTTATACAAACAAAAACAAAACATATATGCAAAAGAGTAAAAATACAACTATAAACAAGGTATATATTTACACTATGAACATATTCACAAAAGCCTCACAATAATTGCCTAATTGAACTGAATTTATAGTCCATTCCCTAGCTTTAGCGCCATAAAAATAGTTGAGGTTCCAAATGTAGTATATGTAAAATGTATATTTGTTAATTTCAATTTCAAAACCTCTTTTACAATAAGTGCACTAGTCGAACAAGTACTAAAAACTCTGGTGAGTAGGGCATCGTTCTTCTCAGGGATTGGAGTCAAATGCTCAATTCAACTATTCAACTATTGTAGAGGTAGGCCATATTGTGTTGTTACACCACAAAATGCCAAAGAATAAAGTGCAAAAAAATAAATCTATTGCTATTTTTTTTGGGGTTTTCGAAAAGGATTTTATATAGGTAGAAAGTATAATTAGAAATTCAATTCATCTTGTGGTCATCCATTGCATTTTTCGTAAATTCAACATAAAATAAACAAGGTTTCAAAGTTCAAATATCTCGAAAATAGATCGGCCCAGTTCCTTGGTGAAGATCTTTATGAATCGACCTGAATGCCTTACTTCTGCATGATCTATTTAAAACCTAAATCATGCATTAAGTTCAAAATCCACATGAACACACATCTTTTGAAGGGCTATTCCTGGACTCAACATAAGACATGGTAATCAAGCATTAATTCAGAACACACACATATGATTCCTCATTACGCGTACATTCACATCATTCTCATTAGTGAGTTACCGTGAAAAAACATTAAGAATAGAGTTGATTACTCATTGTAACACCCACTATAATAAGACATACGTTCATTTTATTTTATTATCTATTAATCTGTTTGTTAGAAATGTTGGCTTGATTTAAAACTTATACTTACTTATTTTTCACAAATGTTTAGTAATTCTAAGAGATATTATATAAAGAACCATGATCATGAAATAAACGTCAAGTCTTACATACAAAGTCAAAGTACATATATAAGGAATACATTAGCAAATACAACAAAAGTACATCCTAGATACCCGCCTATAGTTGTACAACAAAATGACCTATGTCAAAGTAGTATAATGCTCATAAGGTACAAATGTATGGATCCATACCTATCTCTAATGATTTACTTTAACCATTAAGAATCACTGGGAAGTGATTGGGAATTCGTATAATGCTCACAAGGTACAGACATCCATGTCGTAATCATCATCCTCGAGGAAGGGGCCACACGCCCATCAGGGATATACACTCCACCAATCATGGTGATGCTGAGCAGGCATCAGGATTACCAAGTCGATTTACGTGATTTATCTTAGCTCAAGGCTCTAACTTGACCATTGGGACGTTCACAACTCGGTACCTTTACCCTTAAGACCCAACAATGGTCCCTGCCTTTCATCCCACAGTGTACTAAACTATTACTTCCCAAACACAGGAACTCATGCTTCTCAGCATAGTCCTAACTTAACCGAGGGTTTCCTATGACTTTGTTTCTAAGTTTCCAAGCATGCTCTCTAGGTAATCTAGCAGAGTTTGAGAATCACTCTTCACAAAGATATTCACCCATCATTTATAATAACTTAGAAACAATTCAACTAGGAAATATAGCAAAAAAATGTTAACAATTAAAGTTGCATACAAAAATTCATTTTCACACATACATACTTTTAAAAATAAGTTTTCAATTTAATTTCTTTGATTTATCCTTCGTTGTTTCTAATTTTTTAAATTAGACTATTTTAAAAGAAAGTTTCTTAATCCATAAATATGGAGAAATTTAAAAAATTAAAGTTTGAGAGAATTACTAATTAAAATGTGTGCTTTATTTACAAGTATAGGCATTTTATTCTATTGACAAAAATATTTACTAGAAGGTTTAGTTGAACAAAATTTCCATTTCTTAGCCATAAGTTAACAAAAGATTAGATGTCAAGACCACCTAATTTATACAAGAAAACTTTTATTTTTCTAAAAACTTTCACTAGTTGAGCTAGAAGCCCATTTAATTCAATTGGTTCAAAACTGTGTCTTAAATTAGTTTCATAAAAGATAAAGGAAAAACTTTTCTTTAAATTTTTCTACAAATTCTAAAATTCATTTTTACTAAGTTGAACCAAATTAAGTAATTGTCAAAATTCTTAAATTAATAAAATAATTCATTTTTCTTAATCTATTTAAAAAGGACCGCGAGCCCTTTATGTAAAACAACCAAAAGCTTTTTCATTTTCGTACTTTGAAATTTTGGACATTTTATAAAAATTTAAAATTTCAAATTTTGTAGAAGTTTAACCCTTCTTCTACTATTTTCATTTCAAGTTAATTTTGTTTTTTCCCTCTTTCTAAATTCTTTTGAATACAAGAGTTTAAAATACTTGCTAAGTTGTCTTAAAAAGTTATTTCATAAGTTACCATTATTTCTTGATCAACTCCATTTATATTTTTTGTTGTCTAGAAAAATTCCATGTTATAAATTATTTTATTCTTAACCACTTTGTTTATACTAGTTGTTTAGTTAAAAAAATTAGCTTTATTTTATTTATTTAAAAAACCAAGAGCCCATAATTAGAGATAGGTTCTAAAAAATTTTATTTCAAGTGATTCAAGGCCATAAACTTGATTTAAATTAATTAACTTGTATAAAAACAAATTCAATGATAATTTAAAATAATAGGATAATAAATTCTAATGAAGTACCAACAAAATAAAGGCAACATAAAAATAAATAACAATGGAACAATAAAATAAATAACAAAAGTTAAATTAATGAAAAGGAAATAGAAATAACTTAAATGGAAAAAATATAAATGACAAGAAATTTAAATGGAAAATAAGGTAAATAGCATAAATATAAATGACAATGGAATGTAAAAAAAAGCTAAGGATTTTGGGGGAAAAACCACTCCAAAATCATCTGCATAAAAGCAATTAAATGGAAAGTAAAAAGCTAAGAGTTTTGGGGGAAAATCCACTCCAAAACTATCTACATGAAAGCAATTAAATGGAAAGTAAAAGCTAAGGGCTTTGGGGAAAAAATCCACTCCAAAACAAGAGCAAGAAAATAAATAACATCAAAATAAATGTCATTAAAATAAAGCAAGAAATTAAAATGAACAAGAAAGTAAATAATTACTTATATATATAAATAATAGTAGGATTAGTATAATAATATGGATTTAAGGGACAACCCAACACACAACACCCATTAAGAAAACAAAAATTAGAGGCGTAAACCTCACTCCCCCTTTACCTCAAATAAGTAGCTTATTGGTGAAATATGGAGGAGGAAAGGAGGTATTAAGGTATTAGAATTACACCTATGATTGGAGATGCCTTAATGGTGGAAAAAAAAATTTATGCCTTGATGATGGAAGAGAAGAGGGACATCCAGCAGTGAGGCAGAGAAGGGTCTGAAAATTTTGATAAAAATTGTGAGAATTGAATTGTAGTTGGAGGGGTATTTATAAGAGAAAAATTAGTATAGTTTTGATTTAATTTTTTTTAACTAAACCCATAAAAAAAAATTAAAAGTCTATTTCCCCAACCACCAGTTCAGAACAAAAAGAAAATGGAGCCATAAGGGAGAAAATAAAAGTTGAAATTGTTGACTTCCAATTTAACATGTGTATGTAATAGTAAAAGGAAATAAAATAATGGTTTATGATAAATAATTGATTTGAATTTTTGGGTCAGTTTTAACCAAATTTGACTACACCATGCTATCACACATATATTTGTGAGTCTAAAATTTTTTTTTGGAATTTTCTCATATATATATATTATTTATAATAAAATTTTCACTAAAAAGGGCATTTATTAAGCTAAAAAATCAAGTTTTTGTCAAATAAATATACTTTTTCGGTTTTTCACTATTTTTCACTTAGAATAAAATTTTTATAATTAAAATATATTCAATATAAATTTTTCAAAATATTTTAAAGTCAAAAAGTCTCTGACTTACTCTCGTAGTTAACTAGGGATATTTTGGTCATTTTACAAAAACTATTTCAAAAAATTTCTGAAAAATTTCTAAAATTATTATTAATTATTCTAAGTGCATATGACTTAAAAATATATTTTATATATTTTTAATTATTTTTATCTATTTTTTTCAATTATTCAATTCTTATAGTGACAACAATCATTTTACCCCTTCTTAGGCTTTAGTCCGGAAAAATTATTCAAAATTTAAACTAACTACTATTTACGAATACGAACGTAACCGTGGGATTATACTCATGAGATTCTCATCCGGTTCTCCATAGATAATTATAGAATAATTAGAAAAATAGATTTGTAAGTAAAAGTGAGGGTGTTACATTACTCCCCTTCTTTTAGGAATTTCGTCCTCGAAATTCACTAACCTATGAACAATTAAGGATATAACTCCTACATGTTGCTTTCAGGTTCCCAAGTGGCGTCTTTGTCTCCTTGTTGACTCCACAAAACCTTCACTAATGGTATCTCTTTACCCCGAAGTCACTTAATCCTATGATCCCCAATTCTTGCGGGAAATACATCATAAGTAAGATTCTCTCTTATTTGTACTACATCAGGTTCTATCACATGAGAGAGATCAAAAATGTACTTTCAACGTTGTGAAACATGAAACACGTTGTGAAGATTAGAAAGGTGAGGAAGTAAAGTAATTTGATAAGCGAAATTCGCTTAAGAATTTGATAAGATCAATGAATTTTGGAGGAAGTTTTCAAGATTTGAGGGCCCTACCAACCCCAGTTATCAGTGTAACTTTGAAGAAAATGTGGTCCCCTTCTCGAAACTCGAGGAGTTTTCTCCGTTTATCATAGTAACTTTTCTGCATGTCTTGTGATACCTTCATCTTTTCCCTAATCATTTTAATCTTATCTGAAGCTTGTTGAATTATCTCAGGACCTAAAATCAAAGGTTTTCCAGTTTTGAGCCAACTCAATGGGGTTCTACATTTTCTCCCATACAGAGCCTTATATGGAGCCATCCCTATACTAAAGTGGAAACTTTTATTATAGGTAAACTCTATCAAAGGTAAGAACTGATCCCAATTCTTTGTCTGTTCTAAGACACAGGCTCTCAATAGATATTCTAAGGATTGGATAGTCCTTTTAGACTATCCATTTGTCTGGGGCTCATAGGCTGAGCTAAGTCTAAGCTTAGTTCCTAAGGCTCTTTATAAACTTTCCCAAAATCTAGAGGTGAAACGAGGGTCTTTATCAGAAATTATGCTAAAAGGTACACCACGTAACTTGATAACCTCTTTTATGTACAACTGAGCTATCTTCTCTAAAGAGAACTTGATGTTAATGGGCAGAAAATAAGCAGATTTTGTCAATCTATCCACAATCACCCATATAGCATCATAACCAGACGAAGTCCTAGGCAACCCTATCACAAATTCCATTGATATGCTTTCCCATTTTCATTCTGGAATGTCCAAAGATTGTAGCTCACCAGAGGGTTTTTGATGTTCTACTTGTGCCTTTTGATACACTAGACAACAGGCTGCTACAACCTTCTTCATACCAGGCCACCAGAACATCTGTTTCAAATCTTGATACATCTTAGTGGTGCCCGGATGAATACTCAATCTACTCTTATGAGCTTCTTCCAGAATTAGTTTTCTCATATTTTCTTCCATTGGTAACAAATTCTTTCTCCAAATCTTATAATACCATTAGAATGCTTATGAAACTTAGGCTCATTTTCTTCTTCCCTCATATTTAACTTTTCTTACAACAAAGGATCCCTTTCTTGTGTTTCCTTAATCTGATCTAGAAACTCACTTGTAATCTTAAGCATCCCTAAACAAAGACTCTTGGGCCTTACTTCCACTACCAAGTTCAAATCTCTAAATGATTCTATCAACTCCAACTCTTTCATCATCATCATTGATAAATGTAAGGATTTATGATTTAAAGCATCTGCCACTACATTCGCCTTGCCAAGGTGATACTGCAACTCAAAGTCATAATTCTTCAGGAATTTCATCCACCTATGCTGCCTCATATTCAGTTTCTTTTGGTCAAAGAGATACTTCAAACTCTTATGATCACTGAACACTTCAAACCTTGCACCATACAAGTAGTGTCTCCAAATCTTCAAAGCAAACACTACTATAGCTAGCTCCAAGTCATGCTTAGGGTAATTAACTTCATGTTACCACAATTGCCTTGAAGCATAAGCCGCCACTCTTCCTTTTTGCATAAGAACACATCCTAATCCTTGCCTCAAGGCATCACAGTACACTTCAAACTTCTTAGCAGGGTCTAGTAAGATCAATACTGGTGCAGAGGTCAGTCTTCTTTTCAATTCTTGAAAACTGACTTCACACACGTCATTCCATACAAATGGTTAGCCTTTATGTGTCAACTTAGTAAGAGGCAATGCTAGCTTAGAAAATCCTTCAACGAACTTCCTATAATAGCTTGCCAAGCTTAAGAAACTATGTATTTCAATGATTGTTGTTGGTTGTTCCCAATGCAATACTGCTTCAACCTTTGCAGGATCAACAACAATTCTAAGTGTTTATACTTTATTTATAAGGTATTGTGAATGCTTAGTACCATATGGAGGGCTACACTTGGATTGATAGACTTGTTAAGATCTAAAAGGATTGATTGTTAGGCTGTAGCTTGGTTTTAAGACTCAAGGACAGTGTTATTGTTGTTTTCTCCATGATAGGGTCTAAGTATTGATATGTTGAGATTTTTTTTTCATATGGTGGAATTGATCATGCATACATGCATAAGTCAATATTTTTGCTTTAGGCATGCACTAATTCTGGAACTAGTGCAGAAAGGTTAGTGGAGGTATCGTTGTGTAGCCTTGAAGATATGTAAACGTGTGATTCCACACGTGGCCAAGGTTATTGCAAACCCTGTGTTATGGTAGCAACTACCCTCATATGCATGTGTTGACGATGCCACTAATAACTTTATGATCAGTAGCAGTGTCACTTGAATGATTTATGGCATATGCCGCCTTTCGACCTATAGGTTGTGAAATAAACAAGTTAATATATAAGAAGAAGCGTTGAATTGTGTGTTAGTGTCTTTGATAACTTTTTCTAAATAATTTTTTGCAAATACAAGTATAAGTTTGCAAAAAAAGCTATTGAAAATAGGTTTGATAAAAGCATGGAAGCTATGTAACAGATAAAGGATAAGAAGCAAAAACACAATAGATTTATACTGGTTCACTCTATAACTTAGAGTTATGTCTAGTCCCTTCAATAGGAGTATCCGCTAACTTGATCAAGTTACAACCCAAGTATTCTCAACGCTTTTTCAAGCTTACAAATAACTAGTAATGTTCACCCAAGATTACCAACAACCCAAGTATTTTTTCACACTAAGCCTCTTTAGGCTTTCAATAAATCACAAGTTCTTAAGGTAAACATTAAAGCAACTCACTAAGTGAGGATATGGAAATTTTGATACAAATGGAATAACTTTTACAACAAAGCTTATGAAAGATTTCAGGGATCATCCAATGGAACAGTAATTTGATATGTGTCTCTTGTATGTTCTTCCTTGTTGATCTCCTTTATATAGGCCTTGAAAAGATGATCGTTTGAGGAAAAAAGCAACATTTTGAAGAACAGCACCAAGGGTGTGCTTACACAATCCTTCTTTTAGTAGACAGGCTTTGTCCTTTTGTGCAAGAGAAAGAAAAAAACTTGTCAGAAGGTACACTGCTACACAACTGCCAAAGCAACATTTTCCTTGCATGGAATTCCTCTTGCAATCCTTTTGTGAAATTGTGCCTATCTTGTCTATAAGGATTTCAAAGGAAATAAGCCAAATGAATATTCTATAATAATATGTAATACGTGTATGCCATAAAAGAATAATCAGCACAAGGAATGTTCTCGTCTTATCATGTCAAACTTAGTTAATTTTCGAAAAACATATTGTATAGAGTTCCTTTTTAGTACTTATGATATTGTGTAACAACATAAGTTGGATGCTTTAATATAAAGGGTTCTTGGACACTCAAGAGAAACACATCGGGCACTTTGTTCAAAAACAAATTTTCATAAGATCTATTTGGATGCTTCTTCAAAAACAAAATTTTCTTTATAGGAGTGTGTGATTAATTATTTTAAAACTTGTTTTATGTTTAATCATAAATTTTAATAGCCTTTGTTATCATGAAAACATTTTTAGGGGTTGGACGCTTCAATGTCTTTGTTTCCAATAATCTTTCCTTTTTTGATGATGATAGATATTATTAAAATTTTTGATTTTCAGTTATAAAACATATGAAATATATAAGATGCATAAGACACTCCCCCTAAGTCCATGCATTATGAACTTAGAAAAAACAAATCTGCAAAACAAAAGTTAGTAGAGGTAGTATAATATATTCATACTTGTAGATAAATAGAATGCTAATATTAAAGGCTTAAATATACTTTTGGTTCTTTATCTTTTTATTAAAATTTGTTTTGGTCCTTTATTTTTTAAAAGATTCATTTTAATCTTTTAACTCTCAAATTTGAGTCAATATTGTCCTTTTGTTAATAGTGGTCGTTTTTGATTTTGGGACACAATTTTGAACCCTTTTTTGATCGATTCAAGACCTGAAACTTGTTCCATTAGATTCACCTACATAAAAACTATAGAACCCAACTAATGTTTGAAGCAAAAAGGGCCATAAACATGGTGAAAAACTTGTGAAAAGTGAGTCTCACGAGCAACTGAAAAACTAAAAAATCTAATGCTAGATTCTTTTTCGGTTGCTCGTGGGACTCACTTTTCACGCATTTTTCACCATGTTTATAGCCCTTTTTGGTTTGAACATTAGTTGGGTTCTATAGTTTTCATGTAGGTGAATCTAATGGAGCAAATTTTAGGTCTTGAATCGATCAAAAAAAGGTTCAAAATTGTGTCCCAAAATCGAAAACAACCATTGTTAACAAAAGGACAACATTGACTCAAATTTGATAGTTAAAGGACCAAAACGAATTTTAATAAAAAGATAAAAGACCAAAAGTATATTTAAGCCAATATTAAATTATCAGAGCAAAAGATGCAAAAGATCAGAACAAAGTAAAATAGATGAGACATACATACATATATATATATATATATATATATATTCATGTATGATCACAAAAATTTTCTTCTCCAATAATACTTCCCTTTTTGACATCAATCAAAAAGGAAAATAAAAATCACTGTCGGTAAAACTTTAAAAGGAAAGACAACATTGAAAAACTTTAAAGTTGAGGGGGTGGTGGAAACATGACTTCAAGTCTCGAAAAACGCAAATCCATATACTTAATTATTGCAAAGTTGGGTGCACTTGGTAGGTTGGGAGTGGACGGTAGGGGTTGGTAGACAGTCAAAGGAATAGGTTGAAGAATAGTTGGAGGTATAGGCAGAGGTTTAGAGATTAATGTAGGTGCAGGTTCAGAAATGTTGGTTGATGGTGGATGTTCAATAGGTTCAAGTGATGGAGGAGCTTCTAGGAAAAGAACAAATTCAAGCAAAACAAATTCCCAAGGAAGAGGATATTTGTAGTCTTGGTAGAATTGTTCCTATAGAAAGGGTCTGTTTAGGGAAATTGGACCATCCTAGTAAGTAAGCATGGCGAGCAACATATAAATTAGTGTAGTCTCGAGGCCACGAATATTATTGTCTCAAGGATAAGGAACATAAGATGGTGCCATCAGAGTGTCATTGAAATGAATGACCCTGAATGGACACTATTTAGCATAAGCTCCTTTAGGTGTAATGATGTTTGCCTTTTCTTTTGCAGTCAATCCATTGCTAGACACTTCTTGTTCACAAGTCCATATATGATGGTCCAAAAAGTTTAAGGTTGTATCTTCATTCAACATGCCTTGAAGGAGCTAATCCAAAATCTAGAAGGATGAAAGATCTGGATGAGCTTGAAAAATTGGCTTAGAAAGTAAGGGCATCACAAGCTTACTTTTTCTATGCTTTTTGTACTTATTGGTGTTGAAATCCATCATAGGGAATCTGGGGTAGATCCTATTAGGATAAATAAGCACTCTTGTAGAATCATTAACCCATTGAGTAGGAGGGATAAACCATTGTGTCTTCAAGTTTGCACTAGCCTTTATGAAATTTGCCTTAAGGTGCTTATGAATAGTAGGGAAGAATCCTAGTTCTATTGGGTCAAGAGGCCTAAACCTTATATTGGCAAGGAAAATGTGCATTGTCTCTAGTCTTTCCTATGCTTCGTGCTTTCGTAGCTTCCTTAGACGATAACTTTATATTTTTTTCATGAGGAATGATTTTGTACTGTAGGATGCCAGACACGTAAGTAGAAATCTCCAAGCATGCTTGACATTGGGATAAATCTTTTTGGGAGGGAACATTTTCAAGGGTAAAGGAACATAAAGTGGAATGCATTCATTGTATATTTCTGAGGGAGGTTTGGGTCTATTGGTAGGTGTAGTATATGAATGAATGTGAAGGGTTTGTTGGGTAGGTTACAAGTAAGTATCGATATATAGGTGGGGTACAATCAAGTTTAAGAATGATGGGTGGTGATTGATGTTTTAGGAACAAAATAGGCCATGCTCTCTTGATTTTCTCTAGGTTCTTTGACTTGTCTTCGAAGGCAGTATTTACATCTAGATTTATACCTGCGATCTTTCTCTGTTTTGATACAAAGATGTTGCTAGGCTTACACCTGTCTTTAAAAGGGATTTCCTTTTCAGCTTTGATGAAGGGTATGTTCTAAGATGCAGGTGGCAAAGACATGACACTAAATCTTTCCATGCTAGGCAAAAGAAGGTTGGGTTCAGGATTATCGACATGTGTGGGCATATACCATGTTGGTCGGTCAACATTAGGTATGGTGTTTTGGGCGGTCTTTTTTTTTTTTTTTTTTGGTTTAGCTTCTTTGTGTTTGCCTTTTGGTTCTCTTTTTGGTAGGCTTTTTAAGGAATAATTGTATGGTCAGAATGGGTAGTTGGTTCAGGTTCTGTTTGAGAGGGATGTGGACTTGGTGGGGAAAAGGTGATTAGTGAGTTAGGAGAGGGTGTTTGTTCTTCTTGAAGATTGGAGGTGTGGGTGAGACTTCATTAGAGGGAGGAGCAGTAGTTGCTTGCTTCATCCTAGGTTTGGACAATACTATTTTGACCATTTTTCCACACATCACAATAGGTACAGAAGGAGCATTACCTACTTGTGAAGTCTCTTCTTGCCTTATTGTGTGGATTTTCTGAATTAGAGGCTCCTCATCTTCTTCATCATCAATTTTTGGTTGTAGTTACAACTTCCTCTTTGCTTTAGTCATAGGGATTTTGGACACTTGTCCCTTAGCAGGTTTCTTAACAAATATCTTGGACATTGTTCTTGTTGGTTAAGGCACTTCTTCCATGGAGTTTCCTTCATCAAAGGATTCCTTTTCTAATACATCTTCGTCTTTTGCTTCTGTCTTGACATCTGTGGGTTTGATCAAAACATAATTCAAATGCATTTGTTTTACATTGTTATGCTCAAACAACACTTGGTTAATGGTTTTGCTATAGTGCAGCTTGCTTGGTGTGTCAAGAGCCTAAAATGAATTATATACTTTTTGGTTCTAGAAAATCTTAGTTAATAGCACAACATAGGTAATATGCTTCATGTTTGCTTTGCCTTTCAATTTCTCTGCATGTTCATATACACCATGTGAGGAAGGTTGAATTTCTGTTCATTGAGCATGTGAAAGAAAACAAATCTATGCACTCCTGAAATACTATGTTTTGACCTAGCCTTAGGTAGTATAGGTCTATTTAGCATTTGTTGGAAGATTCTTCCATTATCAGGCATTTTCATAATGGTGAGAGGTTCTAAAACATTAGGTCTCATAAGGGCATCATCTACTATGTCACTTTTACCGAAGTTGAGTTCCTAATCTTTTTTGCATTGGGTGCCTTCGCAAATGCACCATGTAGCTTCAACAATGGAGCCAATATTAACTAAAACTTTGACTCCAAGAACAATACTAATGATCTTAGTATCCTTGAATTCCACCGTTTTGCAAATTTTCCTAATCAATTCTAGATGAATAGGATGACTTTCATGAAAGAATTTTTCTGTAACACCCTAAGGAGCATTACCGTAACTAGGTCTAGATTTCAAAAAAAAAAACTTAAAAAGGTAGAAACAACATACAAATGCTACTCATAAATATAATTAAATATTATATACGAACAATACAATAAAAAAATACATGCCAAATATAACTCATCTATTACCTAAAGGTATCGTACAAAATATAAAGAAGAATACAAAAACATAATATAAACTAGACTACGTTTTCTTGCACGTGACTCCAAGCTCCATCTGCGCATGTCTTCACCTGTATCCTGAAAAATGGGAAACTTAAAGGAATGAGACATAATGTCTCAGTGAGTGCTCTGAGGATTCTATGGTTGGGTTAGACTCTTCTATTCGAACAACCCTTATCATTTATCTTTTATGGCTTTAAACTCACTAGGTCTCTCATGATTCACCATACCTACGGTCTAACCTACACCTTGTAATCTTCAATACTTTCTGTGTTAACTACTTTCTCATTCTCCTGACTGTTATATTAGTTTACTATCTCATTCTCAACCTAAGAACTCTTTCTTACCCAAAATGCTCTCTAGTATTTAAACCCTTCATGTTTAGATTTTACTCTTCTTCTTTTAATATTTAAGGTTGTTCTCTATGGGTCAAGTCTAAGGTCAAAGACATTCTAAAATACTTTTGACTCTCCCTTAACACTCACCTTAATACCATCATTTTGTTCTCTCTTATTTGTCTTATACCTTTCTATTACGCTGTGTAGGGATTCACTCTTTCTCTACCTCATTCACAACTATTATTATCTAACTAGGACCCTCACAACACTATCCTAGGGCCTAGCCTCTTACTTATCCTTGAGGTAGCAAACACAATTAATTACAAGCATACATTTATTTCACATCTTTTGCCTAGTAACTAGACATATACATCGTTTTGTTTCATCAAGCAAGCATGACATACATACATACATACATAATCTTGACAATTTATCACAATACACAATCACATTTCACACGTGTACACATTACATCATTCGCTTATGAACAAGGTCACATAGAATTCACATAATTACAACATAGCACACTTCAACATATCACACTACAACAAGATACATATGCGTGCTATGTTCCTAAACTACTACTCATGCACATGTGGTACCAACCTAAACTTTTCAGAAAGTAGACTAGGAGTAAATGCAGGCCATAAGAAGCGTCATCGGTACCGATGCCTTCGGCTTTCGCACCCTCAACTAACATGATATCTCCTGATGATTAGTCAGGGTTACCCAGTTTTGCTAGTACGCCCCGGCTCCATGGGATTAGCATGGACGATTGGAGTTTTCCCAACCAGATAACCCCCAAGGCTAAGGTTAAACAACCCATCACAACCTCCACCAGCTAGATTCCTACATATTTTCCTCATCACATAACTCAAATGTTATGATGCATGGTCACATATAATGCTTACAACTTTTATAGACTTTTATCATGAATCATAGGCATAATTTCATATCACACTCATATTTTTAAGGTAAATAACAACCATACAATATAAACTCAACAAGACATAAAAAAAAACAAATAACAATAAGTTAAACACTACCAAAAGGAGTTCACAAACACAAGGAACGTAATAGCAAAAGTCGTATTCGCCCAGCAGTCCAGCGAACCCGCCTAGCGAGTTCGCGTCGAAACCCAACCCGCCCAGCGGGTGTCACACCCCGCCCAGCAGGTCTGCGTCAAGATCCAACCCGCCCAGCTGGTGTTTCACCCTGCCCAGCGGGTCTGTGCGCCTGGCGCCAAGGCAAAATCCAGTTTTTGAAGAAAAGTCGTCAAAAGACTATCTAATCTATGAATTCCTTACTTCCTCACAATTCCTTCAAAACCCATCAAATCTCTAATCTTACGCATAAGGAGGGGGAAAAGGTAAATAGATGAAAAATAACAACATAAAGGACAACGAAGAATATGGGGGAGAGCACTCACCTTTGTGGACGTGCAAAATTGAGTTATAGGGTTTGGATTCTTCGGTTTCTATTCTTCCTCCTTCTCTTCCTCTTCTTCTTCCCTTCTTTTCCTTATTCTCTCTAACTTTTTTCTTCTTCTATTTTGTGACGGCTAAACCTAACCCTCCTTCTCTATTCCCTTCTTATAACATGTGGGTGAGTATGTGGCTTAGTGGGCTTTAATCTCCTATTGGGCCCTAGATACTCTTTTGGGTTGTATGATAATATTCCTACTAATTTATAATACTAAGGTATTAATAAGAATAATAATAATAATAATAATAACAACAACAACAACTTATACAACAACAATAATAAATATAATATTAATAAGAATAGAAACAATAATAATAAGAAATATAATAATAATAACTCTTAAGACATCTTTTGTCTAATAACATATGGGAAGGGTTCTACTAAGAGCTACCTCGTGATTTATTTCTAGTACTTGAAATTTGGGGTGTTACATTTTCAATGCCACAGCTTTTGAGGTTATCTCTGACATTAACTCCCATGGCAGTCAAAGCATCAATATCGAAGTAATTCTAAATGTAGCCTTGGAGGCATCAATAGGTCTACCTTCAGTCTTACTAGGAGCATGGTTTTGATCATGTTTGGGAGTAGCTTGCCTTGTCAACACCATGTTGAAAGATGTTTAGGGTTTTAGTTTTGAGAAAAGGGGTTTCTGTGAGGGTGAGAGAAAAAGAAAGGTTTCTACTCTAAGAGGGGTTTTGATGAAGAGGGAAAACGAAGGGGTTTTGAAATATTTAAAGACTCAAAGGGAGACTATTCAGTAACTATATGAAAACTACTTTTTAAGGTTTTGAAAACATAAATCTTTAATATCCATTAGCTCAACGTGGGAGAGATAAGATAAATAATAATCATTGTGACGATTATGATTTATATTATCAATAAAGGGATCAAACATGTGCACATATTATAAATGTATGGACACTATAAGTATATATATAAAGAACACATGCATTGGATGCTCATGCATTGGATGCTACTTACTTTACTTTGGACCATTTCATATACAGGACAAACATTCATTCTTTTATGAATTCCATGCCAAGACATCCTCGAATATGGATGAGTTTATCTTTAGGAAGGAGTTTTGTAAATATGTTAGCTAGTTGGTTTTCAGTATTAATGAACTGAATATCAATAGTCCTTTTTTGAACATAATCTCTTATAAAATGATGTTTGATCTCTATATGTTTAGCTTTAGAGTGCGAGATGGGATTCTTATAAAGATTAATAGCAACTGTATTACCATAGAGTACATTAATTTTACTTTCACATAGATGGTAGTCTTTAAGTTGATGTTTGATCTAAAGAAGTTGTAAACAACAGCTTGCTGTTGAGATATTTTGCTTTTGTAGTAGATAATGCAATAATGCTTTGCCTTTTGTTGGTCAATAAAACAAGATTAGCTCCAATGAAGTGACATCCTCCACTAGTGCTTTTCCTTTCTATTCTATCTCTAGCATAATTAGCATCACAGTACCCAACTAATCTATATTCTTTTGGTTTCTTAAACCTAAACTCAAATTAGTAGTACATTTCAAACATCTAAAAATCCTTTTAACAGTAGCAAGGTGTGTTTCTCTTGGATCAAATTGAAATCTAGCACACAGACAAACACTAAAGATGATATTAGGTTTGAACGCAATTAGATATAAGAGAGATCCAGTTGTAACGACCCAATTGTCGCCACTGAACGACACTACTAATCTTATTCTCATTGTATGAACATAAATAAAATCATCTCATGTATATAATGAAATACATGTGCATCTTGAGAGACTCCTCTATCTCTCTTATAGCCACTGTGCATATCTTTACAACTTTCTCAAAATCAACAGATCGAGGAGGGTGACACCAAGGCCAAATAACAAAAAGAAATATACAAATACATCGACAGGGGAGAGGGGTACAAAACACACTCCCTATGGCTGGTCATACTATACATCCCAATAAAAGATACAGTAGTAAATATGTATGTATATATCAAAATAAATGAGTGACTCCTCGAGCCACCCCATCTCTAACACGCTGCTCCACCTTCAGCTCTGGGAAGCCGGGTGCACTAAGGCATCGCCAGCTGCTCCCACGCCAGAGGACGTGATCATCTTCATCACAATCACAAGAACACAAACAGCAACAGAACATCCACAACAAAATAACAAAACAAGGGTAAGCTTACTAAAACAACGATAAAGAATATGATTAAGGAAAATTACCAACAGTTCTCAATGTTCGCACACATCAATATGGCATACATTTCATATATTTAGAGTTCTCAACTCAGAACCCCATGATACAACAAATCCACCACAACTATGTCAATGCATGATGACATGATTCTTGAGAGATTCACCACATCTTGGGCGATCAGCCAGGTCTCATCCCTTACCATGGCTTATCCAAGCACCATTCAAGGATTGCCAAACTTTGATCTGTAGATAAGCTTAGTGGTTTGTCGGGATAAGTGTATGTGGGTGGTGGCTTATTGTGACTCAAGGCTTGCACCACCTTGGCCTCCTGCGGAATCGCTCATCCACTTATCCCTGAAGGCCCATTGATAGTTGCCCCACGTCTCATCCAGTACTAGGTTGGAGGCTCATCTAAGCTACAGCTTTGGTCAACCATCCAACTTACATGCCTGCCCGTACCATGGCAAGAGGTCCATCGTCAGCTACCTCAGCCGCCAACTTATGCATGAATGCATGTGTCATAACATAACATCTACTCAACCACAACCAGTCAACATATATATATATGAAATGTCATAACCGCCAACTTATGCAACGCTTACCTTGTGAGAAGTCTCACGTAACATCGATGGAGGTTCTATCCCAGCAACTTGCACCCCCTGTGAAATGTCTCTCTACAACAACACAACACAACTATTGGAGGTCCTATCCAAGCAACCTTCCACTCTACTCACATTTTCCAACAATTCTCACCTTAGACCCACACTAGGAGTCCTTATCAACCATGTTTTACACCACTAAACTTTCCAAATTTGATCAATAGCAGGACATTTCGTTTGCTCAACAACCCATATGCTCGCTCAGTGAAGACCTTCTTTACAGTGGACCAACTTTCCCCTGCGAAGGTTCTCGCTTAGCGACCATAAGCATCGCTCAGCGAATCAAAATCACTCGCTTAGTGACAATCGTGGTCGCTCAGCAAATCTATTCTAGGAATTTCTTCCAAATCTCTATCGACAGTAATTCGCTCAGCGAGTCATCTACTCGCTCAGCGACTAGCCACTCTAGAGAGCAACCAGAAATTGCACTCTCTCCCCGCTTAGCGAACACGACGTTCGCTCAACGACACACTTACAACAGAGGGCAACAACTCACCAAGGCCCCAATTCACTCAGCGAGCTTAGTCGCTCAGCAGATTTCTCCCAGGCATTCTAGACGGTCACCACTCGCTCAGCGAACATCGCATTCGCTCAGCGATTCACTTTTTGGACAATTTCCAAAATTCTCATGATCACTCGCTCAGCGAATCGACCATTGCTCAGTGAGTCTCCTCTTGCCTTCAGTCATTCCCTACAACTTAAGAACACTCGCTCAACGACACAAAACAGTCGCTTAACAATCCCCAACCCGAGAGCCTCACTCCACTCCTAGAGGCATTCTCGCTCAGCGAGAGCCACAGTCGCTCAGCGACTATCAGATAACAGTAGCAAAAACTCTCTTCAAAAAATCCCAAAAATCAAAACTTTCCACTCACCCATACCCCAAATCAACTTCACAGATGTCGATTATGACCATACAACATTCCACAACCACATACTCAACGCAATAAACGATCCATACAACATTTCAACACGAATCAACCACGTAATCAAGAAAACCCATTTTCAATCATATATCAACACAACTCAGCTAAATCACACGTTTTAGTCAAATCCACAACAACATATGCATATCACTGCATTTATACAACAGGTATTCAACAAGTGTAAGCTTCCCTTACCTCTTGGAGTTCTGAAAATCTGAATTTGGGGAAGGAGAAAATGTGAGAGATGGGAAACTCTTGAGCCAAATTTCGTGAGGGTGGGTCACTGAAAGTTTTCCAATGCCTAGAAATGGAATTCTTCTTTAGATTTGGTCTCACACTTCAAGAATTTAAGCAAGGGGGTTAGGGAGAGATTGAGAGAATAAGGGAGATGGAAGAATGAGAAATGAGAGAATGGAAGGAAAGTGACTTCCCCCCCTTTTGTGTCTCAAAACTTTCGAGGGTGTTCACATTGGCTTTGGGCTCGCTAAGGCTCATGGTTCATCTAACCATTCCCCAAGACTCACAATTGGTCCAACTTGACTGTTTTTCCTTCAATAACTCAAATAAACACCAACAACACTCTCATTTGGCTCAAGCATATTTTTCTAAAGTTCTCAAAATTCAGAAAGGAATTCCAAGACAACAACACAAAACTATAATCACACCATAACAACGAATCAACAACAATTATTTATTTTATTTGTTTTGAACACTAAGATAACATATTAATTTCCACTTTTTAATTATTAAAACACTAAATCATACATTAAGAAAACACGATGTTACACCAATCATACCTTTGTAAACACTTTGGTCTACCTTTTTATTTACATTGTCCAGCCCAAGTACTGAAGTTGGATGCATGGGTGTGCTCATTATTTTAGCTTCATTAAGCTTGAACTTCTTTAAAAGTTCCTTAGCATACTTTGTTTGTTGTAGGTAGATGCCATCTACTGTCTGCTTAATTTGAAGTCCTAAAAAGAACTTTAATTCTCCTATCATGCTCATCTCAAATTCTTTCTGCATAAGCTTAGAGAATTCTTCACAAAGAAATTCATTAGTAGCTCTAAAAATGATATCATCCACATAAATTTGAGCAATAATAAAGTGAGTTATTGTTATTGGGAAATAGAATTGTGTCCACCTTTCCTCTTATAAAACCATTTTTCATTAAAAAACAACTTAATCTTTCATACCAAGCACGTGGTGCTTACTTCAGACCATATAAAGTCCTTTTAGGTTTAAAAGCATGTTTTGAAAGGTATCATTCTTAAAATTAGGAGGTTGTTTTACATAAACTTTCTCATTTATTATACCATTCAAAAATGAACTTTTTACATCCATTTGATAAAGACTCATATTATTTTGAGTTGCAAATGAAAGTAAAATGCAAATGGCTTCAATTCTAGCTATTGGGGCAAAAGTTTTAGTGAAACCTATACCTTCTTATTATGAGTAGCCTTGGGCTACAAGTCTAACTTTATTTCTCACAACCTTACTATTTTCATCAAGCTTGTTTTTGAAAACTCATTTCGTTCTTACGATAGATTTTTCATCAGGTAGAGGAATAAGCTTAATACATCATTCCTTTGGAATTGATCTAACCCTTCTTACATGACTTTAATCCAGCTATCATCCATTAAAGCTTCATCTACAGTCTTTGGTTCCACCTTTGATAGAATTGCTTTATGAGCTTGATCCTTGAATGTTGATCTTGTTTTGACTCTGTCATGAACATTTTAAATGATTTGGTCTTTTGGATGATAGGTTTTCATCTGCTAGTTGCATCTAATAGATTCATTTTGCTCAAATCTTGATTCTTCTTGCATTGGTTAAGGATTGGACACTTCCTTGTTATTGTCTTCTAGATTTAGATTTGCAAAAGATTCGTCAGCTTAGGCTTAAGGTCATTAAACTTAACATGGATGGATTCTTCCATTGTTAAGGTTCTAGAGTTGTATACTCTATAATCCTTAGAAGTTTCAAAATATCCTAATAATATTCCATTGTTTGATTTGGAATCAAACCTTCCTTGATTATCCTCTGTATGTAGAATGAAACACTAACATCTAAAAGAGTAAAATTAAGATGTGTTGGGTTTTTGTCCCTTCCATAATTCATAAGAAGTCTTTTTCAGAATGGGTCTAATATGTATTCTATTTTGGATATAATAGGAAGTGTTTACTACTTCTTCCTAAAAGAACTTAGAAGTAGAGTTATAATTCAACATGGTTCTAGTCATTTCTTGCAATGACCTATTCTTCTTCACAACCACACAATTTTGTTGAGGTGTTCATGATGTTGAGAAGTTATGAAGCATACCATTTTCTTCATAAAATCTTTGAGAACTTTCATTTTCAAATCCTCCCCCATGGTTAATTTTTATAGAAGTAATGCAAACACCTTTTACATTTTGAACACGTTTGCAAAATATAGAAAACACCTTAAAAGACTCATCCTTATAGGTTAGGAACATAACAATGCCCATGTAGTATAATCATCTACTATGACCAATCCATAACATTTTCCAATAATTGATACAGTTCTAGTTGGACTAAACAAATCTAGATGTAATAGCTCAAGTGATCTAGAAGTGGAAATAATATTTTTGGAATACAAAGAACTTTTAACTTGTTTCCCTTTCTGACATGCTTCAAACAAAGATTCAGATTTGCACACAAGATTTGGTAAACCTTTTATAATGTGATGCTTGTTCAACTTTGAAATTAATCTCAAGCTCACATGACCAAGGTTCTTATGCTAGATCCAATGATTTTTCTCAATAGAGACAAGGCATATTACCTTTTGATTTGATAGATCCCCCAAGTTAATTTTGTAAAGGTTATTTTGTCTTTTAGTAGAAAATAGAATAGATCCATCAACATTTTTTATTATACATTCACCTTTGTTGAAGGAGACATTGTATCCACTATCACATAATTGACTTATGCTAAATTGATTGTGTCTAAGACATTCAACATACAAAATATTTAATAGAAGGGAAAGGGTGTTTACCAATTTTATTTATCTATCTCTTTTTTGGTTACCTCCAAAGGTAACCTAGTTACTAGTTTTAGGTTTGAGGTCTTGGAACGTAAACTTTTCTCCTATCGTGTGTCGTGAGCAACCACTTTCTAGGTACCATGATTGGAGTATTCCTTTTACTGTCAAGCACTTCTGCAACAAGAATAATCATACTCTTAGTTACCCATATGGACTTGGGTCCTTTATGGTTAGTTCTAAAGGCCTTAGACACCTTCTATTTACTAGATTTGTGTATGTAGTTAGATGATCTATGTCCTTCCTTTCCACAGATACCACAATAAAAGGAACTTTTAGAACTTTTATTTTCACTGTAGCCAATACCATATTTGTTAGGTGATGCGCTAAAAATACGCTTAAGGGCAAGCGTACCCTTATCGTAGTAGTAACAAAAGGACGTGAGTCTAGATATCAAACCCAAAGGACTAAATGGTGATTACCAGTTTCCAGAGATTCTATATTGTTTAGGTAAAATAAAATAGGTACTGGGTTGGTTCAATAGTGATAAACGTCAAATTGGAATTGTAAAACAAACAATGGTAAGTAGAGAAAAATTCAGAAAAAGATAGGCTTAGGGTTGTGGTTTCTTTCGTGCTCTTAAGTTCCTTCACATCTAATTCTAATTGAACCTCTTACTATTCGTCAATTACCAATATTTCCCTACGAATTTTATTGTCAATTGTTGGTCATAAATTGCAATAGTCCTTTCTAAGTTAATTTCCCAATTGATCATGTGAGATATTAAAACCCTAGGAAGGCATGAGAAATAAAAGGGGAGGATTAAATTAATTATCTAACCCAATTGGAAATTAGGAATGAAGGTTGATCATACGACAAAACCTAATTTGATTACCCTACATGTCTACCAATTAATTGCGGTACGGCCGCCGTTCAATTAATTGATTTGAAGCATACAAGGGATGATCAATTCCAAGTAAGAAAATAAAAATAGTAAAGCAATCTAATTGACTGAATAGAAACAAGAATTCAATTAAAATTAAACATTTAGGGGTTCCAAACACTAAGTACACCACAACCCTAACAAGAAATTTAGGGTCACTAGTGGATAAAAATATTTAGAACTAGGCTAAGTAATTGAAATTAAGGGATTATCATAGGCATCATCATAGTCGATTTATCACTATTATTCATCCCTTGGCATTAATATTTTGTGCTTGCCAAGTTTTCAACCCCATTTATTTACAGTAACAGAAAATATAAACATAAAAAAGATTGTACTTCTCTTCTTCTTCTTTTGTCTGTTTTTTTTTTTCAACTTTTTCTCTTTCTTTCTTTTTTTTTTTTTTTACTATACAGATTTGTAAGAAGAAAAGTTTAATGTTATTGTACCCTACCCCAAACTTAAGTCGTTGCTTGTCCTCAAGCAACCCCAAACTTAGAATTCAGTCACAAGTAGCATGTAAGAGCAGATCCCTTAATTCCAATTAAGAGGGACAAAATTGTTTTTCAGTTTTAGGCTTGTAAAGAGGTAATTTAAAGAACAAACAGAATAAGGCTCAAGGGGGCTAGCAAGGGTGATTATGCAGGGTGGCTAAAATTTGGCTCTGGCTAAAAAAGAAGAAATGTGCCTCTATCATATGTGTGTGAACAAATCAAGCAACAAAAATAAGAATCAAGTCAAGTTCTGAAGCAAATAACATGCAAAGAAGAAAACACATCGAATAAAAATATATGTTTAGGCCCAATTCTCACACAGGGATGAGAGTAAAGCAACCACAAAGCACAGACAGATTCAAGACTAGCAAGTGTTAACAGGCAATACTGTAAAGGGTCATGTGTATCAAATTGTGAGTGACGTATAAAGTGGAGTGACAACTAAATTTATAGAGCATACAGTAGCAGGCAACAGTCAATAATGATGATAAAATAAGAGATAAAGCAAAGGTGTCACATAGTCATCACATGAACACACAGAAAATGGTTCAATATAGCAAGCTAATAGACATAAAAAAAAAAAAAAAAAAGATAAGGAAAGACTTGTCTAGAGTACAACCTAATCCTTACAACTGGAGACAGCCATCAGTAACTGCCTCAATAACTATCATCAACATCATCTCCAGAAGTCCAAAATGTTGTTGCGGCTATTGCAAATCTCTAGAACATGCCCTAAAAGTACTTAAACAACCAAATCAAGTGAAAAAGCACCAATAAAAAAAACTGGAAAGAAAAAAATAAAAAAATAAACAAGAGAAAGAAGAACATAACCTCAAATGTAGACAATGAGAGTAAATGGGAAAGAAATTCATACCTTTAAAGGAGAAATAGAACACTACAGGTTGCCTTCTGGAAGCGCTTGTTTAACATCGTGAGCCTGACAAAACCCAAGAGTATCAACTCTTGAGAAGAGTGATGTCTTTCACCTGGAGTAAACCTTCTTCATAGTGCTTCACTTGGTGCCCATTTACTTTAAAGGTGGTGCCATCCTCCTTGGCCACTTCCACCACACCATAAGGAAACACTTGGGTCACTACAAACGGTCCATAGCACCTAGATTGCAATTTACCTGGGAAAAGGTGCAGGCGCGAGTTATAAATAAGAACTTTTTCTCCCACATGGAACTCGCGACTTTGTATGTGCCTATCATGCCACCTTTTAGTCCTCTCCTTATAGAGCTTAGCATTTTCATAAGCTTCAAAATGAAGCTCATCCATCTCATTCAACTGTAGCAGCCTATTTTTACCTGCAAGCTCAGAATCAAAGTTAAGAAACTTAAGGGCCCAAAGTGCCCTGTGTTCTAGCTCAACAGGCAAATGACAGTTTTTTCCAAAGACTAATCTATAAGGAGACATGCCAATGGGAGTTTTAAATGTAGTTCTATAAGCCCAGAGCGCATCATCCAATTTTAAAAACTAGTCTTTTCTAGATGCACTCACGGTCTTTTCTAAAATTCTTCTCAACTCCCTGCTAGAGATTTCCACCTGCCCATTGGTTTGTGGGTGATAGGGAGTAGCCACCTTATGTATCACACCATATTTGCTTAAAAGATTGTCAAATTGCTTATTGCAAAAGTGTGTGCCACCATCACTAATAATTGCTCGGGGTGTGCCAAAACGGGTAAAAATATTTTTCTTTAAGAATTTTACAACACTTCGAGCATCATTAGTGGGAAGGGCTACAGCTTCCACCCACTTAGAAACATAGTCCACAGCAACCAAAATGTACTCATTATTAAAAGATTTAGGAAAAGGACCCATGAAGTCTATTCCCCACACATCAAACAAATCACAGACAAGCATGTTGTTTTGGGGCATCTCATGACGCTTAGAAATATTTCCAACTCTTTGGCAGCTATCACAGGCCCTTACAAAATTATGAGAATCTTTGAAAATAGTGGGCCAATAAAAACCACACTATAGTACTTTGTAGGCGGTTCTAGTTGGCCCAAAGTGACCTCCAGCTTCCTTAGAGTGGCAATGAGTAAGGATAGAATTTACCTCATCAAAAGAAACACAACGTCTTACCATGCCATCCCCACATACCTTGAACAAGTAAGGGTCATCCCAAAAGTAATGCTTCACATTAGAGAACAGCTTCTTTTTCTCCTGGTAGGTGTAGTTTTCTGGAAAGGCCTTGCAAGCAAGGTAATTCACTATATCTACATACCATGGAGAGGGAAAGATGTGAGAAACAGCTAGGAGTCGTTCATTAGGAAACGACTCCTTTATCTCTCCTTTATCAGCAGGCTGCATCACACTGTGGTCTAGGCGGGATAGGTGGTCTGCCACCAGATTCTCTGAACCCTTCTTATCCCGAATCTCTAAGTCAAACTCTTGAAGGAGGAGTATCCATCTGATCAACCGGGGTTTAGCATCCTGTTTATTCAATAAAAATCTAATAGCAGAGTGGTTAGTGTAAACAATAACTTTAGACAGAACTAAATAATGCCTAAATTTATCAAAAGCAAACACTACTGCTAGCATCTCTTTTTTAGTGGTGGTGTAATTTTTCTGGGCTTCATCCAAAGTACGACTGGCATAATATATGGTGTGGAACACCTTATCTTTTCTTTGGCCCAAAACTGCCCCCACAGCAGTGTCACTGGCATCACACATTAGCTCAAAAGATATAGACCAGTCGGGGGCAACCACCACAGGAGCACTAATAAGTCTCTCCTTTAGTAAGTTGAATGCCCTTAGGCACTCTTCAGAGAATTCAAAAGTGGCCTCTTTGGCCAAGAGGTCTGTCATGGGTTTTGCAATTTTAGAAAAATCTTTTACAAACCTCCTATAAAAACCTGCATGTCCTAAAAAACTTCTAACCGCCTTCACAGAATTAGGCGGAGGTAATTTTGCAATCACCTCTACCTTGGCGGGATCAACCTCAATGCCTCTAGGGGACACCTTATGCCCCAATACAACTCACTCTTGCACCATGAATTGACATTTTTCCCAATTTAACACCAAATTGGTGTCCCTGCACCTTTTTGGAACCAAATTTAGATTACTCAAGCATTTATCAAAAGAGAAACCAAACACAGAAAAATCATCCATAAATATTTCTATGCAATTCTCAATTAAATCAGAAAATATTGCCATCATGCATCTTTGAAAGGTGGCAAGAGCATTACATAACCCAAAAGGCATCCTCTTATATGCAAAAGTACCATATGGGCAAGTAAAAGTGGTTTTTTCTTGATCTTGAGGTGCCAATGGTATTTGCATATAACCAGAATACCAATCCAAACAACAGTAAAATGCATGTCCCGCTAATTTTTCTAACATTTGATCAATGAAGGGGAGAGGGAAATGGTCCTTCCGGGTGGCTTCATTTAACTTCCTATAGTCAATGCACATCCGCCACCCAGTGGTTTTTCTTACCGCAATTAATTCCTTCTTCTCATTCTCCATGACCGTGGTGCCTCCTTTCTTAGGGACACATTGGACTGGACTTACCCATTTGCTATCAGAGATTGGGTAAATAATGTCTGCATCCAGCAACTTTATCACCTCTCCTTTGACTACCTCCTTCATGTTGGGATTCATACGACGTTGAGATAGTGCCCGGGGCTCATAGTCCTCCTCCATGTATATCCTATGGGCGCACACTATAGGACTGATGCCCTTGATATCATGGATCGTCCACCCAAAGGCTTCTTTGTTGTCTCTCAAAACTCGCAGCAACTTTTCCTCCATGGTATCAGATAATCCTGCAGCAATAATCACAGGCAAAGAGGAAGGAGGATTAAGAAAAACATATTTTAAGTTAGAGGGAAGCGGTTTCAATTCCAGGACAGGAGCTTCCTCAATAAAGGGCTTAGGCTTTGGCCCATTACCCTTCTCTAACTCTTCAAACCCTTGATTTCTCCAAGGTTTGGTACTTTGGCGAGCTTGAAGAAACATCAACATCTCTTCTTGCTCAGCACATCCATTCCAGACTGAGTCCTCTAGAATGAGAACTCTTTCTAGGGGGTCCTCTATCCCTACTCCTGGGAGAACACTACCCACCAGTGCCTCTATCACATCCCTTGCTTGCACAAAGTTGCAGGAGGTAAAAGAAGAAGGGTTCTTTAAAGAATCAAACACCTTGAATATCACCTCCTCATCACCCAGTCTCAAAGTCAGTTTTCCCTGCCGGACCTCTATCAATGCATCTCCAGTGTTGAGGAAAGGTCGCCCCAAAATGATAGGGACGTCCTCATCCTCTTCCATGTCTAACACTACAAAATCAGTAGGGAAGACAAACTTATCCACCTTCACCAATACATCCTCTATTATCCCCCTTGGATGGGAAATGGATCTATCTGCAAGCTGAAGAGAAATGTTAGTAGGTTGGGGTTCTTGCATCCCCAGTTTCTTAAAAACAGAAAAGGGCATCAAATTAATACTGGCTCCCAAGTCACACAATGCCTTTTCAAAATAAGAGTTGCCTATAGTGCAGGGAATTGTAAAACTCCCTGGGTCCCTAAGCTTAGGGGGCAACTTTTTAAGCACCACAGCTGAACATTCCTCATTGAGTTGCACTAGCTCAAAGCCTTCTAATCTCTTTTTGTTTGAAATAATTTCTTTCAAAAATTTGGCATATTTAGGCATTTGAGCAATTGCCTCAACAAAGGGAATGTTTATGTGCAATTTCTTAACAATTTCTAGGAATCTCAAAAATTGTTTATCTTTTTGCTCATCTTTCAATCTACGGGGAAAAGGAGCACATACATTTTCTGGCTCAGAAATCACAATACCTTTTTCTCTTTGTTCAGCATGACTCTCCTCAATGAGAGTCTTATCTCCTGTCTGTGGTGGTGCCTGCTTCTCTTTTCTGGTTGGCCCGTCCAATTCTTTCCCGCTCCTAAGAGTAATGGCCTTCACATCTTCTTTTGGGTTGGGTTCAGTTTGAGTGGGTAAAGAACCTTGAGCCCTCTGAGACAATAAATTAGTCAAGTTTTCTATCTGTGTCTCCAAAGACTTGAAACGGTCATCGGTCTTGGCCTATATATTGCATCATGGTGTCTTGCAGGTTGGGCCTTCTCTCTTCCTGTCTTGGACCCTGGTTTTGCAGGTGTGGGGGTCTGTAGATATTTTGATTGGAATTTTGTTCTTTTTGTTGTCCACCCCATGAGAAGTTAGGGTGGTTCCTCCATGTTGGGTTGTAAGTGGAGGAGTAGGGGTCTACTTGGTTCCTGTTTGAACTACCTGCATAATTGGCTTCCTCAACGGCCTTAGCAAAGAAATTTCTCATTTGACAGTCTTTTCCTTCATGCCCAGTCACTCCATACTAATTACATACTAGAGGGAGGGGCGGTGGAGATAGGAGATGAGTCTGTGCGTGCATGATTGTCTCCAGCTGCATAGTGATAGCATCAAGCTTATGGTCCAAAGATGTGTTAGACTCAACTCGATAAGCTCCTACAGGTCCCTTTAGAATGTGCCTGTCTCCAAAGGAGGCATGGTAATTGTTAGAGGCCATATCTTCAATGATAGCAAAGGCCTCGTTAGGTGACTTTTTCAAAATGGTTCCTCCACAAGCTGCATCAATGCTAGTCTTATTTTGAGTGGAGATCCCACTATAAAAGATATGAATTAGCTATCCTGTTGGGAAGCTATGGTGTGGGCATTGCCTAAGTAAATCCTGGAACTGCTCCCAGGCCTCAAACAAGGACTCTTGTTCGAATTGGACAAAATTCATAATGTCCTTCTGCAGCTTGTTGAACTTGGCTGGAGGAAAATGCTTCATGAGAAACTTGTTGGTGCATTGGTCCCAAGTGGTGATGGACCCATCTGGCAATGAGGATAGCCAAGCCAATGCCCTATCTGTTAGAGAGAACGGAAACAGCCCCAGTCTAATAGTATCTTGGGTGACACCGTTATACTTCACAGTGTCGGTGATCCTGAGAAATTTCTTCAAGTGGCCTAGGGAATCTTCAGTAGGCAAGCCCCCAAACTGTCCAGAATTCTGCACCATGGCAAGAAGCGCAGGCTTGAGCTCAAAATTATTTGCCTCCACCGTGGGGCGACGAATGCTGTTAGCCACCCCAATGGTAGGAGAAAAATAGTCTTGCAAAGTCCTCTGTGGTTGTTCCGATTGTTCAGCCATAATGTCTTTTGTTCTCTGTTCATTCCTTAACCTGCGAGCTGTCCTTTTAACTTCAAAATCAAACTGTAAGATAGGCCTTTTAGAGCAGGTTAGCATAAACAACAGAAAAACAAAACTAGACAAACCTTGCAAAACAAAAAATGAAGGAAAATAAAATAAAGAAAATTAAAAAGAAATTATTAACAAAGAGTAAAATGCCTAAATCAATGAGAATTTCCTTTTTCTAATATCACACAATTAGTCCCCGGCAACGGCGCCAGAAACTTGATGCACTAAAAATATGCTTAAGGGCAAGCGTACCCTTATCGCAGTAGTAACAAAAGGACGTGAGTCCAGATATCAAACCCAAAGGACTAAATGGTGATTACCAGTTTCCAGAGATTCTATATTGTTTAGGTAAAATAAAATAGGTACTGGGTTGGTTCAATAGTGATAAACGTCAAATTGGAATTGTAAAACAAACAATGGTAAGTAGAGAAAAATTCAGAAAAAGATAGGCTTAGGGTTGTGGTTTCTTTCGTGCTCTTAAGTTCCTTCACATCTAATTCTAATTGAACCTCTTACTATTCGTCAATTACCAATATTCCCCTACGAATTTTATTGTCAATTGTTGGTCATAAATTGCAATAGTCCTTTCTAAGTTAATTTCCCAATTGATCATGTGAGATATTAAAACCCTAGGAAGGCATGAGGAATAAAAGGGGAGGATTAAATTAATTATCTAACCCAATTGGAAATTAGGAATGAAGGTTGATCATACGACAAAACTTAATTTGATTATCCTACACATCTACCAATTAATTGCGGTACAGCCGCCGTTCAATTAATTGATTCGAAGCATACAAGGGATGATCAATTCCAAATAAGAAAATAAAAATAGTAAAGCAATCTAATTGACTGAATAGAAACAAGAATTCAATTAAAATTAAACATTTAGGGGTTCCAAATACTAAGTACACCACAACCCTAACAAGAAATTTAGCTACTCATGGCAAGAAGAGAAATCATAATTTTAAAGATATACATCAAAGGAAAGAGAAGAAGAAATCTTTTACAGAAAAAGGTTTTTCCCCAGTCTCTAACTTTGAGTATCCTATTGCCCTTTAAGAATCCTTCTACAGAAGCCAAAGAGCAAAAAAGAGAAAGAATTGAGGAAAAAAGAATCAAGATAAGACAGTGATCCCCCTTTTGTGCTTTGTTCCTTGTTATTTGTAATCTAATTTCAGAATTTTGAAGTCGAAGACTTAACCACGGCCTATTCTGCCCAATCTAGGTCCATTAAGAATTCAATATAAAATTAAAACTTGGACCTCGGACCCGCCCAGCGAGGTTGGACACCCGCTGGGCGATTTTTCGTAATTCGCTTCGCTTTAACGCCCGGTGGGCTATCCGACCCGCCCGGCGGAATATCTCCAGGGCAAGTCCCGCCGGGCGGGTGCAACTTTGTGCACTCCATTTTATGCTTCAAGTCTCTTTTTTGGCCCGTTCTCGTGCTCATAGGCTTCTTTTAAGCCCACTTGATAAGTATATTACTCCTCTATACCTGTAGACTGGATTTCTTTTCTTTGCTTAACTAACTTCCTACATAAAATTTAACAAAATTAAGGCAATTCATGTAATTTTAAATAGAAAGCTTAGAAACACACATCACATGAAATCTTTCATTAATGATCTATTTTCTCAAAAATTTCCAATGAGTTAATGCAAAAATCATGTGAACTTGCTTTATAAATCTATATAAATATAGATTTATCATTAGGTGGTTTTCTTTTGAGTTTTAAAATCTTTTCTAGGTTTTCAGTACCATTGACAAATTTGGACATACTCTCTTTAAGATCAATAATTTTCCTTTGAAGTTGTTCAACTTTATCTAAGTTTGTTGTCTTATTGAGATCTTTGCATTTTAGCCTCTAATATTTCATTTTCTTTATTAAGTACCTCATTTTCCTTTTTCAAACTTTCAAAATCCTTAAGTAATTTTGAAAACTTTCTTTTCAATTCTTTGTACCTGTAGATAGAATGGAGGTGTTTAATAAAAGTTCTTTGTATGCTTTTTGTAAATAGGATGGATCATGAAAGTTTACTTTATCTTCTTGTTCAAATTCTGAAGTTGTGTCTGTGATGAGACATATGTTGGCCTCTTCTTCACATTCTTCATTAGAAGATGATAGATCCATGTCTTCTGATATAGCCATGAGACCTTTCTTCTTTTTCTTTGTAAAAGGTTTCTTTTTCTCCTTCTCCAAAGTTGGGCATTCTAACTTGAAATGTCCTAGTTTTTTGCATTCTAGTAGATCATTAGTGTAACGACCCTCTATGGCTACAGTACTACTCATAAGCTCATACCTTACTCAGAAAATTCAATTATTAACACTAAACATCATTACGTCACCATGCATGAATAATATACAAGTCCATGTATATATATATAACCCCAAGGGAAAGATACAAAAAAAACAAAATTCTCTATAGCTGGTCAACTAAACAACCAATACAAAGAAAAACATCAAAAAGATCTTCCCAAAGGATCCACCCCAAAAGGGCCTTCAAACTTTCACTGGATCCTCCACCATCAATTGTGGGAAGCTGGATCTATTGAAGCCTCTCCCTTTGCTCCCACGTCAAAATAATGTGATCATCACAGTCACAACAATGCAACAACAATAACAAGACACCCAACCAACAACAAAACAAGGCAAGGGTAAGCTTACAATATAAAATTCAACATATGATATGTAATCCAACATAATCAAAATCATTTATCACACCAACATAGAAACCAAATTTGGCCAGAAATGGGTTTACATACAATACAGTATAGCACACACAACATAACACACCATGCTGTCAACCCCATATGTCAATGTATGAATGACATGACTCTCAAAAGATTTTCTATATTCCGAGCGATCAACCAAGTCTTATCCCTTACCATGGCCATCTAGCACCATTCAAGAATTGCCAAAACTCTAATTAGTTGGATAAGCTTATGGTTGTTAGGATAAGTGTACGTGGGTGGTGGTATACCGCAAGACAAGGCCTGCATTGCCTTGGCCCCCTGCGGGGTTTACCCATCCACTTATCCCCTACCTCCAGCTTTAAAACCCCACTTTTTATCTAAGCACTAGGTTGGAGGCCTATCTGAGTACCAACTCTAGTCACCATCCACCTTACATGCCTACCCGCACACGGCTTGAGGCCCACACAACCTCAACCAACCACATATGCATGCCAATGCATGTATCACCACAATAATCAATTCAACCAAACAATCATCAATATCCATATATATATGTGTGTGTGTGTGTATCAACATATCACCACAACTATCAACTCGACCACAACAATCATCATATCATGTATATATATATCAACATATCACCACAACCATCACCATCAACCACATGCATGCCTAAACCGGCCTCTTGTATGGTCAACAGGTAAGACACTGTCCAAGCAACACATACTTTTTTGAAAATTCTCACAGAACAAAACAGAATTACATGCTCGCTCAACGAGTACCTTTCATATAGAGAGCACACTCTCCCTTTTGAAAGTTCTCGCTCAGCGAGTATAAGTCTTGCTCAGCGAACTCAATTCCAGGGAACAACCAAATCCCAAGTGGAATTCTCGCTTAGCGAACATATGTTTCGCTCAACGAGACACTTACAACTTATCAAACAAATCCTCAATAATAATAATAATAAAAACCCAAAAACTAGTTTAGAAAACCATTTGAACATCCGATTAACTTAAAATATACATTTGACATTCATAGGAATCAATGAAGTCATCAATAACCAACAAAAATAATAAAAAAGAAGAGAAAACTCTGTTTTTCTCTCGCTGAGCAAGCATTTCCGTCGCTGAGCGAGTGACAGACTTCTAGCAACTGAAAAATTCATCGCTGAGCGAATGACAACTTCTAGTGACTAAAATATCTATCGCTGAGTGAACATTTCCGTCGCTGAGCGAGCTATAAATTGCTGGGTGCGATTTTTGCTCGTTTTCTTCGCAAATCCAACACCAACATCCATTTTTGACCAAATCAATCAACAACAAGCATCACAAGACAATCTTAATCACTTCTAATACCTTTCTAACCGATTACATAACAATTTAATTCACAAATCTCAAATCCCCTTTCTAAAACCCATTTTTGTGTCAAAATCCAAATACATAAGATCTTCATAGAAATCAACCGATTCCAAAGCATTTAATCAACATATTAGCATCCCCAAACACAAAATCAACCAAGAGTAAGCTTCCTTTACCTCAAAGTCTCCGAATTTGAATTTTTAGCTTTCTTGAGAATTTACTATCTTGAGCCAAATCTTCCAAGAACCATTATTTTTCTTGTCGCAACCACTCAACTAAGCTTACAACTCCTTTACACCCTCACAAACTCAAGAAATCTCAGAGAAAGATAGAGAGAGAATGAAGGGATGAAAGAGAAAGAGAATGAAAGAGTGGGGAAGAAAAGCCCCCTCCCCCTATTATATACTCAACCTCCCCGGAGCTCTCACACAGACTTTTGGCCAACTGAGGTCCAAATCTCACCAAATCATTCCCTTTATCTGAAAAACTGGTTTAACTCAATTGTTTTCTCTAAAGAACTCAAAATCACACCAACAACACACCCAAATTGGCTCAACTACATATCTCAAGTTTCCTAAATTCAAACTCGAATTTCAAACAAACAACATACAACCATCATCATACACAACAAACCATACATAACAACATTTCATTTATTTCTTTTAATCACCTAGATTACATATCAAATTTCCACTTTTTAGTTATTAAAACACTTAATCATGCATTAGTAAAAACAAGGCGTTACAATTGGACTCTTATCTTTGTTATCCTTAGATGTCTTCTTTTTGTAGTTCTTCCATCTAGTTCCTCCTTTCTTCTTCCAAATGGAGTAAATCTTTTGAGAGATGAATGAAAGCTTGTCTTCATTAGAATCTTCTCCTTTAAACTCGTCCAATTCTTTTGATGACTCTTCTACTTTAAGAGCTTTGGGCGATGATCCTCTTCGAGCCTTAAGAGTTAGAGACTTCCCTTTTTTGTGTACTTCTCCCCATTCTTCTTTATGTTCTATTTCGTGAACTTTAAGAATCTCGAGAAGTTCTTCCAAAGGCAAAGTCTTCAAATCTTTAGACGCTCTTATGGCTGTAACCTGTGGTCTCCATTGTCTAGGAAAACTTCAAAGAATTTTGGTTTTGTGATCTTGATTATCATAAGATTTGCATAGAGATTTTAAGTTATTGATAATAACTTGAGATTGTCCAAACATCTAATCAATAGATTCATGTTTAAGCATTTTAAATAATTCATATTAATGCACAAGCATGATGATTTTAGAGTCTTTAACTTGAGAGGTACCTTCATGAGCAAGAGCTAAAGTGTCCCAAATTTCTTTAACAATTTTATAGCTATGCACTTTCTCATATTCAAATCTACTTATAGCACACATAAGAAAGTTCTTAGCTTTAGCATTTAGTTGATACCTGACCTTTGATTTTCATCATATGTTGCTTTGGAAAGACCTATTCCATTCTCATCCTTTGAAATAAAGTTTCCATTTTCTACAACATCCCACATATCCATGTGACATGCATTAAAGAAAATGATCATTCTTTGCTTCCAATAATCATAGTCCTCTCCATTAAAAAGTAGAGGTCTATTCACAAGAAGATCTTCATTTTCCATAGCTTCTGCTAGATCTACCTCTGCACTATTAGATGCTTAACCCCTAAAGGTCGAGCTTTGATACCAATTAAAATAAATAAATCAATAGACAAGAAGGAGAGTTGAATTGTGTGTTAGTGTCTTTGAAAACTTTTCTAAAAACTTTTCTCAAATACAAGTATAAGTTTGTAATAGAAGCTTTTGAAAATAGGTTTAATAAAAGCATGGACGCTATGTAATAAATAAAGGATAAGAAGCAAGAACACAATATTGGTTCACTCTATAACTTAGAGCTATGTCCAGTACCTTCAGTAGAAGAAATATCCATTAACTTGATCAAGTTACAACCCAAGTATTCTCAATGCCTTTTTAGGGTTACAAACAACTAGTAATTTTCACCCAAGATTACTAACAACCCAAGTATTCTTTTACACTAAGCCTTTCCAGGTTTTCAACAGATCAAAAGATCCTAAGGTAACACTAAAGCAACTTACTAAGTGAGGATATGAAAAATTTGATACAAGTGGAAAACTTTTACAACAAAGCTTATGAAAGTTTCATGGATTGTCCAATGGAACAGTAATTTGACTTGTGTCTCTTGTATGTTCTTCCTTGATGGTCTCCTTTATATAGGCCTTGAAAAGGTGACTGTTTGAAGAAAAAGCAATGTTCTAAAAAACAACACCAAGGGTGTACTCACAAAAATCCTTCTTTTAGCAAACAAGCTTTGTTCTTTTGGGCAAGAGAGAGAAAAAAGTTGTCAGAAAGTACACTGCTACACAATGACCAAAGCAACTTTTTTCTTGCATGGAATTCCTCTTGCAATCCTTTTTTGAAATCGTGCCTGTCTTGTCTATAAGGATTTCAAAGGAAACAAGCATAATGAATATTCTATAGTGATATGTAATACTTATATGCCATAAAAAAAAATCAGCATAAGGAATGTTCTCATTTTGTCATGTCAAACTTAGTTAATTTTTGAAAAACATAATGTATGAAGTTCCTTTTCAGCACGTATGATATTGTGTAACAACATAAGTTGGATGCTTTAATATAAAGGGTTCTTGAACACTTAAAAAAAACCATTGGACGCTTTGCTCAAAAACCAATTTTCATAAGATTTATTTGAACGCTTCTTTAAAAACAAGATTTTCTTTATAAGAGCGCATGATTAATTATTGTAAAACTTGTTTTATCATAAACTTTAATAGCCTTTGTTATCATCAAAACATTTTTAGGGGTTGGATGCTTCAACGTCTTTGGTTCCAACAGGTTGTTGTTTATGTTGTACTATGTTAAGGGACACGTCTATTTGATTGCTTGGTGTTTAGAAACCTCCTTAGAGTTGAGTCTATTGCATGCATGACTATTAGCACATTGCGTCATTTTGCTTGGTTGCATTTATTTTGACTATTCTGTGATGTAACATGCCTTGATGTATGAGATATGCTATTGTGACTATATGCTTTTGTTATATTGCTTTCTTGAAGTATGTTCATTGTGCACATATTTCCATCCTTACTTTCGTAAGCTTGCCCTTTTGTTTACTTGTTTGTTTATGTGTTACTATGATTGTGGCATTCGCAAAAGTAGATGTCAAGACTACATCAACACATAGGCACCATCTTCATTGAGTTCATAAAGACTGTCATGTGATGTAGTAGTGCTTGGCGAGTAGACTAGAGCACTCAACAAGTTAGGTATATGGGGGATCTCACCCTCATGTATATTCCAGCGAGAGTACCATTCTTCTCCTTTATTGTGAAGATGTCATTGGAGTTTTGGCTTCTGATATCAAAGATGTGGCAGGAATTGTATTACAACTTAAGGGATAGATCTGTATCCTCCTCAACACGTAGCAAAGTTGTGGAGGATCGCAAAGTTCGTTTCATGTTGTTTGAGTCCCCCACATAGATGAAAAAGATGAGGCTCACAGTAGTAGTAGGTTCGGGTGGCTAGTTAGGGAATGCATTTTGTATGACTTTCCCCCTCTCCATTTTCAGATGTATGTGGTTTTGAATGCCTTATTATTCCATTGGCATGTATTATTCTATTTTGAGATACTTGGTATTTATCTCTAGCTTTAGGATTGTAGTGCCATAGGGCACAATACAATATTCTCTTTTATTTGACATGCATGGTATTATTATTTGGTATTTTATTTGTTATATATTTATCTTAATTTCATTAATTTATCGATGCATGATATTTTTTTTGAAATGCAAAAGATTTACCCACATTTTCATAAATAAATTAATGAAAGTTTTATTTAAAATTGAACATTTCATGATCTACATTAGTTTGTTTCATGTAAGGTCAATAGGGTTTTACACAACATGCTTTACTTTTTTACCTCTTTGTAAGGAGCATAAGTTTTCTCGACATCTTTCTGCTTACGACCTTCAGGTTTGAAAGTAAAGAGTTTAAGATTCTTTGGAGGATGAGAAGTTGGTACTGTGTCTTGTCAAAATCTAAATTCAATAGTTGGACAAGAGCTTTTCCAATCAAACTATTTTATGAAATAAAAAAGTAGTCAAAATAAAAAGATCAAAGTAGAAGAAAAATACCAAGGGGAGAGAATAAGAAAAATTACCAACAACTCATTTCAACTCAGAAGGATCAATGATGAGAATGGCTTTGCGATTGAAAAGGTCACTAGAATTCTTCATTGAATCCATTAACAAGGGCTTGACATTTTTTTCCAGCTCAAAAAATTGATTGTCTATAGTCGCAAGATCTTCAAGTTTAGGTCATAATGGTCCGAAGTTCAATAGATGAGGAAAATGGGCGGACCATCAGGATTGAATGACTCAACCCAAAAAGGAACAATATTTGCATGGGCTAGAATAATTCTAAAAAAAATTCTAATTTAAAAAGAATAGAACCCTTCTTGTAAGATTTTGAAAAGAGGTTAAAATCTTTACGCTTTGGCGAAGAGTTACTTAACCTTTACCCTTGCCTGATATAGGAAGCGAGAATACACACTATTACAAAAAGACATATAACAGCACGAGATAAACAACACTTGTAAGTCAAAAGTGCTGTCTATCTCATGTGGAGCACATTAAACAATGCTAGAATAAGAAAACATTGTTGTAATGTGAGTCTTAGACAATGCCTCCAGTAGTAAGTGCCATCCAGATTTAAAAAAAAAATAAAATTATAGACGGTGCTTCTTTTACTAAACGCTGTTTATATAACATGAAAATTTTAAAAAAATCTCTGTCGCGCTCTCATCTGTTCGCTAGCATTTCTTTTATCTGCTTCCCTCGTGAACCCTATGTGGCTGAACGAAGAAAAGGGAGAGACTCCCTTGCAGCGTCCTTGGCAGTGGCGTTGTTGCGCAATGGCAGCGGCCCAGGGGTTACTCGCGAGCACTTCACTAATGATGGAGGCTTGCTCGAAAGAGGGATGCGACGTTATCAACCAGTAGGGGGAAAGGGAGAAGAGAAGGTCTACACAGTAGAGTGGCTCTGACTGACATGAGACAGTGTTGCTATATGACACAGTGTTGGCTGATGTGGTGCCATGGTTGCGCGGAGTGCATCTGTGTCTCTTTGGTAATTTCGGTTTGGGAATTGAACAAAACTTAAGTGCAATTCCTTGAGTGTTTTTAGTGTTGTTTTTTAATCAAAATTGAGTTTCACCTAGATAACCTATATTGATCTTTAATGTAAATCTTTATTATACAAATTACCAAGGTAAAATTCAAATTTTGATTGAAAAACAACACCAAAAATATCTAAAGAACTGCATGTAAGTTTTGTCCTTGCGAGTCTCATTGTGCTAATGTTCTTGGGCTCAGGTATGGTGGTTTTGGGTTTGAAATCATAGAGTTGTGGTGTTAAGGTGTTTGCCGTTCTGAGAAATTGGGGAGTTAAGTAGTGGGTTTGGTTATTGGCAGCATAGTGATGTTAGCGACTTGTGGGAATGACCAAACAGAGGGGTAGAGAAAAAAAAACTCGCTGACAATGAATTTTATGAATAATATTTCTTTCTTATTTGAGGGAAAAATTCTGCAAACTATTGTGCTATTAGATCCTTTCATAGTTCCCTATATTTCTGAGTATACCTTGTTCAAATGTAGATTGAGAAAAAACATAGGGACCTCTATCGCTTAGTGATACAATCCTCCCAAGTTACCTAAAGCAGTATTTGGTACATTTTTGCAGATCCTTCTATTGAAGAATAGAGGAGCAAAATGAAATATTCCTCGCCTTGGTGTTTCTAGCAATTCGGTTCTTATTTCAATTACACACTCTACTCCATTTTTTATCTGAAGGATTTGCCTTGGGTGACATCTGTGGCTGGTTAAAGAACTGCAAAGCAGATGTTGGTTTCCTTCATAGAGGTTGTGAACAAAGTTTTCCTGCACACTTATTTCTGAAAAATGATAGCCATAGAGTTGATATTTCCCGGCTTAGGGGATCCTATAGCCATTTGTCAAAGCTACACCCAACAAATGACAGTGAACAACTTGATTTTCTTTGAAATGCCTAAACTTTTTTCTAAAGATTGAGAAAGAAAAATGTAAAGGAGTTGCGGGCGTACGCAGGACTCGTTCTCCAGATCAAGAGTAACTAGTTACACTCAATATTATTCAAAATGGAACCAAAACTTAGTTTCTAACTTGGTGCGTGTTCGTATTAGTTTATTTTGGGTTCCTTGTTGTGGTCCCTTGATTCTCTTTATTTATTATTTGCTCAAAAACTAAAGTTGCTACCCAGTATTTGACCTTTTCCTATTGATATCTTTAGCTTTGATTAGAAATAGTGTTCTATTGGTGGTTCAAACTTGGCAGTGTGCTTATTTTGCCCTTGTCACTTGATTTACAGTTTTGCAGCTTTGTTATAATCAGTTGATAGGAAGCATTACAACACAGCTTGGTGCTTTGAAAAAGCTGAGAGTTGTAGCGTTGCAGTCAAACCAGTTTACTGGTGCTATCCCTGCTAGTCTAGGTGATTTGGGTTTGCTGGTGAGGCTAGATTTGAGCTCTAATAATCTCTTTTGTTCCATTCCCACTAGCCTAGCTGATGCTCCTTCACTGCAAGTTTTGTTTTAATTTTTGTTTTTCTGATTGGTATTTTAGTATTGACTATTGATTTCCCTATTTCTAAATTTCTTATGATTTGATTTTTTTTCCCATTTACGAGATGGTTTCATAATTTTCTATTTCGTTCTTTTAGGTTGTTGCACAGAAACTCAAGGATGCTGAAATCACCGAGTAGGATTTACTTCTAGTGATACTTAACTATCGTTTAGCTTCATGCATTTCTTATATTACAATTTTAATCTAATTTTCCTTAAATTATAGGGATTTGTTACATTTTTTCAATCATTCAATTCAATCAATGGAAATTCACTGAGAATCCAAGGGGCCTCTATAAGGTTAGCTGTCATCTTTTCCCGTGTTGGTGGTACGCAGGCAGAGTGCTCTGAGTTCATGTCACCTTGGTTTGGTAGTTCCAAGGTTAAATTTGTCAAGCATGTTACAGGTTTACGACAAATAGAAAGGTGTGTCGCTGTCTATTTTTCTTCATATTTTTGTATCCATTTACAGCTGCCAATGATAATCAAATGGTTTACTTCATTTGTTATGCACAATCAAATGTTTACTTCACCTTGGTCTGTTTTCTTAAACAGGTAGAAAGCTTCATTAGTTATATATAATTTTTAGTTGTAAGAAGTTTCAGCATAAAGATATTAACCAACTGATTCTTGATAAGTTTAATCAGATTCTACTTATAAGGCTAAGTGGATTAGGCTGAAAATTTTGATTTAATGAAAAACCTTACAGATGTTCTTCTAATTATTCTCTTAGACATACATGTTATATTAAGTTGCGCAAATAAAGTGGAAGTATAGCAACAAATGTGGTTTAGCTTTGAGCTTACATCCACATGCAAAAAATGACCAAATACCTATTTCCTCACCGGTGGATACACTCAAACTCACAAATAAACAAAGAGAAGATATAAGTGACAAATTTCTTTGAGAGATGCTTACGGGATGTTACAAAGATGACTTGTATAAATCAATTGAAGAAGCCTTGAATTTATAGGCTAGAGGTTTCACTCCTAGCCATCCAAAAGCTACGGAAGAAATTGCCACCAATTAAGGAATGAAGGAGAGAAATTCTCTCTCTTTCTTTGACCATTCTAATATACTAATTAAGTGAAAGCCACATGTCAACAATACATAACAAATCTTAAGTTTTTTAGGAACTAACTTGGTGGCAGCTAACAAGAACTTTTAAAGGACCAATGTAGTGACAAGATAATTTTTTGAATACCAATTTAAGGCTTTACTTTGGAAAAGATCCCTACTTGGAACAAAAATTTTCAAAATATACTCGTTCCACGTGAACAACAAATAGTTATTGAGACGTTTCAATATTGACTAGAAACGAAATTTGAGGGGTTATTTGCATTTTTTCTGTTTATATGAAACAGTCCAAATCCAGACCCTTTTGTCATAGCAGAAGATGTTCAAGACCAAATAATTTTAAAGTTCTTATACTCTTGACCAGAGATTGCTCCTTATGCTCAAGTAAATTGTGTTTGTCTTGACAAACAATTATTGCTTTTATCTTAAACATGCTTTGATTTTTCATTCATGGTGTACTTATAGGGATGTAGATTTAGTTCAAAGAATTGGAGCTGCAACATCACTTAAACTTAGAGCAAGTGATATTATACTTTAGCTCCTTGTGTGGCAGTAAGGCATCATGGTCAACTTCTGAATTAGTTATTCTAATAATGGGTGATGATAAAAAAATAAAATAATTTTTTTTTTTTTTTCCTTTCTTTTCAACAATTTTTTTTTTTTAATTTATCACAGTATCCTTTGCTAATGAAACAAAATATTTATGTACTTTCCCAAGTATTTGCACTAATTATGTATATGATCGATGATGATTCAGGTAAGGTGCAAAATACCAGAATACTACGATGTGAATGGTTTATACGTGTTGGCAACAAACTACGGTCAGGGAGACAGAACAAACTTTATTATGAGTTCACGTGCCTTCTCAAAATTGGGACATAAAAAAGTTACATCTGCAAAGTTGATCGAATACAGTGTAGTGGATATTGAGTACAAAGATACATTGGCAACGTCAGGTTTCATGTCCTGGAGAGCAAACTCCGGTTACTTCACTGTCGTGATTCTTAATGTAAATTAAGAATACGATGCCGCTACTGTTGAAATGTGGCAGGTGCACAAACATATATTTGGTCGTGCTCACACAATCAATTTTCCATAAGAATGACAAATAGATGGATCGGATAAACTCTTAGTCGAATTATAATGAATATAATGAAAATAATTTATTAATTCATTTTGATCCATTAAAAATTTATTTAAAAAATTCAATCCATCCATAATCCATCTAATAAAATCTAATCCAATCAATTCATTAACAATTTTTTGATGGATGAATATCTAATCCATCCACAAAAATAATATATTTTAAAAATTAAAAAAAAATTATTTTAAAAATATTCTCTCCCCCTCTCTTTCTTTCTCTCTCTTTTCTTTCTCTAACCTCTCTCTCTCATCTCTCCCACTCTCTCTCTCCTCCCTCTCTCTCCAATTCTGTCATGTCAATATAATATTCTTTCAAGTTATCACAGAAATTATGTTCAAGGAAAATGAAAAACAACTATCAAGGAATCTTTAAAATGTAGATACTTAAATTTTTTTTACCATAATTCAAAATAAAAACATATTTCAATAACTCTAATTTTGTGTAAAGAAAGTCGACAAAATTTAAATATAATTTCTTAGCAATTCACATAATAGCTAAGATGCATATTTGAATCACCAACTAGCTATATCATAAACGTTTAGGTTTAAGAAATTATTTTTAAATCTAGTTAGAAATTTTTTTATTTTTTAATGACTATTCTATTTTTTTAATGGAAATCTGATTATAAGGCAAAAAAAAATTATTTTGAAAAAAAATTTGATTAGACATGTCTTTTTATTTTTTTTATCTAATGGATTTTATTTTTTTTATTTAATATAATCCAATAGATTTTGAAAAAATAGTAGATGGATCACTAACCATCCATATAATTAAATAGATGGATTGGATCCAATTCATTATTATTTTTTTGTGTAATGGATGGATTGGATGGATTTACTTGTGGATGGATTTGATGGATGATGGATAAATAGATTGTTTTGCTACCCCTAATTTTCAACATAACAATTTCTAAATTATTAGATAGAAATTGCAACTTTGCTATGTATATTGGCTTTAGTTGTAGGTTAGTTAGTTTAATTTTACTCGAAAGTGTTTTTATTCAATAATAACTTGTCCCCCTGTGTAGTTGAATTGAATTTGGTTCTTGAAATGTTATGCAGAGACAGCATCAATAGTGGGAGCCTCTGTGCAGTGTGTACGGGGCAGTGTTTGACTTTGCCAACTATCCGAGTGGTGAAATCTGATTAAGGTTTCAAGTTGGCTTTAAATATTGGCTACTGCTAAAGATCCCTATCCCTACTAATTGGAAGCCTAGAGCTACTAATGACACTAAGGTTTAACTTAATTTATTTGAAGTAAAAAGCACTTTGGGATCTCAACAACAGATAACAAATAAGCTATGGTATTATCGTGTTTGTTTATAATTAGTGTCTATGTTATTAATGTTTTTATTGTAAAGAGGCTGGAATGACGAGGATTGATGTACTTTCCCAAGTATTTGCACTTATTATGTAAATGAATACGTATGAATAAAATAAAAATTGTTTGATGTTGTTAATTGCTTGTCATAGTCAATTGCTTATTACAGATATGCTTCTATGCTCCATTTTAACTAGATTTGTTGACTTATAACTATGCACTTACAATGAGTTATGTGATTGTTGAACAATAGCTATTTAATTGTGATTGTCTCTTGAAAATGGATGTTATTGGTGGTTTATTGAAGCATTCTTAACATTGAACTAAATACAAAAAACCATTTAAATGTCAAATGCAAGGAGCAGCAACAAAATGAACTTAAAATTAAAAAAAAAAAACCATTAACACAGACAACCATTGTAATAAACAAGCGCTGTCAAAGTGGGCCCTTAGACAACACTTTTTTTATTACAAGCACGGTCTATCTAGGCCCTTAGACAACATTTGTTTATTAGAAGTGCTATCTATCTAGTCCCTCATATAGCACTTGTTTATTACAAGTGTTGTCTATTTGAACCCTTAGATAATGCTTTTGAAATGTTGTCAAAGCTAGCCGCCTTTAACAATGGGGAGATAGACACTGTGTGGAAGCACTATTTAAGACTTTTGTAGGCCTTTTTTGTAGTGACACTGCTAATATTGAAAAAGAAAGAGTAAGATTGTTTTAGTGACACACAGAAGTTCAAACGCTCGAATTAAACTCCGTCCATTAAGGTCAAGTTGGGAAGGATCAAGCTTCAATTGTTTTAGAACATTAATTTGGAGGTCAAAAAGTGGACTTCGAATACCAATATTCCTAAAGAAAAACGCAATCATTTGTTCCTGAAACCATTAACAAAAAGTTGCAAGTGTATGATTGTTGTCAAGTAATAAAATTATCATTCGTCCACATGGACTATGTTTTATAACTACCAAATTATTGTAATCCAATAAAAATTAAATAGGAAAGAATATTTGATTGAGAAGAAAGAAAATGAGAATAAAGACAATGATCAAGAGCAAAGAACGAGAACAAGAATACTAAGAATGGGGAAAATCAATATCAGGAATGGTTTTCGAGATTGGAGTTACCACAATGACAATTAGTGAATCCAAATTGATTACCTAATCATTAAGATAGAATTTCTTTGAGGGAAAATTATTCTATTCTAGTTTAGATTCCCATTTGAGATACAAAGTCCTTGCTTAATTGAATTGACCCCTACTTTCGTAGTAGCTGTGTTCAAATTAAGCCCATTAAGTTTCGTAATAATTCTAAGGTGTTCCCTACAAAACCTAAAACTACTTTTGTGATTTAAGTCTTACATTCAAATCCCTATAGTTCCAACAATTGAGTTCACATTTCAATTTTCCCTAATTGTCTAAGAGAGCAAATGTGTGGCCAACAAATTAAATTCACAAGAATAAGATCGATAAAGATTAAATCAAAAACAATTGGGAAAATAATCAATCCTTCAACATTAATTTAGCATTTCCCAATCCTAGAAACAAAGAATTAAGCAAACATAGTCATAAAGAAACAATGGAGATAAAACAAGATAATCAAACTCAGAATCCCGATTGGCTGAAGAAGAGGGAAGAATTCGCCTTCAATCCCCGAGCCTATTGTCGTCATCTCCCAAACATTTTAATCCCTAAAATTTTCCCTGAAAGAGTTATTTATACCCTAGGTCTAATAAAGGTCTAAGCCCATGCAAAAGAGAATAACAAAAATGCACTAAAAAAGTTTGATGTGTGCCATAGCCCCATTGGGAGTGTCATGCCACCCCATGGGCACTTTTGCCTTGCTTTTTAGCATTATGATGGTGCTCATAGCTCTGTGGGGAGCATCACACCAACCCTTATGGGAACTTTTGCCATGTGTTTTGGATTCTTGATGTGCGTCACAAGTGCATGATGAGCATTACATCCCCCATAGCGCTCTATGATTCATACTTTCTTTCATTTTTCCTTTTGGCCAATGCTTATGGTGCCCTCCACACCCCAAATGTGAGCTTTTATGCTATGACTAACCTTCAAATCACTTCCAATGCTCCATTTTCTTAATTCTAACCTTTCTAAATCTTCAATCTTCAACCTCCAAAGCCAAACCACCAAATGAACAATCTTCCTTAATATAAAAAACACATAAGAAGCAATAAAAATTCCCAATTGATAAAATCAAGGAAAATAAGATTTGAATCAAGCCTAATTAATATGAAAATGTGTAACATCCTTCGTTTTTAACCGTAGGAAATAAATCCCAGTCAAGTACCTTGTACCCTGATGCTGCAAGGGCTTGTATCATTACAAGCTCTTGTAGGTGCATGCTCATACATACTTGACCTACATGATTTTACAAACATAGTTTTTATATATATTTTGAGGAGTATAAATGAGCCTCCAAATTCTTATGTTTAGTGGAAAAGGCTTTTTCTTGAGAAATTATGGTATATTGTTTTTTATTAAGCTATTTAAAGCTAAGTTTTATAAAGATAAAGATGTGGTCAAATATTTTAAAGAGATGATATTCTAATTATGGGGTGTTTTATCAAATTAAAACATTACTATAGTGAGTTATATTTATTATAACAACTATTTTATGTCGTGTATGCTATGATTATGCTTTTCAAATTATAATGTTTGAGGTTTTACTAAAATAATTAGATGAGAAGTATTCCTTAAAATTGAAGTGTGTTTTCTCAAAAAATGTATATATATATATATTGCTATAGTGACTTAAATTCTGGGTTTTATGAGAGAACCTTTAAAATAAATATTTTATGTGATATTAAGTCACTATAAGGATTTCTAAAAATATGTTTTTATGAAGCAAGTGTTTTAATTATAAATATAAGCTTTTAAGTATTTGCATATATTGCTATAGCAATTGATTTGCGAATTTATATATATAAGAGCTTTTAAAATAGATTTCTTAAATTATATTATGTGTTATAAAATTTCTATAAATTAAGGTTTCTTAACTTAAGTAGTTTAAATATATTTTCAAATTTTATATGTTATATGATTTATTATAGATAGCTTGTATAAATCACAAATATATGCATTTAGAGCACCCAACCGCATTATGGCTATGGTTAGTGGCCTCATTACCTAACTATCTTCAAAAGGTTCTGACACGTTTGAGGCTTTTAAGGGCTAAGACAAAAACTAGGTGAACACCAAATTATTAATCTTATTAAACCTTTAAACCCACCCATAAACCATGTACTAACACTCTATAAAACAAATTCAAAACCCACTCCCATGTACATTAACTCATAAACAACTAAATACATTGACCAAACCCCATGTAACTACACTAAGACATTACAATTTCCTCCCTCCCTTTTTTTAATTATCGCACAAGCCACTTTCCTTTCATTTTAGCTTCATGAGCCCCTTCCCCCTTGAGACTTATTCTCCATTTAAACCCCCCTTTGCCCTTAAGTCACACGAACCCCCATCTTTCATTTTAGTTCACAAAGCCCTCACCCCCTCCCAAGCTTTCATTCTCTCTTACTCTTCCCGACCCCACATCTCCTCCTCACTCAATGCCACTACCTTGCCACTGTAAAGTCACCAAGAACCACCTCCACATCCTTTCTCCCCCCTTTGTTTCTTCCCTTTTCCATTGAGACCACCACCACGCCAACCAGCATCTACCATCACCATGCTATTACCTTGCCAACCTTGCACAACCGTCAATGTGCCACAAACTTGCTGAGATCGCCATTATCTTGAGCTCTCCAACCACTATCTTCAGTCCTCTTCCCAAATTGCCACCCCTATGAGCCCACTAACTACCCAAACTTATTGCATGCAAGTTTCCTTACCTCTCCTCTAAAGCCTAACTCGTAACCAGCCAAGGGAAGCGTTTAGAGCCCGCCTACAAAGTTCGGATCGAGTCGAAAAAGCCATCTCGCAACCTAGAGAGCCTGTGGTAAGTCAAGACTTTGAAACTCCCCTCTTTTCTTCTTCTTTGGGCACACCTTCTAAGTTTTGCATGTGGGCCTTCAGACCTCTAAATGACACATACAAATGCATTTCCATGATCTATACATGGCAAGCTTTGATTTGGCAGGTCTTGATTGTCGATTAGACCACTAAGGAAGAAACAACACCAATTGTAAAATCGAAGAGCGCAAAAGAGCAAGATATGCGAGCGCGAGTTGGACAACGAGTAGAAGTCTTCTTAAACTCAAGGTAAAGGGGTAATGAGATGGTTTACCAATGGTAGATGAGTAAAGTTAGTAGGAGCACACCACTCTTAACAACTTATTGCTCTGAGTCAGTAGATTTATGTTTATTACAATTGAATACCATGTATTGTACTTTGATGGTTATGGATTGATGTGTGAAATTGTGTTGTGGTATGTGTGAGTTGAGCTTTAGGGATTCAATAGGAAACCCCAAAGTGCTTTGGAATTATAAGGTAGAGTAACTCAAGGAGTTACTCTACAGGTCACACTTAGAGTCAATAAACGTGGTGTGATATTTAGTGTTATTTGTAGAATTTTGTGGATTCTACCCTATTTTGTGAAAATTTGTGACCCATTCTTGACGAACTAACCCTTGATTTTTGGTGGTGTTGTAGTTTTGGATGTCTTTTTTCAAACCCAAATGGTCTTGTATTTTTGTGGTTCCTAGAATATTTGCCGAATATTTTAGTGAGGTAGGTTCAATTTGTGATAGTGCATGGCAGTTGCAGGCTTATGGACTTTTGAGTCCAGATGAGTTGGCTAAAGTGCCTAATCTATGGTGGGAGTGATTCCCTTGCGTATATGTGTGTGAGATGAGTCTTGATGTGGTCATAGCTAAAAGCCAAGCCTTACCTAAGGCTACGAGAGGTTAGAGGTTTCAAACTATGTTGATTGTGAGTTGTCTAATGGTAGTTAATTAAAATCCTTTGGTAGGCATGCAACCCTATGTGTCTTCTTTCCAACCCTAGTAGTTTCATAACTTTTGGAGTTTTGTAGAATATTCGGTGAATTTTCTCGTGAGGGATGTCAAATAAGTTTTTAGGCAAGACAGCTTGAGAGTTAGTTATGGTTTTCACTCAATTGTTGGGTGTTGTAGTAGAGATTTGTGTTGGGGACAATTCTCTTGGTTTCCTACACCTAATGGAATTAGCCTTGTTTAAGTCCAAATTTGTGTCCAAGTCTAGGACAAACTAGAAGGTTAAACTAAGTCATGAAGAGATTGCTGAAATCTCGCTCTACATGAGGCTTGTGTTGTTTTCAAAATTGGTATTGATGTTGGAGGAGTTGGCCAAAACCCTTAGATAGGCTTGTAGCCTCACATGTTAGCTTTCAAACAAAGTAGTCTCACCTTGATTGGAGATTTATGGGAATTTTGGTGATTTTCTGAGTCATGTGGATTTCTGTGGCATTTTCTGTTAAGCAGCATGTGTGTTTGATGCTTAATTGGTTATGTGTGGTTTGAGTATGCTTGGTAATGCCTTCTTGGTGGTATTTTAGTGGTTGATTTATGATGTGGATGTGTGGATGTTTATATTAAATGTATGATCTATTTTGTTTGCACTCCAATGATGGGTGTGAATATTGTGAAGCGTTACTTATATGAATGTGGCAAGTATATTAGTCATGATGAAGTGATTGCTACAACATGTGTGAATATGTAAATGTGGATGTGAACTTTCTAACTCCTTGATGGTATATGAGTGGATTGTGGATGTTGTAGTTCTTTTCCTGTGGTGGCGGTTTATTAGAGACACGAGATTGTGTGTGGGCTTGTTGGTTTCATCCAATGGCGTAATAGAGGATAATAATGAGAAACACCCGATGGTTAGGGAAATGGTACTATTTTCTAAAGTTTGTGTCAAAGTAATTTTTAGTAGAAGCGGAATCCCAAATTGGCCATATTTTGTGGGATGGATGGTTTAAATTTGAAATGGTAGGTTGAGAAAGCCTTTTTTAGTATTGGCCAAAACTACTGAAATGGGGTTTATTTAAATGCTTTCCTTATCCAATTGGCTATTTTGAAAAACCTATTTTTGTTGATCTCATTAAAGTTGATTAGTCTTGAATTACATTTCATAAAGCATTTGATTGATGAGGTTGATGTCTAGACTTGTGCATGAAGTTAGGATGTCCCTTGTGTTTCCTAATGCCCTTGACTTTCATGAACTATTCTTTTGAAAGAGTTTCAAGAAAAAAAAGCTTTTCCTTGACTCGCTTACAACAATCAAGTGATTCATTGATGTCTTTTAAAACATTTGTGAGTTTGAAAATGAATTTATAAAATGTGGAGGATTTTAGGTTTGAGAAAAATGATTTTGAGGGATTTTTGAGCTTTTCTCTTAAAATTTATCTCTATTCCTCTCATCTCGGTTTAATAAAGGGAAAGACATAATAAACTCATCATGTATCATGAGATTCATTGTAGTTGCTACCCTACGAGGAGTATGAATCCTATACGGATTCCTAAAGGCAAAGGACACAATGTTTCGTACATAGGTGGTTGTGCTATAGGGACTATTATATTATGCACACTTTGAGGATGAGGTTTAAACACCCATAGGGTGGAAATGCTTCGTACGGGGTGGAAGAATGCCTAGTACAGGGTGGATGGCACCAGATTCTAAGGTTATGGGTGCCCGCATGCATCATGAGCACTAATGAAAGAATAGTGGATGATTAACTAGTAAGCTATGTATTGTATGCATCTTGTGGAGCTATATATTGTGCTAGCATGTAGTCTTCCTTACTCATAGATGAGTTGGTTGTAGTCATAGTGCTGCCCAAGTTATCTTATGCTTGTGGATATGTCTGTGAATGGGTCATTGCTATAGATGAGTGGTATACCCTTAAACTTGCTTGTTCCTCTGCTATGCTTTGTGTGTGTCTATTATCTCACTTGTTGGGTACCAGGGACCAAAACAACTACGGTAGAAACAAAATCCTAATACCAAATCCATGTGAAAGTCCATAAAGCTATGTTTATGAATTTACCTTTTGGAGCGTTATACTATTTTTAGCCACATATTCTAGTAATATGAGCCAAACCTTTACTGAGTCCATATGAGCAGACTACTAAACCGTTTCACTATCAAGGGAGGGAGGGCAGTACCAGCTGCGCCTTCAGAAATGTCCACAACGACTAGGGTTTCTCATCCACACTAAGTGTAGATGTGGCTAGAGAGGTGATGCATTTTAAGGCTTCAGGTGCTACCTATATATAGGAGCTCCTTTAACACTTTAACCTAGCAGTACCAGGCTTTTACATTAAGAGTCTGGCCCATGAGAAACAAAACATATTGTTTCTCATTATTTGGACCTTTTCTTTTAAGTGGGCTCATACTTTATAAGCCCAACCTATAAGAAATATTATAGTCATGCTTAATATTCCTTTTTCTCCTTTAAGTTGCTCTATGCGTGTGACCTTTGTAGGTTCTCATTACATTAGCAATAATATTAAATCATATTTAATATTATAAACAGTGAGTGATATCTAGCAATACATCATTGTTACCAAGTAATAAGAATGTCTTGTGATTGGACATAACCTTTCCATGACATATGTTCTCGTATAACTTAGTCCCTTTGTCCAAATATCATAATTGAACACAAGGCATGGATCATGTCATCCTTGTATAGTTCAATTTATTTATTTCATGATATGCGAGAAGACATTAGAATAATTGAGATTGATATCCGACAACAACTCATTTAGCACGACCATGCATAACTATCTCAGTTTATCAAAAGGAACCATAGATATTACTCTTGTTATGAAGGAGGGACAAATCTCATCTAGATCACTCACATCCCTTTTCACGATTTGTTCTATGTCCAATAACCAGCTTTATAATCACCTTATTACAAGCAATGTTTGATGGCATTAAAGCATACAACTCCTCATGTAGGAATTTTAGTGACTTCAGGTCTAAGGACTGTATATACCATAGTCACTTTGAGAATCGCTCATGACACTTTTATAACTCTTCTATGCAGCATTCTCATAGTGGGTCAATCTAGTACATCATTACACTTAATCATGTACCTGTGTTAAGAATCAATATATCATATCTATGACTCATGATATGAGATCATTAATTCATTTACATATTAGTCTCAAGGTATTGTTGTTGTACATATTGACAATAATACTTGACTAAGGATATTTAAGAATAAATTATTCTATGGACTTTATTATGTTCCAATACACATAATAAATGAAATGCCTCATATCATTAATAAACAAAACATGACACAAATGTAAACCATAAGGTATTTGCCTCTAGGGCTTACATTAACATCACCCTTTTGGTTTTGTTTTGTTTCTTGGCTATGACCGTGCTTGTTACTAAGCAGTGGACAAATAGGCATCGTGGCATGCGGAATACTCCGAAGAGGAGGTGCAAGCAACCTTTGGAGAAAAAGGAGACAGAGCAACTCATAGGAGTGCTTCCTATGACCATGGAGCTATAAGGGGTAGTAGCTCTAGTGTAGATGTTCACTAGGGAATGGTAAGAGTTTCCCGATGCTTGCCTCTGATGCATAGGCCTAGGGCACCCTCCCCCTCCTCATTTGTGGCTATTGTTATGTTTAGACCTAAGGTGTCGATGGACAGGTATCAAGTGACAATAGTTCCAATTGTCGCCACTTCTGTGGGAGTGCTAGTGGGTGAAGCCTTGTCGGGTATGTGGCCAAGAGGGATGAGGACTTTAACGAGTGCGAGAAAGATGGTGATTTCTCATATACCCACTTTTTCTTGGGTTGTTGGGTCCTCAAGAGCGATAGCCTTAAGGGACATCACTAAGGTTGTAGCTCAAAGAAGAGCTGCTCAAGAGTTCTTCAAACGATAGTGACACTAGCTTTCGAAGCTTGTAATATGGGTTGGGTAGTTATGGTTAGTTGAGTAGGTCAGCAGTGTTAGTGGGTTTGGTTGTGTTGTAGGCTATTGGGATAGGAGTACTATTTTCATTTGGATGACTGTAATCGTATTTATGACATATTTTATTTGGAGTTTGTAAACTTATTATACCTTTTATTAATTTGATATGTGCATGGAGCCTTTTTATCGATGGCATTTAAGATTTATGCTTTTCCACTCCCAATACCTAGTATACAACTCTATCAAGTACTGATAGACAAGAGCATTTTACTTAAAAGTATTTTTATTTATGTTTTGATTATTGAGATTTGCACTTGCTTGCTTGGTCAGGCTGATTTGTAATTGAAATATCTTTATATATGAACTATCTATCAAGTACCTGCAGACACAATCACTCTAAGTGACCAATTTCCTTCACCTTTCCCTATACGAGGGTATTGTATGATGTTTTATTATTTGCATAGGTTCCATGTTTTATAAAATGTTCACACAAGTTTACATTTTAAAGAAAAAAATTTCTTCGAATTTTCAGCAAATTAAATGAAAGAAGGTTTTAATTTTGTGGATCTGAATGAATAGTAGTTAAACTCTAATCCCAACTAGTTGGGTCCCTATAAAATGCATGTAAACATGACTAAATAACATGTTAAATATGATGACAAACATAACACATCACTCAACCCAAAAGGAACAATATCTGTATGGGTTGGAATAATTCTATAAAATTCTAACCTAAAAGGAACATAACCCTTTTTGTAAGATTCCGAAAAATGGGATAAAATCTTTACGCTTTGGTGAAAGTTTACCCAACCTTTACCCTTGCCAAATGCAAGAAGCTAAAATACATTATAGAAATTAAAAAAGAAAGCACAAAAGGGTGAATGATTTAGATATCCACACAGAAGTTCAAATGCTTGAATTAAACTCCATCCAATAGGGTGAAGTTAGGAAGGAGGAAGCTTCAATTGTTTTAGAACATTAATTTGGAGGTCAGAAAATGGAATTTAAACACCAAGATTCCTAAAGAAACAATCATTCACATACATAAATTAACAATTTGAATATGAACTGTCACAAACACAATCATCTGATCTTGTTACCATTAACAAATATTTATCATTAATATACCAATCCAAGGATAAAACCACTTTCTTCTTGAGTTGATCCTGATCCAAAGATTTAAATTTGGACGGTCCCTTAAACCTCCTTATTAACCTAATGATATCTTTTCTTGTAGATTGTCTAGAATGGATGTGTCATCCATTTTCTTGGCTTTCCCCATAGTTTGCATATTACTTGCATGGTTTGTAGGTAAAAATTAGTTAAAAGAGGGAGGGGGTCCAGAATGGGGTTAGAAGAAGAAAAGGAATCAGAAGAGTTAGCAAAAAGATCAACAAATTTAGTTTTTCCAACTTTTCCAATAGTGGAAAGTGGAAGCCATTTTAAAGTTTGAAGAAGAAGAAGAGATATAATCATCAGAATCAAGGCTTGATAGGACGACTGAGAATTACCATTGAAATCCACCTCCAATTCTTGAATCTATATCATGATCATAAGGAAAAGAAAAAGAAAAATGTAGGAAGAAGGACTACTTGTAAGTAAAGATGAAAAGTGAAAGGTTGATTAAAGAATCAAAAAATTGTCAAGTAAGAACATATTGGCTGGAAGTCGTAAAAAGCAAAAAAAAAAAAAGTGATATGGAACGATAAAAAATGAAGACCAAAAGTAGTTACAATAATTAGGTGCAAATTCAAAAAATTGAAGGGAACTAATTAGAATGAGTCATGAGTTGAGGGAAAATGGAAAGTCATTTAGTCCAAGAATTCATTACTTAAAATTTAGAATCAAAAAAATGAAGAATCCTAAACTTGAAAGACCAAATTCATAATAGGAACACAATGGACCTTATTAGAGCTCAAAGATGTAAATTTAGCAAAATAAAGAGTTCACAAGAATAATGAACAACTTACATTAAGTCATCATTATATTGTATGTATGAGGGAAAAGAAGGCCTTTTAGATATAGTTACAAGATGAAATCTAAGTTATTTTACTTATAAAGAAAAAGAAATATTAAGAGTAGGGGATTAATAATATTTCCTCCCAAACGTCAAAATCTACTAAATAAAGGATTAACTAAGCAGAAACCAAGTTCCTCCGAAGGATAGACAAAAAAACTCCCTACTTTTAATATAAAAGCCCCTTGCTAAGTAATACCTGAGGATATGCCTATCAACCCTCTTTATATTCTTTTTTCCCCTTAGACTTTGGACACCTGAAGTTAAGGACCTTGATCAGAGACATATCAAAAAATGAAATTGTCCAAGGACCATCTTTAGCAAGCTAAGGAGAATTTGGAGTTCCAGACCAACTAGTTAATCACTTGATCATCCTTGCAAAAATGTCTCTACGTTCGAATTAATCATTGGAAATCAAACAAAAAGGCCATAGAAGATATTAAGAGCAATTCTTGATAGTGGAAGAAGAGAAGAACAAGATATCATGGTTAATCACTCGATCATCAGTGTACTCCTCAGAACAATGATGATTAGGGATAAAAATAGGTCAAGTCGCTCGACATTAGCTTATGGCCTAGCCTACATCAAGCCAGACTTTTTTAGAAATTAAACCAGGCTAAGGCTTTTATTAAAAAGGCTAGGCTCTGGACCATTCAAAAGCTTTCAGGCTTAAAAAGCCAACCTAGTTAAATAAACATACATTAATATTTGTTATTAGTATTATTATTATTATATTAAATTTGTCATAATGTATTAAAATTATGCATTTATTTATTTTTTAAATGTTAAGCATGTTGACCTACGTAAAGAGTCAAGTTTAAGTTTATTCTAAGATAAATTTATGTCTTAGTTCAAGGTCTTATTGTCAAATATATTTTAAAATAAGTTATCATGAATGTCATATTAGACCTTAGAAACGTGCTTATATCATACAAACAAATTAGACTCGATTCTTATAAAGCCTATCATACTTATTTTCACTTTATCTTGGTGTTAAATTATGACAAAGTAGGCCCTTAAACATGCTTTTAGGCTAGGCTGGGCTTTTATGTATGCCAGGTCATGCCTTTAAAAAAGGCATATGACAAGTAAACAGGTCAGGCTCAAGTCAAATATTCTTAATCAAGGCCAAGTCAGGCCTAGCAAAGCTAGCCTAATCTAGCATATTTCCACCCCTAACAATGATTAAAGTGATTACATAAGAAAACTCGCTCAAAAGTAAGAATGAAACAGAAGAGCTCTTTCCTTTTATAATGGGATTTGGGTGCACAAAACTGTGAGAAATAAAAGAGTAATAAATGTTTTGAAATTTTAACATCCAATGAAAGGAAATAATTTAAATGGCAACATTTAATGGATATAGAAAATATCAAATAAAAATAAAAAGTGAAAGAGTAATTCAAAGACTTGATATTTGATGCACATGCGATGCACTCACACTAAGCTTGGAGGGCAACTATTATGGATTGGGTGATAAATCTATAATATATGTAGATTTATAGAGCAGTTTTGATATATTTTAATGCATTAATTTACCTAATTTTGTGAGTAAACAACTCATATGTATATAATTTCTTGTGGTTCATGTTTTGAATGATTTAAATGGAAAAAGTGCATGAATACACTAATTTTGTTGGGCTTTTAATGTAGGGAAATAAGCACTAGTGAGAAGTTTCAAATTGCTGACTCGAACTTCGACATTTCCTCCTTATTCGGGTCATAGCTTGGACTATAAGAATGTGCTTGAAGTGATCTTGATCTGTATGGAAACTTAAACATATATCTACATTTTTCATGAATAGAGTTCGATGAGAAACATCATGGATCATAGAGAAAATGTAGCTTGAATTTGAAATTAAAGTGTTGTCCTGACAACACTGACATAGGTACATTGTTTTGATCATATCTTGAGTTATAGATATCGTAATGACATGAGACAAGTGCCATATTTTCAAGGACAAAATTATATATAACTTTCATGAAGACACCAAAGGCCATTTCTGTCCGTATTGCTCTCAGTAGATGCAAAAATGAACCTACATTGCTTAGCCACTCAGCATCAGCGAAATTCGATCAACACTAAATAGTAGCCACGAGCCAGTGCTTAGCATGGGGCGCGCACACTCAGTGTGGAGGTGTAGTACTACACTTATGCTCAGCATAAACTGTAGCTGCTTAGTGTGTGTGGTTTTTCCCCCTCCTCTTCGTGTTCGCGCTGAGCGTATCTAGGCCCCGCTCAGCATGTTTGAGTGACCGGAAGAAACTTCCATGGGCCTATTGCATGCAAATAAGAAAAACCCATTCCAGAATTTGTTTTAAAAGGAGAAGGATGTTCCTCTAGACACATTCTTTAACTCATCTGAGGACTGGAAGAGAAGAAGAGCTTGAACATTCATCTCCGGCTTTGGATCTTGAAGAATTGGGGTTTGATTCTCAAGATTCATGGCTTTCTTTTTATCTTCTTTTTCCTTTTGTTTTAATGTAATCAATTTCATTTCTAAATCCTTCTCTTGTTTTTGTTAATTTAGTTGTTGAATTTGCGCTTAATGCTTTTCCATGATGGACACTTATTAAGAAATTAATTAGTAATCTAAATCTTGCAATTAGGAAATTGGGATTTAGACCTTCCAATTCAATAACCATACAACTCTTGAGCCTAAGGATAAGGATAGATTGTATGTCTTTGTACAAATTTCCTTTTCTTAATGCTTATGACTGATTTTGCTCGCCTAAGAGATTAGGTTTCATCAATGGGATTAAAGGGTTTATCGCCTAAGGAATTAGTGTTAAACTAAGTTAGAGAAATTACAGGTAAATTGCTAAACAAGAAGGGGTTTAGGAAAGAAAGAGGTTATTTTAAGGGGGAATCAAGGGGATTCCGATACCTAACCATTTTTACTCATTAATTTTCTAAACAACTTTAAATTAGATTCTTTGTCCTTGATCTTTATTAATTAAAAAATTAGAAAATCCTCTAATTTATCTTTTAATTCTTAAATTAAAGAGTATTTTTTTTGTTGCGTTGTTATTAAACATCAATCCCTATGGAGATGATAATTCTTACTTTTCCCTTTATTACTTATACAACTAGTGCATTTGCCGTGATCTTAACAAGTTTTTGGTGCCGTCACCAGGGATTGTGTATCTAATACCAATCCAACCGTATAATTGCTTGTTGATTTTTTTAGTTACTTTAATTTCTGTTTATTTTATTTGATTTATTTATGCTTTTTATTGTTATTATCATTTCTTTTTATTCTACACCTTTGCTTCTCATGGTTTCTGTTGTTTAATATATGCACAAGCGCATACAGGGTCCAAACGAGCTAATCTTTGACCCAGAGATCGAGAAGACTGTAAAGGGTCTCACAAAAGTAACTAAAGAAAGAAAACAACAGGAAAGGCTTTTAGCTCAGAAGTGCGAAGCTAGTTCTTTTCATACCTTTGAGGAGATTCTTGAGGTAGAAGCCGACGAAGCAATGGAAGAGGAGTAGCCACAAGAACAGGCACAACCACAGCCACAGCCTAGGTGCACTCTTGGTGATTTTTGCAACAATAGGGGTCTTCATGGACTCGTTGTTGTTAATCCTCCTACCAATGCCAACTTCCAAGTTAATCCAGCACTCTTGAGTTTGCTGCGATAGAACCAATTTGCTGGAGGAAGGATGGAGGATCCCAACACTCACGTCTCTAATTTCTTAGAGATTTATGACATTGAAATTCCAGGGTGTTCTAGAGGAAGCCATTAGACTCAGATTGTTTCCTTTGGCCTTGAAGAATGATGCCAAGGAGTGGCTCTGAACTCAGCCACAAAGAGTCCTTGCTTCCTAGGATGGGATGATCTCTCGGTTCATTGACCGCTTCTTCCCTTGCTCTCTATATTTCTAGAGGAGAAATCATATAATCAATTTTTAGCAAAAAGAGGATGAGGACTTGTTTGATGCTTGGAAGAGGTATAAGTCTCTCCTTAAAAAATGTCCTAATCATGGTTTTAATGATCTTGAGCAAGTGCACTACTTTCTTGTTGGTCTAAAGGGCCAAACTTAGATGATCCTTGATGCCTCAGATGGAAGCACCATGAATGCCAAGACTATTGGAGAGACTGAAATAGAAAAAGCGCACAAGAAGAGGGGGTTGAATTGTGTGTTTAAGACCCTTTTTCTTTTAAAACAGTATAAATAAATTTGAAAACATTTTCAAGCTAAGGGATAGAGAGAAAGATAACACAGAGATTTTTTATATTGGTTCACTCAACTTGAGCTACGTCTAGTCCTTTCACCCAGAAGGTATCCACTAACCAACCTTAGGTTTAACAAGTATTGTTCGTGGCCTCTTCAGGCTTTACAAGGCAATCACCCTAGATTTCTCAACCCAAGTATTCTTTTTCACTAAGCCTCTCCAGGCTTTCACAACACAGACAAGTGTTTATACAAAGGTAAACTCACGTAGTGAGGATTTGAAAGATTAAGCTCAAACACTCAGAATATTTTTACAAGACTTTTTCATTATCGTCCAATGGACGCTTCTGGTTAAATAAAGTACATAAAGTTTTTGATGTCTCGCTAAGATTGTCACAAATTAGCACATATCACCGTTCTCTTTTTGCTGCTACCTTGGTGCATATATATAGTCTACAAGGAGGGGCGTGCAAACCATGCTTTCAGAAAGATCAGGCGTGGCAGCTTTTAGACTTGCACTAAAACAGAAAGCGCAGGACTGTGCTAGCGGTCTACTTTTCTAAACATTCTTCATTCGGCATGGCAGTTTGATAAGTTGGCTTGCTTTATCTGTTTTGTTGCACCTTTGCACTAGAGTGAATTTGATTACATTTAATGCTTCAAAACAATTTAAATGTTAGATCACTAGAATGGTAATATGTTAGTTTCGAGGAAAAACGAACATAAGTAAATTGGATGTTTAAATAAGACTTAGTCATTTGAAGATTTGTCCCTAGAAGCTTTTGTCTAAATGCATCTGATATTTGACTTTGTTCTAGGAGACAAGATTTAGCTTCGGACAGTCATCTTTAGCTTGTTCACTTGGATGATCTTCTTTAGTACGTCTACTAGACGAACTTTTTTAGTACGTCTACTAGACGGTCTTCTTTAGTACGTCTACTGGACAGTCTATATAAGAGTAACTTGTTTGTTGTGACAAGGTTAGTCCTTAGGCAGAAATTTGAACATTAATAAGTTTGTTATATTCAAAACTTTGAGGGTTTAGACACTTCTACGTCTTTGGTTCCAACAATCTCCCCCTTTTTTATGATGACAAACCTTATTAATTTTTAAGTTTTTGCTAGAATATAAAAAGACGCATAAAAGAATTTTCGAAAGACTTACCATGCTCTCCCTAAGTCTGATATGCCATAGTTTATATGCTTTGAGACGTAAAATATTTTAGTCTTAAATCCATACTAAGTATCAGAATATACTAATAATCAAGGCATATTATATCTAACAGTTATAAAATCAAACAGAAGTAGAGCAACACTTTGAGATATATTAGAACAAAGCATGTATATTATTGTACTAGAAGATCATACAAAGCTTTAATTTCTTAAAAGCAAAAAGACAACAGAATGCTTTAATTCTCCCCCTTTTGTCATTAGCAAAAAGTAGACAAAAAGAAAAGGGAGTGGCATCATGGTCATTGTGGCGGTGACAGAGGAGGCGATGGGGAAGGTTGAGAAGGATGTAGGAGTGCTTATTGGTTCTGGAGAATTTGGTGAAGAAGAGTAAAGATGGGTTGAAGCTGGCTTGCAATGTACTGTTGAACAATGTTTCAATAGGGGGGTGGGGGAAGGGGCAGAAGTAGAGATGGGAAGGCTTGCGGAGGTTTGGGAGCCAGGACTAGGTGGCGGTGGAGGTGTGGGTGACGGTGGTTGGGAAGGAGTTGGTGGAAGAACTTCAGTGGGTGGAGGAGGTGCTTCCAGAAGTTTCAAGTCTTGTATATCGAGTTGGTAGGGACGGGGTGTGGTCTAAAGGTAGGGCGGTTAGAAACTGTTGGGGTGGGTGAGAGTAGCAATCATAGTGCACAGAATAGAAGTTTCTATACCAAGGAGTGGATGTTCATTCGATGGGCGGACAAAGGTAGCTAAAGTGTCCGAAAAGTGAAAGACACGAGCTGGACGCTGCGTGAATTCACTGTTCGTTGCAGTTGGGATGTCAGCCTTGTCGTCTAGGGAGACTCCACTACTGGACACTTCTTGTTCGCATATGAACATGTGTTGTTGCCAAAAGCGTTCAGCATTGTCCTCGTCCATGTCTGTATAAAGACGCTGAGCTATGAACCATTCAAGGCAATGGGTTGAATGCTGTTAAATTTCAGCTTTGGACGGCAGAGGCAAGGACGATGCCTTGGTCATAATCTTATTCTTTTTGTGGTTGACATCTATGATTGGCAACCTTGGGTATACACGATTTGGTTGGATGCGGATGGATGTAGAATGTTGGATGTGTTGTGATGGGGGGATGAAAAGTTGATGCTTCAAAGTCGTTGAACCTTTGAAAGTGTTACAAAACATATGCTCAAAGGCAGATGGAAAGAATCCATCTTCTTCTTGATCCATAGGCCTAAACTTCAAATCTAAAGGCCTTAGATGGACTATCCGCTTGTCCCCTGGTCTTCTTTGTTGCAGAGCTTGGTCGGTGTCTTCTACTGGAGGTACTCTGTGTTGAAGTACTCTAGGAGGATGGGCATTAAGGCGCCAAGCTTGTACAATTCTAGGGTACCTCCATCTAATAAACCGCTTGAGTGGCAAGTGTTCAATAGCTCCAGGAAGTAGTGCCAGATAAGCCTCAGACGATTGATGAACATGGTCTTCCATGTATTTGTCCATATCAATTGGAGAGTAATCAAAGCCGAAGTCTGGCTCAGGAAACTCTGGACGCAAAATAATCACATTGTCGTCCATCAGGTTCTATTGGTTTCCTCTAACAACAACTAGGGGCCATTTCTATTTTATTTTTGCCAAGGTTTCTGAGGGGGTGGAAGATGTAAGGATGGGAATGATGGTTGAGGAGGAAGGTGATTTAGGAGGTTGGATGGAAAGATGTGACTTAGAGATGCTGGGGTGGGGATGGTGCAGGTGTAACCTTCATCACTAGGCAGCAACATGTTTGGTTCAGGTGTGGCTTGTGTTTCGGGTTGTGTTTGGGTGAGTGTTTCAGATGGTTCAGCAACCATTGATTCAACAAATTCACTAGCTGGTTCATCAGCATCAGGAGTGGAAAGCTTATTTTTCATAGTCTATGCTTCCCCTGGTAGTACTTCTGCTAATCGTTTGGATGGGACAAATGGTTGGACAGCTAAAGGTCATGGTTGAGCAGGAACAGCAATCATGACAGTTTTTTGTTTCTTGACAAGCTCGCCAATAGGCTCATTGTCCTCATCGTTAGAGGCGATGATCAAACGTCTCTTAGCAGGAGCTGGTGCCGGAGCAAGTGAAGGAGTAGAGGTAGCAATGGGAGCAGCTACAAGAGCAGCAAGCGGAGCTGAAGGTCGTTGGGTCTTAGACCTTGTAACTTTGGTTGCTTACATCTTGGACGACTTCCTCTTGGTAGACAGTTTCGTAGCAATAGGATTAACAGACAGTGCCCCGTCATCCATCGGCTTAGCATGCTAGACGATTGGCTCTACTATCTGCTGAGGTGCCATCTCAACAGCTTCTTCTTTAACGTCCACTGGTTTGGATGTGGTCTCCAAAGGCTTCAGCATGAAACCAGCCTTCATTTATGCAACATTGTTGTGTCCAAACGATAGTTGTGTAAATCTGTGGCCACCACCGAGAATCCTAATCTGGTTTTGCTCTCCAACAAATAAAGCGAAGAAGGTATGGTACACATTCTGTTGCCAAAAAATCTTGTTCAGAAGAGCGGCATATGTGAATTGACCACACTCTCCATGTCCTTTCATGGTTCTGAAGATGTTGCTCAGGATGAGGTGCGGCAGGTTGAACTGTTGACCTGTGATCATGTGGAACAATGCAAACCTGTGTAAGAAGGTAACACTGTCTTTCGATCCAGCCTTGTAAAGTATTCCCTTGTTCAGAAACTGCTGGAAAATCCTTCCTTCTTTTATCAACTTGCTGTACTCAACTAGGCCTTCACCTTCTGGACCCATCAGTGCAGCGTCAATTATGTCTTATCCACCAAAGCTGTCTTCCTAGTCGTTCTTAATGCAGGACCCAACCCGCTCACAACCAATGGCTTGGGCGATAATGCCAAGGTCCAGTGTGACTTTGACTCCTAGAACGGTCCCGACTATGTTTGTCTTGGAGAATACAGCAGAGTTCCAAAACTGTCTAATGAGCTCTGGGTAGATAATCTCGTTCATGTGGAAGTAGTTGAAAATTCTAGATCTGATCAAGTTGTCCTTTACTTTCACACCTATGTCATCCAGGGCTTGAATGTTGAAACGGCTTTTAATAAGAACAACGGCCTTGTCTAGGCTCTCCACACGAGCCATAACCTTTACAGCAACACCAGCCTTTTCAGTTGCCATATTTAAGAGCTTGAAGGATTTTAGGGTTTGAGAGGTTTCGAGAAAGAGAAAGATAGTGAGTTCAAATAGATTTAAGAGGTGGTGGGTGTTTTGGTTTAGTGTTTAAGTGTATATGAAGAAACCGAAAGGTTTTGCTTTTGGCAGTTCTTTGAATTTCATAGAGAGAGATGATGTGCAATAAATGTTGGTCAGGTGCTTACATTTTTCGAGGGTGGTTATACAACACATGAGTGACTCAGACAGGAATAAAGCATTTATTTTAAATCATTATCAGTGAAAGCATGATTAAGTACGGATGAAGATTGTTATGCACATATAAATGTGAGTTCTTATGGAATGTGAAAAGCTGTGCAAGAGGGACGGATAAAATATTGGATGCTACGAAGCCATAGGACGCTACAAAACATTGGACGCTCATGTTCTTGGACAGTCAAGGCATATTGAATAAAATTATTCATTTATAAATTCCATACCAAGATGATCTCGAATATGGATGAGTTTATCTTCAGGGAGGGGTTTTGTAAATTTATCAACTAATTGATTTTGTGTTAATAAATTGAATATCGACAACTCCCTTTTGAACATAATATCTTATAAAATGATGTTTTATTTCAATGTGCTTTGCCCGAGAATGCAAAATAGGATTCTTAGAAAGATTTATAGCAGTAGTATTATCACAAAAGATAAGAATGTTACTTTCGTAGATACTGTAGTCTTCTAACTGATGCTTGATCCATAAAATTTGTGAGCAACAAGACACAGCTAAGATATACTCTGCTTCCGTTGTGGATAGGGCAATCGTCCCTTGTCTTTTGCTTGTCCAAGAGACTAGATTTCCACCAATGAGGTGACATCCTTCACTGGTGCTTTTGCGTTCTATTTTGTCTCCAACATAATCAGCATCACAGAATACAACTAACCTGTATTCTTTGTTTGACTTAAAACACAAACCAAGGTTAGTGGTTCTTTTTAAGTATCTACAGATTCTTTTTACTGCTGTTAGATGAGTTTCTCTAGGATCAGACTAAAAATAGGCACATAAGCATACACTAAACATAATGTCAGGTCTGGACGTTGTGAGATATAATAGAGACCCAATCATACCTCAGTATGTAGTTTGGTCTACCTTTTTAGATGTGTTGTCCAGGCTAAGTACTGACGATGGATGCATAGGTGTACTCATTTCCTTGGCATCGTCCATCTTGTACTTCTTGAGAAGTTCGTTGACGTACTTTGTCTGATGTATGAATATGCCATTTGTAGTCTGCTTTACTTGCAATCCCAGGAAGAATTTTAGTTCTCCTCTCATACTCATCTCGAATTCTGCTGTCATAATCTTAGAAAAATCCTTGCATAATGCGTCATTAGTAGCACCAAATATAATATCGTCCACGTATATTTGCGCACTAATAAAATGTGATTCAACGTCTTTGCGAAAGAGAGTGGTGTCTACTTTTCCTCTAGTAAAACCATTTCTAAAAGGAAAGAGCTTAGCTTTTCATACCAAGCTCTTGGAGCTTGCTTGAGTCCATATAAAGCCTTTTTGAGTTTGAAAACATGTTTAGGAAAAGTATTATACTCAAAACCAGGATGTTGTTTCACATAGACTTCTTCATTTATTAGGCCATTTAAGAATGCACTTTTTACATCCATTTGATAGAGCTTCATATTGCTATGAGCAGCAAATGAAAGTAAGATACGAATGGCTTATAATCTAGCTACTGGTGCAAAAGTTTCGGTGAAGTCTATACCTTCTTGTTGAGAGTAGCCTTGAGCTACAAGTCTAGCTTTGTTTCTTACCACTTTGCCAACTTCGTCTAGCTTATTTGAAACACCCATTTTGTTCCAATGATAGACTTGTCCTTGGGTGCAGGAACTAGCTTCCAGACATCGTTTCGTTCGAATTGATTAAGTTCGTCCTTCATGGCGCTAATCCAATCATCATCCAGAAGAGCTTCATCCACTGTCTTTGGTTCCACTTGGGAGATCAAAGCAATTTGAGCTTGCTCCTTGAAGGTCGATCTTGTCCTGACATGATCATGTACACTTCCAAGGATTTGATTATCTAGATAATATATCTTCATTTGCCAATGTCGTCCAGTTGGTTCCTTTTCCTCTGTTTTTGAATCATCCAATTGATTTCTAGATGTTGGAGGTTTGGCATCTTCCAGCTTTATATCTACAAATGAATCGTCTAGCTCTGATATTTCTTTATCAAGCTTATTGTAATTGAACTTAACGTGGATGGCTTCTTCAACTATTAAGGTTCTAGAGTTGTAAACTCTATAAGCCTTGGCTGTTTCAAAATATCCTAATAGTATTCCATCATCACACTTAGAATCAAACTTTCCTAGATTGTCCTTAGTGTTTAAGATGAAACATTGACATCCAAAAGGATGAAGATATGATATGTTGGGCTTTCGTCCTTTCCACAATTCATAAGGAGTCTTTTTTAAAATAGGTCTAATATATATTCTATTTTGTAAATAACATACAGTGTTTACGGCTTCAGCCCAGAAGTGCTTAGGAGGGAAATTATCATTGAGCATGCTTCTAGCCATTTCTTGCAATTACCTGTTCTTTCTTTCTACCACACCATTTTGTTGTGGTGTTTGTGGTATAGAGAAGTTATGGAGAATTCCGTTCTCCTCACAGAACCCTTGAAAACTTTCGTTTTCGAACTCCCCTCTGTGATCACTTCTGATTGAAGCTATACAAACACCTTTTTCATTTTGGATTCTTTTGCAAAAGATTGAAAAGGTTTTATAAGACTCATCGTTGTGTTTTAAGAACATAACCCATGTCCATTTAAAGTAGTTGTCCACTACAACTAGTCCATATCATTTTATGCTAAGGGAGGCTATTCTAGTTGGACCAAACAAATCAATATGCTGTAGTTCAAGAGGTCAGTTGTGGAAACAATATTTTTTGAATCAAAAGAGCTTTTTACTTGTTTCCCTTTTGGTATGCATCACAGAGAATATCAGACTTGTAAGCAAGATTTGGAAGTCCTCTTACGAAGTTATGCTTATTTAGCTTTGGAATTAATCTCAAGCTTACATGTCCAAGTTTCTTGTGCCAAGTCCATTGATTCTCTTTGATGGATACTAGACACGATACGTTTTGATTTGTGAGGTCATTGAGATCAATCTTATAAAGATTGCTTTGCCTCTTAACGGAGAATAATATGGATCCATCTAGATTTCTGACAACACATTTGTCTTTGTCAAAGGAGACATTGTGTCCATTATCACATAATTGACTTATGCTCAGTAGATTGTGTCTAAGTCCTTCAACATATAAAACATTTTCAATGAAAGGAAAGGAATGCTTACCGATCGTCTCTATCCTTGTGATTTTTCCCTTCTGATTCCCTCCAAAGGTGACCCATCCACCATTCTTGGGTTGTAGGCTTTGGAACATACACGTTTCTCCCGTCATGTGTCGTGAGCAACCACTGTCCAGGTACCATGACTAGTGTCTTCTTTCTGTTGTCAAGCAAATCTGCAACAGGGATTATCATTGACTTAAGTACCCAAATGGACTTAGGTTCTTTTCTATTAGTTCTGAAGGCATTGGACGCCTTCTTTATTAGACGATGTATACACCTTATTGGTTCATGCCCACTCTTTCCACATATTTTACAAAAGGTCATGTTTTTACTGGATTTGTAATTTTCTTTCTTAACAAAACCAAGTCCTAGATTTTTCATTAGGACTTCGTTTATAAGATAGAATTTTATTTAAGTTTTTAGTCCCACTAACGAATTTTGACAAGCTTTCTTTCAGATGAGTAACTTCTTTTTGAAGTTCTAAGGCTTCATGAGAAGATGCCTCTTCTGAAATGTTCTTAGTTTTTAAAAACTCATTTTCTTTTAAAACCTTTTTATGCTCTTCTTTGAGCAAATAAAATTCTTTTGTTATTTTTGAAAATTTCTTTTTCAATTCTTTATATCCCATTGATAGAGTTGAGGAGTTAGCAAGCAAATCATTATAAGCTTCTTGAAGAGAGATTAAGTCATTGAATTTTACCTTTTCGTCTTGCTCATTGTCTGAGCTATCAGAGCTGGTCTCCGCCATGGGACACAAGTTAGCTTCTTCCTCTCCTTCTTCTTCTGACGAAGATACGTCCATGTCTTCTCAAGGCCATAAGACCCTTTTTCTTGAAGAATGTCCTCTTTTTGTCCTTCTGTAGACTAGGACATTCAGCCCTGAAATGTCCAAGCTTTTTACATTCATAACAAACTGGAGGACTCTTTTCTTTTGGTGCCTTGTTAAACTTCTTTGTGAAGTTTTTGGCTCTGGATCCTCCTTTCTTCCTCCACATAGCCTATATTTTTCTAGAGATGAAGGATATCTCATCCTCATCAGAGTCGTCTTCTTCGAACTCTTCCTTAGAGGATTCTTCCACGTTTAAGGCTTTAGACGATGATCCTCTAGATGGACACTGGACGCTTATTGCGATGGACTTTTTCTTTTGTCCTTAGTCTTGCTTCAACTCCAATTCATGGACTTCAAGAGTTCTAAGTAACTCTTCCATAGAGAGTTCTATTAGATCCTTGGATGCTCTTAAAGCTGTAACTTGCGGTCTTCATTGCCTAGGCAAACTTCTTAAGATCTTGTCAATATGATCATAATTATCACAGGTTTTGCCTAAGGATCTCAGGTTATTTATTATGGTTTGAAATCTACCAAACATGAGTTCAATAGTTTCATTTCTTCCATAGTAAAGAGTTCATATTGTCTTACGAATAAGCTCAACTTGGACCTCTTTACTTGTGAAGTACCCTCGTAGGTAAGCGCAAGAGTATCCTACATTTTCTTAGCACTTTTTAAACTATGCACCTTCTCATATTCAGGTTTAGATAAGGCACACATTATAGCATTTCTAGCTTTTGAATTTAGAAGATACCTCTTTTTGTGAGTTTCTGTCCATTGACCTCTAGGTAGCTCCATTCCACCTTGGTCAAGGGGCATATAGTTGCCAGTTTCTACTACGTCCCACATGTCTATGTGACATGCATCAAAGAATGCTATCATTCTTTGCTTCCAATAATCGCAGTTCTGACCTTTAAAGAGATGTGGTCTGTTAACAGCTTGTCCGTCGTTTTCCATGAGTGTTTAGGATCGCTTTACCCCTGTAGTGTTAGATGCTCAACCCCAAGAGGCTGAGCTCTGATACCAATTGAAATAGAAAAAGCGCACAAGAAGAGGGGGTTGAATTGTGCATTTAAGACCCTTTTTCTTTTAAAACAATATAAATAAATTTGAAAATGTTTTCAAGCTAAGGGATAGAAAGAAAGATAACACATAGAGTTTTTATACTAGTTCACTCAACCTGTGCTACGTCCAGTCCCTTCACCTAGAAAGTATCCACCAACCAACCTTAAGTTACACAAGTATTGTTCGCGGCCTCTTCAGGCTTTACAAGGTAATCACCCTAGATTGCTTAACCTAAGTATTCTTTTTCACTAAGTCTTTCTAGGCTTTCACAACACAGACAAGTGTTTATACAAAGGTATCAATTCACGTAGTGAGGATTTGAAAGATTAAGCTCAAACACTTAGAATATTTTTACAAGACTTTTTCACTATTGTCCAATGGACGCTTCTAGTTAAAGTACAGAAAGTGTTTGATGTCTTGCTAAGATTGTCACAGATTAGCACGTATCACCGTTCTCTTTTTGCTTCTTCCTTGGTGCATATATATAGTCTTCAGGGAAAAATATCTGTTGTGGAAGACTTGATTTCATTATACAAGGAGGGGCATGCAAACCATGCTTTCAGAAAGATCAGGCATGGCAGCTTTTAGACTTGCACTAAAGCGGAAAGCGTAGGACTGTGCTGGCGATCTGCTTTTCTAAACTTTCTTCATTCGGGATGACAGCTTGATAAGTTGACTTGCTTTATCTGTTTTACTGCGCCTTTGCACTAGAGTGAATCTAATTACATTTAATGCTTCAAAACAATTTAAATGTTAGATCACTAGAATGGTAATATGTTAGTTTCGAGGAAAAACGAACATAAGTAAATTGGATGTTTAAATAAGACTTAGCCGTTTGAAGATTTGTCGTTGGAAGCTTTTGTCTAAATGCATCTGATATTTGATTTTGTTCTAAGAGACAAGATTTAGCATCAGGCGGTCATCTTCAACTTGTTCACTTGGACGATCTTCTTTAGTACGTCTACTAGACGAACTTTTTTAGTACGTCTACCGGACGGTCTTCTTTAGCACGTCTACTAGATCATATAAGAGTAACTTGTTTGCTGTGACAAGGTTAGTCCTTAGGCAGAAATTTGAACATTAATAAGTTTGTTATCTTCAGAACTTTGAGGGTTTAGACGCTTCTACGTCTTTAGTTCCAACAAAGGCCATAGAGATCATTGAGTCTATGACTTCTAATGAGTATAGCATCCAATATGACAGAGGCCCTAAGCTTAAAAAGATGAGTATTAGAGCTAGATACAGAAAATGCCCTGCTGGCACAACAAAAGCTCATGTCAAACTAGCTACAGTCCCTCACCATGTAGTTAAAGCTCATGCTGGATACCAAAGATCCCAGGCTGCTCCAATTCAAGCAGTCAAGAACTTACATTGTGTTTTATGTGGAAGCCCTCATGCTGATGGGGACTGTGCCCCTGAAGGAAGTTCTCATGAGGATGTGAATTATATTTAGAACTCTTCTTAAGTTCAAAGATCAAAGGAGCTTCACCATTCCCTGCACTATAGGGAATGTGGCTATTAATAAGGCCTTTTGTGATTTAGGGGCTAGTATCAATCTCATGCCACTATTTATGATGAAGAAGCTTGGTGAAGGTGACATTAAGCCTGCAAATATGGCCATATAGTTAGCTGATAAATCCATCAAACATCTTTATGACATCATGGAGGATGTCATTGTTAAGGTTGATAAATTTGTCTTCCCTGTTGATTTTGTTGTTCTTGATATGGAGGAAGATTCTGAAGTGCCTTTTGTAACATTTCGGCTGCTGATAATGGCGGGGAGTGATCGCCGATGCAAAAGAGATAAGGCACGAACAAAGAGCAGCTCTTGGCAGGCTTCTAGTAGGAGGGGCACATGAATGAATCTAATACACACCAAAATGAGAAGGATCTAGAGGCTATGTAGGTATATGACTGTACAATTGAGGATAGCTTAAAGGAATTAATAAATATTACCTATACCAACAAGATACATCTATTGTTTGGTAGCCTATCACTTAAGAACTCCATAGTTAAGCCTGCTTAACTTGGAAAAATTCTGGCATAGGTGACCTCTTAGGAAGTTTCTTAGGAAGCGTGTGAGTGAGGACAAAGCACGCTGAAAAGTCTTGTGTTAGTTTGTAGGGACAGTCATTGATCTTAAAAGCGGCTAGGCGTTACACCTTTGATTCTTGGAAGGCCATTCTTAGCCATAAGAAGAGCTCTCATTGATGTTCAGAGGCGGAAATTAATCCTCTGGTTGAATGAAGACTCCATCACCTTTAACGTCTTTGAGGCTATAAAGCACCCAAGTGACACAAGGGCTTGCTTTATGATAAAGGTAGTGGATGAAATGACTCAGGATGCCTTCAAGCAAGGCACACCTCATATACCCCTTGAGAGAGTATATATGAATTTTATTAAGCATTGTGATGATGAGTTTGAAAGCAACAAAGAGGAGTGCCTATTAAATTTAGAGACATGGTTACATGCACATGTTGAGAAGAACTAGGAGAAAAAGGTGGAGAATGAGAAGGTGAAGCCAATAGAGGTACCTAAGGAGCACAAGACGACCCTCCAAGAAAAAGTCTTCTACCCAACCTAACAGGTATATTGTTTTAAATCTAAATTTGATTTTTTTGCAGGAAAACAAAAGTGTAAATGGTTAGGGCCCTTTGTAGTTAAAGTAATTACAACTAAAGAAAGGGTGGGGATAGAAGATCCAATTTCAAGGAGGGATCTCAAAATCAAAAGAGACAAATTGAAGCCTTATCATGAAGGGGAGATAGAGAAGATAAATGCTCTTTTTATTCTAAAGGAACCTTGAGCAGCATTGGACCGTTAAGCTCGGAACGTTAAACAAGTGCTACTTGGGAGGCAACCCAAGCACTTTTACTTTTTTTGTTTTAGTTATTTTTAATTTTAGATTTTTTTTCTCTTTTTTTCGTTTTCTTTTCTTCTTAGGAATTCAAAAACTCAAGGGTGTGGTGATATTTCACATAGTAGCTTCTTGGGGTCCTTTTAGATATTCTGTACTTACTTGACTCAGGAAAGTCCTTCTTACTCTCTTTACTTCTCTGCTACCTATTTTGTATAATGTGCTTTAAATTGAATCATGATTTATCCTTTTTTGCTCTTCCTATTTCTTGGATGTCACATTTTGGTGTTGCCTGTTAAGAAAAAAAGTTTGTTTTCTGAAATTACTTAGTTGTCACTTTTCTTTATATGTCACTCATACTTTGATGATTGTGAATCCTTTGAGTAATACATGATAACACTTGCTAGTTTTTGAAATTGTCTATGCTTTGTGGTTTCTTTACTCTTAGTCTTTGTGAGACTTTAAGCCAAAATAGTATATTTTTTATTCAGTGTGTTTCTGCATTGCATGTTGTTTGCTTCAAAACTTAACTTGCTTCTTATTGTTATTGCTTGACCTGTTCACATATATATGATAGAGGCACATTTTTCTTTAAGCCAGGGCTAAAATTAGCTACCCTATATACTTATACTTTGCTTGCCCCTTTGAGCTTTAACCTCTTTGTTCTTTATATTATTAGCTCATTATAAGCCAAAAAAGTGAAAAACAATATTGCCCTTCTTGATTGGAATTAAAGGATTGCTTTCTTATAGGATACTTGTGGCTTAATCTTAAGTTTAAGGTTGTGTGTTTGCTTGAGGACAAGCAAAGATTTTAAGTTTGGGGTGGATATATAGCAAATGTTTGCTTTGTCAGCTTTTTTTTTTTATTTTGTTATAAATATGATGAAAAAAAAGAAAAAAAGAAATGAAAAATAAAAAAAATAGAAGAAAAAGAGATCAAAAAGATGTACTACTTTTTTTTTGTTATTCTTTTTCAAACAATACTATGAATAAGTGGATGTGAGAAATTTAGCAGGCATGGACATTAATGCCAAGGGATGATTATGAAGTGAATATATGATTTTTGTGAAAATCTCTTAATTCCAATTGCTTAGCCCAGATCTAAATATTTTTCCACCTACGCCCCTAGCTCCATTACAACCTGTAAAAGACCTCTTAAGTGTGTGCACTTGTTTTGTGATGATAATTTTAGACTCTTGTCAAGCATATGATAGGGATGACATGTGATGATGTTGAGTGTAAACAGAACCCATTTTTGGTGAGTTTAGTGAAACACTTAATCCCATGAGAAGAGTGGAGTAGGTAGAGAGTACGACAGTGAAACTACTATCTTGTGTTGGCATGTTTTGCTTTAGAGGGAAATCATGACCCTTAGGACTAAGTTGAATAAACTTGTTTTGTGCAACCATTTTAAGAGCAACATTGACTTGTGACTGACTTGAGATTGATTGAGTTGATGCAGGAAGATTGGCTCCAACCCCTAATGTTTAACTAGTTGTTGCTTGGGGACAAGCAAAATTCTAAGTTTGGGATTTTGATAAATCTACAATATATGTAGATTTATAAAGCAGTTTTGATATTTTTTAATGCATTAATTAGGTAAATTTTATGAGAAAACAACACATATGTATACTTGTGGTTCATGTTTTGAATGATTTAAATGTAAAAAGTGTATGAATACATTAATTTTGTTGGAGTTTTAATGTAGGGAAATGAACACTAATGAGAAGCTTCAAATTGCTAACTCAGACTTCGACCTTTCCTCCTTGTTCAGGTCATAACTTGGACTATAGGAATATGCTTGAAATGATCTTGATCTCTATGGAAAGCTTAAACATATATCTACATTTTTCATGAAGAGAGTTTGACGAGATTCACTATGGATCATAGAGAAAATGAAGTTTGAATTTGAAATTGAAGTGTTGTCCTAACAACACTGACATAGGTGCATTTTTTTGAGCATATATCGAGTTGTAGATATTGAAACGACATGAGACTAGTGTCATATTTTCAAGGAGAAAATTATCTATAACTTTCATGAAAACACCAAAGGCTAGTTCTGTCTTATCGCTTTCAGCAGACACAAAAATGAACCTGCATTGCTTGGCCACTCAGCATAAGCAAAATTCGATCAGCGCTGAGCAGTAGCCATGCACCGGCACTCAGCGTGGAGGCACAGTATTGCCCTTACGCTCAGTGTAAATTGCAGCCGCTCAACATGCGTGGTTCCCCCCCCCCCCCCTCTTCGTGTTCACGCTAAGCGTATCTAGGCCCTACTCAGCGTGTTCGATCTAAAGTGAAGAATTATAGTTATTATTTACATTTGGTTCCTCTAAAGTGAAGAATTATAGTTATTGATTAGAAAATCAACAATTGAAATTATAATTAAAAGTACGCACATGCATAATAAATTAAGTAATTATATAAATTTTAATAGTTAATTTTTCAATTAATGACTATATTTTTCATTTTACTTTCTAAAGTGAATTTCTTCTTTAGAGAATAGTGTTATGATCTTTAATCCTTTGACTTTTTTCCAAAGAAAAAACAATCAGTAAGGTGACCGACTTCATCCTATAATTAAGGTTCCAATAAAAAGTTATGGGACTAGTGCCAATGTTTTTTCGTTTTTGTTTAGTTTATGTGAATGCATTAAATTGTTTTTATTTTAAATTGTTTCCTATGTCACTTTTTTTTAACTTTTTTCGGTGATTTGAAATTAGATTTTGTTTATGTAATTATATTAAAACCTAAAAGTTAAAAATATCCTTACTTATCTATCATAATAATTTAATAAATTATTTTGCATATCAAAAAACTCAAAAGATAAACTTTCAATAAAAATATAATTATTTTAATAAAATATTTTATTAGTTTTTTTGTCAAAAAAACATATTAGTTTTAAAAAAGACTCACCTTAAAGTTTGCTTTAGGCCAAAAAATATGTTGGGCCAGCCCTAACTACATGTACGTCCATTTATTACAATATACCTTGAGTGAGGTTCATTTCTAACTTAAGTATTGGAGTGCCTTTACATGTACCCCCATTGTCACTCTTAGAGTTTGGAATTGTGAAGATTGGGTCTAGTCAATCTCGCCTCAAGAACATTCCTTCACCACGATGAACCACCAGGTAGCTAGAGTCCTATCACCTTCTACACTTTGGACCAAACAATATTAATACAAATTTAAGTAAATTCATCACAGTAAATCACAATGCAAAATGAAATTCAGTATATAATTATAAATTAATCATCAAACATGAAATATAAATACAAATCCAGTATAAGGAATTAAGTTTGGCTTGAAATATAACAAAAAACCTTATAAATACGTATGGACAAAATAAAAAATTGTTAGATAAAATAATATTTTAAAATTTACTTATAAAATTTTCATTCATTTTGGATTAATAATTTTAAAATAATATTTAAAACTAAATATTACGTTAGACGGAGATATAAAAATGATCTCTCGATCGATCATGGTACTTTCTGAAAAAAATATTGTATTTCAAGCTTGCATATCAATAAATTAATTTATTTTCAGCCATCTTTTTCAACAACTACTCTCTGCTTTTAGTTATCGATGGTAGGCGTCCAGCCATTTTGCAAAATATGTAATGTGAATAAATATATATATATATAAATATATATATATATATATATATATATATATATATATATATATATATATATTATTTTTTCAAGATCAAAAATGGGAAGAAATAATTAAAAGTATATAAGTTAAAGTTAAGAACAACTTAAAATATTTGAAAAAGGAAAGGTATAGAAAGATATATAGAGAAGGAGAACATAAAGTAAATAATTAGTTTAAATTTAAATTTTAAAAATTCACCCTTATATAATGAATTTATTTCCTCATATATTTTTGAGAGTGGTATATAGGTGACATATCTTTTGAGAGAACTATTTTTATATGAGAGTGAGATGAGTAAATCTAGGCTGTATAACCATGCATGGATGGTTAAGATTTAATGTCATGTGACCACTTAAAAAGTCATGTGACTTTTTAAAAATTCAACAATATGTTCTTCATTGTATCACATGATCTTTCATATCAAATTAAATTAATATTTTTCTTTTTAATTGATTTTTCAGCTCAAGAAAAAGTTTACTTTCTTTAATGTTTAAATTAATGCTTATATGAGATATTTGTAATAATATTTTATTAATTAAACTAATTTTGTACATTTTCAAAATAAAAAATTCAAACATATATATATTAGCAAATAATATTTTATTAATTTAACCTGTCTTCCCTTAATATATTTTAATTTATATTTATATTTTTAACATATATTTATAAATGCCTAAATAATTAATGTAAAAGATATTTACTATTTTTTTTAGAAAGTAAAGATATTTAATAATTAAAAAAATGAGACATGCTTGTGTATATGTAATCATACATTAAATATAAAGATCATTAAACATAAATATTAATTTCTCGTGTTAATTATAAACCAACTACTAAAAAATTTAAATAATTGTAATCTAAATTCAGAAAGTTAATTTTGAAAGAATTTTTTTTTATATTTTTTAGATTGTATTTGGTAAAAGGAATATTTTTTTGTACGAGGTCACGAGTTAAAGTGAGCCAACCCGGCTCAGCCAGATTGACTCACCACAGGTTGATAATTAAAAAAGCGAGTTAAACCAACTTGGCTCACTATTTTTGTGAGCCAAGAACTAGTCAATTTAACTCAACCCATCACATGTTGGTGGGTTATACGAGTTGACTCACTTAATATCAAAAAATTAAGAAGTGCAGAAAAATTAAAAAAATAGATTTAAAAATATAAAATAATGTAGAAAAAACATTTCAATGCATGATTTAAATTGTTCCTTGTTCAGTTAACCTGTGTGTGGGTTAGAAATTTTGAGATACAACTTACTAAAGTGAGTTATTTTCTTAAAAAAATAATAAATCTTGAAACTGTAAGCCAACTTGGCTCCATGGGTTCAACGCGAGTGCATGTAACACCCACTATAATAAGATATACATTCATTTTATTTTATTATTTTTTAATTCATTTGTTAGAACGTCGATTTGATTTAAAAGTAATACGTACTTATTTTTTGCAAACGTTTAGTAATTCCAAGAGACATTATATAAAGAACCATGATCGTGAAATAAACATCTCATATATATATATATATATATATGCGTCAAGCCCTTGTACAAGGTCAGATGTTAAGTACATACATCATAAATACATAAAAAGGAAATGCATCAAAAGGAAGCCTAAATACCCGCCCGTAGCTATACAACAAAAACGACCTATGTCAGAGCAGTATAGGTCTATACTAGGCTAGCCCATCCTATAAAATCTACAAAAGTCATACGTAGAGTAGTCGTCACTGCCAATCCTCAGAGTCCATCTACTTGTACCACGATCGTATATGAAAAGAAACAAACAAGAAAGGAGTGAGGTTTTTATAAAAACCTCATTCGTTTCTTAATAGGCTACAAACAACAAATTAAACAAGTAATCGGGGGAAATCCTAAGGTCCGACCTACATTATTATGACTCAATCTCAACCTTTACCAAACGTATGGATTCATACCTATCTCTGATGATTTACTTTAACCATCAGGAATCACTGGGAAGCGATTGGGAGTTCGTATAATCCCTCACAAGGTACAGACATTCATGTCGTAATCATCATCCTTGAGGAAAGGGCCACACGCCCATCAAGGATATACACTACACCAATCATGGTGATGCTGAGCAGGTGTCAGGGTTGCCAAGTCGGTTTACGTGATTTACCTCGGTTCAGGGTGTTAACCTGGCCATTGGGATGTTCACAACTCAACACCTTTACCCTTAAGACCCGACCAATGATCCCTGCCTTTCATCCCACAGTGTACCATACTGTAACTTCCCAGATACCGGCACTCATGCTTCTCAACATGGTCCTAACTCAATCAGGGTTTTCCTATGATTTTGCTTTCTAAGTTTCAAGACATACTCTCTGGATAATCCAGCAGAGTTCTAGAGTTACTCATCACAGATATTTCATTCATCCATCACTCTTACTTAAAACTTAGAAATAATTTGATGCGAATGTCATAGGAAGGAAAATATCAACAATCAAAGTTACATACATATTCATTCTCCTTTATACATTTATCATAGTTCTTATTTTAATTACTTGATTTATCCTTATCCTTTTCTAACCTTTCAAATTAGACTATTTTAAGGAGAAAAAACTTTTGTCTACAATTATAACTAGGATGTAGTAATAAAATTTTAAGAGAAGTTCTTTTATGATGTGGAAGGTCAGACTATGTTGTAACCACAGAGCATACTTAGAGTTCTTTTCTAGTTATTTCCTTTTACTAAAATTTGGGATATTCATCTTACAAAACTAAGACTTCTAATTTCTTGAAGAAAATCATGTAATTGCATGCTTTTTACCAAAACATTTGTTAACTTTATTTGAACAAGATTATTTATTTATTTCTATACTAGCCATAATTTGTTCAAAATAATAGTTGAATGGTAACAAATTAAAATTTGTCCAATAAGGTCTTTATTTCTAAAAACTTTTCCTAGTTTGGGCCTAAAGTCCATTTAATTAATTTTGACAAAACTTTATTTCTTAGATTAATCCACAAAAATTTAGTAGAGCTTGCTTTTTCAAGAAAACCTTTTTCTTTAACTTTTCCTAAGATTTATTCTCACCAATTTGAATTAATTCAAGTAATTGTCAAAAATGCTAAATCTAAACAAAAACTCATTTTCTTCATTATTTCATTTTTCAATGGGCCGAATGCCCTTCTTTTGAAAAAGTCCAAATTTTTGTTTTTCTTTTTAGAAATTAAATTCATTTTCTATGTGGTCCAAAAATTGATTTTATAAGTAATTATTATTTCTCAATCATCTTACCCATTCTAATAAGTTAATTGACACAAAAAAAATATTTCTTATCCTTTTCTTTAAGCATGGCTGAGAGCCTTTAAGAGGAAAATGGTTTCCAAAATTTGTTGCTCCAAGTGATCTTGAGGCTTAAAAATTGGTTTTCAAGAAAATAACTAGCTTACATAAAAATAGGCTCATTGATGGTTATTTATAATAGGATATTAAGTTATAATATGGTACCAACAATAAAAATAATTTAACATAAAAATAAATGATAATGACCAAGATAACAATAAGATAAATGACAATAATTTAAATGGGCAAATATAAATTGCAATAAGTAAAGCAAAAATTAAAGGGCAAGAATTTAAATAGTAAGAACTTAAACAATAAAGTAAATGACATAATGTAAATGGGCAAAAATATAAATAAAGCACAAATAAAAAAAATATGGTAGCATAATGAAATAATAACAAAGCAAGAAAATAAATGAACATTAAAGTAAATGACTTAATAAAGCAAGAATTAAAATGATCAAGAATATAAATTGTTACATAGTAATAGTAGTAGGATTAGTAAGTTATTTGGGTTTAAGGGATAACCCACACACACACCCATTAAGAAACAAATGTAGAGCTTAAACCTCACTCCCCCTTACCTCTAAATATGGTTGGTTGGTGGAGAAATAGAAGAGGAGGGGTGGCTTTAGAGGTTTAGAACCCTAAAACTTGGTGGAAAGCTTTTAGTAGTGGTGAAAAAATTCAAGAACTTGGGGAGAAGAGAGAGCTGCACGATTCCAGCAGCTGGGAGGTAGGGAGAGAGCTCTGAAATCTGAAGTGAGAAGTGTAATAGTGTAGTGGTTGATGGGGTTTATTTATAGGATAAAAAGTAAGTAGTTTAGATTTAATTTTTGACTCAAAAATCATATATCATTTTTATTTGTACTTTCCACATGTGGGCTGAGGGGAAACGTCCCAGACCAGTCAAAGGTCAAAAAAATCCAAAAATTTATTTTATATAATTATTAGATATTAAAAATAATTAAATATTAGTTTATTGCAACAAAATGAGATAGGAATTTTGGGTAGGTTTTTGGAAAATCTGGCCACACCATGTTTTCAATTATATTTTTGTGAGCCTTACAAAAAATTTTCAGATTTTTCTCATGTATATATTATTTATAATAATTTTTTCACTAAAAAAGGCATTTATTAAGCTAGTAATCCAATTTTGCCAAATAAATATATTTTTCGGAATTTTCACTATTTTTCCCTTAAAATAATATTGGGATAATTAAAATATACTCAATATAAATTTTTCATAATTTTTTGAGGTTAAAAGTCTCCTACTGACTTTCATAGTCGGCTAAAGGTATACCGGTCATTTCACAAAAACTGTCTCAGAAAAATTCTCAAAAATTCTAAAAAATTATTATTAATTATTTTGAATATAAATATGGTTTAAAAATAATTTTTAAACCTCTCTAACTAATTTTTATTATTTTATCCTATTAAGCAAGTTTCTAGGCATGAACCAGTTATTTTATTGCTTCTGGGCCTTAACCCAAAAAATATTAAAAATGTAAACTAGATAGAGCTCACTAATATGAATATAACTGTGAGAATTATACTCTTGAGATTCCCATTTGATTTTTCACAGTTAATCATAGAATAATTAGAAAAACAAATAAACAAGTTAAAGTTGGGGTGTTACAGTGTGCAACAAGTTAAGTGAGCCAACGGGTTAACTGGGCCCATAGAAGTACATTTAGGAACCACAAAATGAAATCACGAGTTATAAGTAAATTTAGGAAACACAAAAATTACAATTTGGTTACTACATGAAACACAAAAAGTACAATTCTGTTAGTAGAAGCCACTCGGCTTGGATACAAGGATGGATCTAAGGCGGGGCAAGTAAGGGCTTTTTGCCCCCGCTCCTCCCTTGATTCTTTGAAAATTATATATTATCATGACTTAATCAAAGATGAATTTTTACTTGATTGTTTATTTATTTATATTGAGAAAATAATTGAAGTTTGATACATATTCAATTGTTGATCAATTTTATGATTTAAAAAAATGATATTCACAACTTAATTAAATAGTATGATATATTTAACTATTATGATTTAATGTTGATTTAATATTTATTGTTAAAAAAAAATTTGTCCACCTCTTTAATAGGTTTTTCGATCCGTCCCTGCTTGGATAGGAGGGGTATTATCTTTTGTTATGGATTATCTGTATTTAACATTCTTTGTTGTCCTTTGCATTCCTTATGCAAAGGTTCAGACATTTCTAATATGGTTTTCATTTTGCTTCAAAAAAAAACAATTAAAAGTGAAATTTTTTAAATTTAGAGAATGAAATTGAAATAAAAAAAATAAGATGAGAGATAAAATTTTAATCTTGTAATAATAATAATAATAAAAAGAGGAGTACTAACAATACACTTTCTAACACACTCCTTCTAACACATATTCTATTATTTGTTGAAATTTATTAAAAACTACAAAGTCATGAGAAATAGTCATTAAGTAAGACGTGAAACCCACAATTTTTTGTAATTTGTAAGAAATTTCAACCAATTAAAAAGAGCGTGTTGAAAAGAGTGTATCAGAAAATGTGTTGCTAGCATTTCTAATAATAATAATAATAATAATAAAAGGAAAGGGTGGAAGAATTTAAATATTTTTTTTTGTTAGGCAAGAATTTGAAATTTAATAATGGCCAATGACATACCAAATAGGACTTAATTTCCATGTACAGTTACATTGGAAGGATGTATATTGTGTGAAGACAACTAATGTAACTCCCCATCCACAACCCTAAACCAACTTCTCTATCTTTGTCCCCCTCTCTCCACTTTCATCTTCTCTGGCACTTCTCTTTGCTGTGCTTCATTTTCAAGAGTTGAGTCCACATCATGGCCGATTCCTCACAAGCTGCTGAGGGCATAGCTAATAAGTATCGTCCACGTGTTAATTACTGGAAGGTCGCTGAGGATGAAAAGCTCCGCCAACTTGTTCAACAACATGGTCCCCATGACTGGAATTCAATTGCTGAGCATTTAGAAGGAAGAACAGGTAAATATCTATGAATCAGATGTAGTAATTAATAAGTTGGATTATACATCTTTCACCTTAAAAATAAATTTGATTATGTTATGTAGGAGATCTAATTCAAAGGTTCTTCTTCTTCTACTTCTTCTTCTTCTTTTTTTTTTTTTTTTTTTTTTAATACTACTGCATCTAGAGATAAATTGAGTACTGGATCATGTTATCTATTAAGGATATCTAGGGCCATACAAGTGAGAGCATGAGAAATGAGAATAATTTGATTTTTGACTGGGAAAAATGAGAATTTTTTTTGAAAAATGATAAGAATAAATCTTAACTAAACAACTAAATAGGAGAGGTAGGTATTAATTTTATTTAAATCATAATCAACTTATGTATGATTATTTAGTTAGAATCATGCATGTTCTTATTTTTTATGTTCTACTGAATATTCTATCATTTATTTATTAATTGCATAAAATTTATATCATTTTGAGTAAGTTTAATCACATTTGATATTTTTTATTTGCATATGGCTAAAAAAAAGTCATATACTAATAGATAAACTCTATTTGCTTCTATTAACAGAAATTAAAAAACTATATAGTATAAACACTACGAATTTATATTAACAGTATATTTGTTATACTAAGAGAGGATTGATGTAGTATAGAAATTAATATATGCTATCAATATATTATATTGTTAGTAGATATATAATACATCATATTATTAATGTAAATATGTAATATTTTGTTCTGGCGATTTTATTTTTACTAGAGAAAGGTTACAATAGAGGTAATAGTACTAAGAGAGCATTGCTTTAGAATAGAAAATTAATATATACTAGGTTTAAATATATTTTTGGTCCCTATAAAATATCACTTTTTTGTTTTTAGTCCCTGTAAAATTATTTTTTTAAAATGGTCCTCGTAAAACTTATTTTTTTTATTTTGGCCCTTTTATTTGTTCTAATCCCTTTAATATATATATATATATATATATATATATATATATATATATATATATATATATATATATATATATATATTTTTTGTTTTAGTCCCCATAATATTTTATTTATTTTGAATTAGTCCCTTCGAAAAAAATTTAGCAAGGACGAAAAGCAAATTATTTTCATAGTATAAGGACAAAAAAGAAAAAAATAAATATATTACAAGGACTAAACAAAATAATAGGGACCAAAATAAAAAAAAAAAGAATTTTAGAAGGACCATTTTAAAAAAAATATTTTTATAAGAACCAAAATAAAAAAAACAGTATATCACAGGAACCAAAAATATATTTAAGCCTATATACTATCAATATATTATACTGTTAATATAGGACATCATATATATAATATTTTGTACTAACAATTTTATATTTACTATTTACAGTAGAGGAAACAATATAGTATACGTCGTATTTTCAATTTTCGTTTTTTTAATATGTATTTTGAATAATGGTTTTTCACTACTTTTGTGCAGGGAAAAGCTGCAGATTGAGGTGGGTCAATCATCTTGATCCTAGACTTAATAGAAATCCATTTACAGAAGAGGAAGACGAGAGGCTACTTGCAGCTCGCGAGCTTTATGGGAACAAGTGGTCAACAATAGCCAAGCTCTTCCCGGGGCGAACCGATAATGCCGTGAAGAATCATTGGCATGTCGTGATGGCAAGAAAACGAAGGGAGGAAACTAAGAAGAGAAGATTCCAAGAGCTTAATAACGATTCAAACAACACTTCCTCCTCCACCAACAGTGTTTCCCATCACAATAGAGCAAAACCTCATGAACCATTATTTGGCTCCAGAAATGAACCATTCAATGACATAAGGAACCACTTGGGTGAAGAAACGGCACTTGCATCATCAATGGGTCCCAATAGGGCTTCTTCTTCCTCGGAGAAAGAGCAAGCAGATGAGGAGTCAAATGATAATGGTGATCGGAAACAAGTTCTTTTCATTGATTTTCTTGGTGTTGGGGACCAGTGAAGTGTTTTAAACTTCATAGTTGACTTAACTCTCTCTCTATTTCTGGCTAGTGTTTGCTCCGTTAAAAAGCTTTAGAAGCTCTAGACTATATATGTGCATGACTGCATGAGGCTCATAATCTTTTAGCCTTTGAGATTATTAATTAGACTGATGACAAGAAGATTCAACTCATTGCCCTTTCATTATATTTTTTCCATGAGTCTCTTTGGTCCCTTCAAGTTGTGCTACTCCTTTGTTGTCTCATCCGAGGGATAACGTTGATTGTGAGTCAGACCAAGCTTTTAAATTGTGATTAAAATTGCAGTTTTATCACAATCTTTGATGTTATAGAAAATTGTGACTAAATGCAGCAGATGCAACCACAGTTGCACTTGTAAAATGGTTGCGGAGGTCCCAAAATCTCTGACATCGTAGTCGCAATTGTGATTGCAGACCACTTTTTAAAACCTTGGGTTAGATGCAAGATTTTATTACAAATTTAGTTTTAAATTGAGATTGCACATATTATTTTTGGCTGCTCAATAATTTGTGAGATGATAAACAAGCCGTTCTTGCATGTGTGAGCAAAAGAAATAGAAATTGCATCGTGCGGTGGTCATACATTCATGTATCTTAGATGTTTTCTTTACGGTAAAGAATGTAAAAAAAAGGATATGAGAATATTAAAATTGTTATTTTGAGATGTTGACAAATATATTTTTTATAAGCTAAAATAAGTTTGATTTATTTCTGATTATAATAATTTTCAGAAACACAACAAGTTTTAATTGAAAAGTTTTTAACCAAGTAGGATTTCTGAAGAGATAAAACATGGTCTGCGATTGCTTTCTTGTGATTGGCTTCTTCTTTATCCTAAGCAAGTGCTACATTGTATAAACAATAATTACATCCAAAATGCTGGACAGATTTCTAATAAGTTACTTCTATTTTTATTTTTAACAAAATTAGTGCGAATTATTTCTTAAAGATGTTCAAGTAGATACTAGATATACGTATCTTTTTATAGAAATAGTTTCTTTCATTCTCATCGCATTGAAATAAATATATCTCTCTTTCATTAATCATCTCCCGACTGGTTTAACTTCAAAATTTAAAGAAGGCTTGTTAACTTTCATTTATTTATTTTTCATATCAGATCACAAACATTTGAATATTTTGTGTTAGTTAATTACAGTTTTAGCCCTTCTAACTAATATGCGATTTTATTTTATATTTTGTGCTCAAACTTAATTCCTTAGTTTTCTTTTTTGTAGTGCATATGATTGCAAAGGAGTATACCGACTGGTTACCAAGATTTTTAATTTCTTACAAGGGATCTGTTAACACTCATAAGTGAGTTGTCCCCTTCTAACAAGGTTTTCTCCATACGTACCAATTATGATTTCTTAGTTTTTTTTACCTAAAAGCTTTGCAAAATTAAACGTTTAAATATTTTCAAACTCTCAAATCAAAATCTATCAATTAAAACATCATATATCCAAAAATAGGAAAATATTAAAATTTTTCTCTTAAAAAATTTAACCTTACTTTTTATAAAATCTTCCAAATTTTATTATTTCTTTTCTGAATTTTTACTTTATCAAACTTTCATTTATTTCATTTTCCAAATTCATCATAAGTTTCAAATATTTGAGTAAAAATAATGATATAAAGTTTATTTGTTTTTTAAGGCAAAGAATGAAGATAAGGGGGTTTTAAGCGCAAAAAAAATTGCGCAAAGAGATTTATGTTACAATTGAAAAATTAGAAGTATAAATTCAAACAAATTAAAATTATTAGGACAAAAAAATTGTATCATATCAATTATCAATTAACAATATTATATTATAAAAGAAGGTTTTGCCATGTAGGTAGATGTCACGTAGCATCACCGTATTCTTTTTTTTTTGTCTAAATTTTATCAATTTTTTAATTCATAAAAACACATTAATATATTTAATTATAATAATTAAGGTGATTATAACAAATATATATTCTAAACAAATTAATCGATTAAATAATTAAATCTTAAATGAATTTTGTTTTTATATAGTATGATAATCAATTTATTAAATTTTATGAAATGTATTTTATAATTATGGAAAATTTTTATTTATTATCGCGATTTTATAATAATTACCGTCAATATGTGTTATAATCATAATTATGATAATAAATTGATATATTACCTTAAATACTAAGATAGTGAATAATAATAATAATAATAATAAAATTTGACTTGAATGGCTATGCACTATCCGTGTAAAGCAATTTTACACTGTCAACCAATCATATGAATTTATGATCATGTTTTACTGTTGGTATAACTTTAAGGTAATTATTATAAAAGTCAATAAACTTACCATATATGGTGGGTTGTGATTGGATAACAACATAAAACTATTTTATACTGTCAATGCATAGCCTATTTTCTCATAAAATTTATGATCATGTTTTATATTTATTATCATTATATTATTATTTTATCATAATATATAGTATTATGTATTATATAAAGATAAAGATAAAGGGTTATGATTATATTAATATAAAGATAGGGTTTATTGTGTATTTGAATTTGAATTCTAACTCTAATAATTGATAATTCATTTTATCACTTATTTCCTCATTTACTCAAAAATATTTCTTAATTTTAATATTCTTTGATTTGTTTCTTTATTTAATTATGATTACATATATTAATATAAAGATAAAGATTTATTATGTATTTAAATTTGAATTTTAACTTTGATAATTGATAATTCATTTATCACTTATTTCCTCGTTTATTCTAAATTGCTTCTTAATTTTAATATTTTGCAATTTGTTTCTTTATTTAAGTATGACTATATTAATATAAATAAGGATGAGAATTTTCAATAAAGCTAATTACTGGAAAAAAAAAAAAAACTCACATCATCATCAACACACATTGACCAACAAGGCCTATTGCAATAGAGGAATAATATTAATAGCAAGTAAAATTTGGTGTTCATTGAACAAGTAATTTTTCTTAATTTTATCTTTTATTTATTTCTTTTTCATCAATCACAAATGATCTCTGTTTGTTATATTTTATAACCATGAATTCCATTGCTTTCATTTACCAAATATGAATAATATTAACAACAAGCAAAATTTTGTGTTCATTTAACAAGTAATTTTCTTAATTCTACCTTTTATATTTTTTTCATGATTAATGTTTGTACCTTCTATATTCTTGCAACATGCCAAATTGAGACATGTGCTCAATGAGTAAAGAGTATCATCTATATTTGTTGAAATTAAAGATTGTGTAGAGGAATGCCGTAGCATTTTATCTACACAAATCGTTCCCTTGATACATCCGTTGGAGACCATGGTCGGATATCATCAAACCAGGCTAAAAACCAATCCTCTGCGTTCTTGATAATGTCTGCTATTTCCCTTCCTCTTCAGCTGATAGTAACACTAGATTCCCTCCCATTGGGGTTGCGGTAATTGAGTAGAACCCTTTAGACAGTAATTTGTCTTGGATGAGATGGTAAATATGCTTACTTTATCACACACTTGACCCACATAGGCCGGCCTAATGTTGAATGAGGCTTAAAGTAAATTTTGAAAGAAATTTTTTTATTTTAAATGAAAGGATTATATATTGGGCCTTTTTGCTAATATATGTGAACTTTTGTTTTATAAAAACTAATAACAATTTTTGGTTGGTAGACCTAAAGCTTTAGTAACTTTACTCTTGGGTTAGTCCTGAACCCACGTAGCATTTGTTCAGCCATTGCAAACTTTCATCATTTGCGTTGTATTCCATCATTGCATCCTGTGATCTGTCTTGGTGCCCTGTCATGTTAGCCTTCCTCTCCATGTTTCCTTTTTTCACCACCTGAGCATTGGACATTCCTCTCCTCATACTAGCGTTAGCAGTGACTGTGTTCCGATATGGCTTTGAAACGTGACTTGCATTAGCAGTATGTGTCATTCTTTGTTCTCGCTTAAATCTGGGGAAGTTGACCCGCAGCTTGAAAGTTCCTATCCATATATTATCAAGCTTTTTTTTCCAGCTGGAACTTGTTAACAACGTTTTTATATCGAACAAAGCCAAATCTCCTCCCATATTTGTCCAGTTTTGAAGCAATAAACACTTCTCCGACGTTACCCCACTTCGAGAAGATTTCCCACATTCCTTCAATCCAAAGTTGTCTGGAAAATTTGTGAAAAAATATGTTATTGAGCTATCCCTAATATTCTTCTCAAATTCATGCAGATGGTTGGATTGTTGTGATTGAAATGCCCTGATTCTCCCAAGTTCAAAATAAAGTAAAAATAACATATATTCAAGTAGGCATCATACTTTTATTATATTAATTAGTATAATGGTTAAAAAAATTTAAAGTCTAATGTTAAAAATAATAAAATAAATAATATAAATAATGTAATAGTTACAATTAGCAGTGTAATATAAAAAATATTCAAAAAATAGAAAAAAATAAAATAAACCTATTATCTATTAATATCTTGAAATATAATGCTGAAATAATAAAATAAATATTGTAAATAGTATAATGGTCAAAATAAGTAGTGTAATATAAAAATATATAAAAATTAATAATAAAAATAAAATAAAATAAATATATTATCTATCATTATCAATATCTTATGGAATAAAAGGGTAAAAATAAGAAAATCCTACCTTATATAAAAAAGGGTAAAAACAATAAATCCTACCTTATGAGTGGGAGAAGAGTAACAAAAAAATATACTAAAATCTTACCTTATGTAGAAAAGGGTAGAAAATAAATTTAATAAATATTTTAAGAATAAAAGGGAAATAAAATATAAGAAGCTAGAAGCCAACGTTTTGAAAAATACTACTTAAAGTTGCGTCAAAAAACGTTACAAGCTACTAAAAAAAGCCTGTTTACAATACGGTCAAATAAGTGTTTTAGCTAGTAGCTAGAAACTAGCTGAAATAGCGTTTCAAACATAATTGTAAATTCTTAAATTATAAATTAAATTCTCCTATATATAATTAAAATGCAAAATATATACTTTCAGCCTTTTTTAATTCAACAACTACTCTTTGTTTTTAGTTATACATCAATCGTATGCGTCCAGCCATTTTGCAATATGCAATGTCAACTGAAGGTATAAAAAAGAGCAACAAAACATTTTTAAGATCAAAACTGGGAAGAAATAAAAAGTGTAATGTCGGAGATCTAATTCAAAGGTTTCTTTTTATTTTTTATTTTTGGGTGTGTGTGGATACTACTGCATCTAGAGCGAAATTGGGTACTGGATCATGTTATCTATTAAGTATATCTAATGGCATATTAGTGAGAGTATGAAAAATGAGAATAATTTGGTATTTGACAGGCAGAAGAAAATTAGAACATATTTTTGAAAAATGAGAAAAATAACTAGAGAACTAAATACGATTGGTAAAAATTGATTTTATATATTTATGTTTAATCATAATCAACTTATGTATGATTATTTAGTTATAATCATGTTCAATTCTTATTTTTCATGCTCTTAATGTATATTCTATCATTTATTTATTAATTGCATAAAATTCATGTCAGTTTGAGTAAGTTTACTCATATTAGATATTTCTTATATATGTGCATATGGCTAGAAAAATTGTCATACACTGATAGATAAAACATCATTGTGAATTTATGTTAACAGTATAATATGTTACACTAAGAGAGGATTGCTTTAGTATAGAAAATCAATTAATATACATAATACATCATATTATTAGTGTAACCCTATGATATTTTGTACTAATAATTTTATTTTTACTAGAGAAAGGTTACAATAGAGGTTAGTACATCATATTTTCAATTTTTGTTTTATGTAATGTATTTTGAATAATGGGTTTTCATTACTTTTATGTGTCCAGGTAAAAGCTGCAGATTAAGGTGGCTCAATCATCTTGATCCTAAAGTTAATAAAAAACCATTTACAGAAGAGGAAAATGAGAGGCTACTAGCGGCTCGCGAAGTTTATGGGAACAAGTGGGCAGCTATAGCCAAGCTCTTCCCAGGTAGAACCCCTGATGGTGTTAAGAATCGGTGGAACCTTACAATGGCACGGAAGCGAAGGGAGGAATCTAAGAAGAGATGCTTCCAAGACCATAATACCGCTTCAGACACTTCCTTTAGCAACAGTCTTCCCAATAAAGGAGCACTTGCAAAAACTCATGAACCATTCTATTACATTAGGGACCCATACTGTAAAGTAAGGGCTTCTTCTTCCTCAGAGAAAGAGTCAATGGATAGTGGACAGAAAGAAGTTCCTTTCTATGATTTTCTTGGTGTTAGTGGGTCTGATGACCAGTGAAGTGCTTTTAAACTTCATATATATATATATATATGACTTGGCTCTCTCTATTTCCGGTTAGTTTTCGCTCCGTTAAAAAGTTTTAGAAACTCTACCTGTATATGTGCATGACCGCATGAGGCTCATAATCTTTAGCCTTTGAGATCAATTAGACTGATGACAAGAAGATTCAACCCTTTTGTCCTTTTATTATTATTTTTCATGAGTCTCTTTGGTGATTCCGATCATGCTATTCTTTTGTTGTCTTATCTAAGGGATAAGGTTGATTGTGGATCAGACCAAGGTTTTAAATTGTAATTACAATTGCGATTTCATCGTAATCTTTAATATTGCGAAAAAATTATGAATAAATGCTGTCAAATACGGTTAGAGATCTCAAAAATCTTGACATTGTAGTTGCAATTGTGATCGTGAAAGATAGAAAGAAATAATAGGTATTTATTAGTAACTAATAAACCAATGCATTGCATGCAGAAATTTTTCCCTGTTCAATAATTTGTGAGATGATGTGCTGTGCGCAGAAGAAATAGAGATTGCATCGTGCAGTGGACATACATTGATATATCTTAAATGTTTTATTTACGTTCTCTTTCATGAACTGCTGCATTTGGGTTATTTAGTTAATTTCTGAGTAATTGATATTCATATATTTTTTTTAATACAATTGTAGCACAGTGGTATTTGAATTTGTGATCACATGCTAGGGTGCTTAATTTATTTTTGGAAAAAATTCGACACTCATTTGGAGTGTATACATCCTGTTAAACACGAGAGGGATAGGGAAAATAGTAAGAGATTTGTATGATGAATGATGTGATAGAAAATGAAAAAAAAAATTGAAGAAATAATAATAAAAGTGAAAAAAGAATGTAAGAAAAAGGGTATGAGAATATTAAAATTGTTATTTTTTGAGAGGTTGACAAAAATATTTTTTATAAGCTAAAACAAGTTTGATTTATTTCTGATTATAATGATTTTCCGAAACACAATAAGTTTTAATTGAAAATTTTATAGCCAAGTAGGATTTCTGAAGACAAACATGGTCTAGGATTGCTTTCTTGTGATTTGGCTTCTTCTTTATCATATACAAGCGTTAGATTCTACAAACAAAAGAGTAAATTAAAACAAAAAGTACATTCAAAATGCTGGATAACTTTCTCATCAGTTACTTCTATTATTATTTTTAACAAAATTAACTACACAAATGTTTAATCATCTAGGTGGGCCTTTGCTGGTAATCCCAGCATGCTATTGGCTCCCTGCCTGGTAGTATATTATGGTGTCTCCCTGTTCTACACTTTTATGCATCAAGAAAAAAAAAAAAAGATGTTAAAGTGGATATTAGATACACGTATCTTTAAAGAAATAATTTCTTTCATTCTCATCACATTGAAATAAATATATCTCCTTCATTAATTTGTTTTACTTCAAAATTTAAAGAAGGTTTGTTAACTATTATTTATTTATTTTTCATATAAGATCACAAAACATTTAAATATTCTGAATTAATTATTTACAGTTTTAGTCCTTCTACATAATTAATATGCGATTTTATCTTCTTAATATTTTGTTCTCAAATTTAATTCCTTAATTATTTTTTTACATAAAAGCTCTGCAAATTTACACGGTTAATTTGTTTTAAACTTTCAAATCAAAATCTATCAATTAAAACATCATATCCAAAATAGGAAAATCTTAAAATTTTTCTCTTCTTAAAAAGTTCGACCTTACTTTTTATAAAATCTACCAAATTTTATCAATTTTTTTTGAATTTTTACTTTATAAAACTCTTCATTTATTTCATTTTTCAAGTCCATCATAAATTTCAAATATTTAAGTAAAAAGTAAGGATATAAATTTCAAATAATAATTAACCATAATATAATAATAAATTTTAAGGCATAATGAATCATTAACAATAATGGAATGTAAAGTGAGAGAAATACATAAATAAAGGCAACATAAAGAAATAAATGACAATAAACTTAAATGGCAATAAAATTAAATGCTAGAGCTTAAGTAAATATAAATAGCAACTTAAAAAAATATAAAGGTAAATGGCAAGAATTAAATAAACAATAAAGTAATATTTTTGAGTGCCCTTTCTCCATGTGGCTAAAAGCTGGCGCCCAAGTATAGGTAAACGGGCTTTAGATTGAAATTGCGTCAATGCCCAAGTAAGATCGGTCGTCTTGAGGTAAGTTCATCTATCTTGTCTTTTTTTTGTCCCCTCTATGCTTTATTACTTTTCATAATTATTATTGTTAATGTTATTTTTATTTTATGTTCTCCTAAATTAGAATTTTATTTATTTATTTATTAAAATAAATAATAATAATTTAAGTTATTAGTGATAACTATTTTAGATCCACTTCCTGTTTAGTTATTACGAAAAGTTAAGGTTGTTAGTGATAATCATGTTGGATTGGATCTACTTCTTGTATTACGAAGAGCTTGTCTAAATTATATATTTTCTTAAAAAAGATAATATGAGTTATCAGTGATAATCATTTTGGATCCACTCCTTATTTAGTTATTATGAAAACTCTAGGTTATTAGTAATAATCATTTTGGATCTTTTCTATTTGAGTATTATGAAGACCTAACTTAAAATAAAAAATATATTCTCTTAAAATAAAAAAGGTTTATGACACTCTTCTTTTATTAAAAAAATGCAAAACTCAAAACTCAAAAAAAAAACATCGAGACCCTACTCACCTAAACTTTTCATGTACCAAAAAAAAAAACTAAAAAAACATCACACAAACATTTTTCTACTAAAAGAACTATGTAACTTTGATTCTCCATTGCACTCAGGGATATGTAGGAGCAAGGGTTTGCCCTGGTCGAGTTGAAAAGGTAAAAAAAATCTATAATAATCCTTTTTTTAAAATAATAAAATGTTTACATAATAAAAATTCTCATGTTCATAAATAAATAAACAAATAAAGTGTCAAAAAATATTTTTTTTTAAGGCGTAAAATAAATATTTTTAAAGTTATATTAATTTTCACATTTAACTAGAAGTAACTATCTTTATAATGGATGTCGTAGGATGCTAATACTTTTCCTATGTTTTTTTGGCGGATTTCATAGACCATTTTGTTGTTAGAGTCTTTCCAACGTTTCTCCTAATGTGTGTGTGTGTGTGTATAGGGTCAAGATCCGTTAACATTAAATGTCAAAATTAGTCAAATTACACCTTCAATAACTTTTTGTAGAATGCAAATTTAACAAATCCAACCGTTAAATTGTGTGATATTATTTTCATGAACATGTATATCAAATTTCACATCATTTGGACTTTGCTAGATATGTTATTTAACATTGAATATTTACATATGTTTTAATATCATATTATACGTTAAAATAAAGTAATGAGATGAACTATTAAATAATTTTGGAATCGTATGAAATTTTGTATACTTAATCTAATTAATAAGAACATAAAATTTAACGGTTGGATTGGTTACATTTATATTTTACAAAAAGTTATTAAAGTGTAATAAAATAATAATTCATAGATTACACCCACAACCTTGTCGCTATGACCTAGAAAAAGCTTCAATATATTAAACTCACCCATTTTTTTACAAGGAAATGAATTTTATTGATAATAGATAGCCAAACATTACACAGGAAATACCAAAACTAACCGATAAAATCCAAGACAAAAACAAACAAGTTTCGTTCCAAAATAGACAAAAACAAACAGATTTTGATAACTTCCTAACCATACCACTCCACATACGGTAAAAATAAATCATTATTGCAAAAAACCAAACCACCCTGCAGTGCAATATTAAACCAGCAATAACCGATCTTTTTGTCTCCAAAAGTGTTGAATGCGCACTATGCCTTGTACTGTACAATAAGCATATGTGAGAAATCAACCAGACTTCCATCAAGAGTAGAAATGTCCCTTTAGTTAAAACCATAACGTAATCAAACTAGTGGAATTGATATAACGTGTTGTCGTGTTTATTCAAGAAATAGAATTGTTGGGGCAATTTGAAAATGAATAATATACATAGTCTTTTAATAATAATAATAATAATAATAATAATAATAAAGGGAAGCGCTGAAGAGTTTGAATATTTAATAACCGATGGCCAATGACATATACCAAATAGTTCTTAATTAATTTCCATATGCAGTTACATTGAAAGGATATATATCATGTGAAGACAACTAAACTGACTTTCCGTTCACTTTCATCTTCTCTGAGACTTCTCTCTGCTGTGTTTCATTTTCAAGAGCTGATTATTCAGCAGCTAGTGAGGACATGGCCAATAAGTATTGTCCACCTGTTTATCATTGGAAGCTTGCTGAAGATGGAAAGCTCAGTCAACTTGTTCATCAACAGCATGGTCCCCATAACCGGGATTCAATTGCTGAGAACCTTGAAGGAAGAACAGGTATATCTATGAATCAGATGTAGTAATTAATAAGTTGGATTATATATCTTTCCCCGTAAAAATAACTTTGGTTATGTTTTGTCAGAGATCTAATTCAAAGGTGCTATTTTTTGTGTGTGTATACTATTGCAACTAGAGCTAAATTGAGTACTGGATCATGTTATGTATTAAGGATATCTAGCGGCATTTTAGTGAGAACATGAAAAATGAGAATAATTTGCTATTTGTCAGGCAGAAAAAAATTAGAACATTTTTTGAAAATTGAGAAAAATAAATCTTAAATAGAGAGTTATATATGAGTGGAAAAGATTGATTTTACTTATATTTAATCATAATCAACTTATGTATGATTATTTAGTTAGAATCATGTTTAATTCTTATTTTTCATGTTCTTACTGTATAATCTATCATTTATTTAATTAATTGCATAAACTTCTGTCAGTTTGAGTAAGTTTAATCATATTAGATATTTCTTATATAAAAAATGCCATATACTGATAGATAAACTCTATTTGCTTCCATTAGTATAGTCAACTTTTAATGGAAATTAAAATATTATATAATATAAACATTATTGCGAATTTATGTTAACAGTATAATATGTTATACTAAGAGAGGATTACTTTTTAGTATAGAAAATCAATATATACTATCAATATACATAATACATCATATTATTATTGTAAATCTATAATATTTTGTACTAACAATTTTATTTTTACTAGAGAAAGGTTACAATAGAGGTAACAATAGTACCTCATATTTTCAATTTTTTGTTTTATGTAATGTATTTTGAATAATGGGTTTTCATCAGTTTTAATTGTCCAGGGAAAAACTGCAGATTAAGGTGGCTCAATTATGTTGATCCTAAACTTAATAAAAATCCATTTACAGAAGAGGAAAATGAAAGGATAGTTGCAGCTCGCGCGAAGGTTATGGGACTAAATGGGCAGCTATAGTCAAGCTCTTCCCAGGTTGAACCGATGTTGCTGTCAAATGATAGTGTACGGAAAGAAGTTCCTGTCATTGATATTCTTGGTGTCGGTGACCAGTGAAGTGATTTTAAACTTCACATATGACTTAGCTCTCTCTATTTCTGGCTAGTTTTCGCTCTGTTAAAAAGGAATGAATCATTAATTTAGTCCATAAAATTATAATGGTTGATCAAATTAATTCCTAAAATAAGTAAATTGACAACATAGTCCTTTAAATTGTAATGATTGATCAAATTGGTTCCTAAACTTAAAAGATTTAATTGTACTTTTTGTCTTTCATCTTTCAAAATTTTACAAATTATATCCTAAATTTTTTTCCTCACACATTTTGACTCTAAAGTTATAAAATTTTGCAAACTTTATCCTAAGTCATTAAAAAATGATAAAAATGTTAAAGATAAGATTTAAACCCTTGACCCTCTCTTTTTCTTTTGTCACCAAAGTCACTAAGTTATTTGTCTTGTTTACTTTATATATAAAAAATATTAAAAGTTAAGATGATAAATTTATTTATTGAATAATTTTATTTTTATTTTAATTATACAAATTTATAAATTATGTAAATTATTTATTCAGTTATATAAAATTATTTATTATTTATACATCTTTCACCCTTTTATTTGTAGAGCAGTTATTGAGGAATAAAAATATTTAATAAATAAATTTAGTGGATATTGTATAATTTAACTAATAAATAATTTAATATAATTTAATAAATAAATTTGTATAATTTATAAATTTTTATTGCCAAAATAAAAATATTTAATTAATAAATTTATCATCTTAATTTTAATTTTTTTTCATACAATAAATTTTAACATACACTTAGAGAACCAAAAGTGTAATTATCAAATACAAAATTAGTATATATATAATATTTTTTTAATATATAAACTAAACAAATCAAATAACTTAGTGGCTTTCGTGGTTGTGGACAAAGAAGGGAACAATGGTTCAAGTCTCACCTCCAACAATTTCTATCGTGTCGTTGACTGTGCAGCAAAAAAGATCATTATTTGGCAAACAGTGTGTGGTATTCTATCGCATGCTAAGGACAAGTTGTCTACCTGAAGTAATAAAAGAGATGAAGTGCAAATATTCAGAGACAATTGCTTTGGATGTCGAGCACATGAAGTATTTGCAAAACCAATACAAAAGGAACGTGCTATGTTTGGCTTCCGACACTTCACCATCAGAAATGAAGTTGGAGTAGCTGCTTGCTGATGTGTTTTGAATAGTTGACGTCCAGGTCCGCAAAGGTTGCAAAATACTTGAAAGGGAGTTCATCCCCAATGATGGGCAGTCTAGTTATAAGAGCCATGCCGAACGGAGTAGGGCTCATCATGCCAAACGAAAAGACGAACCCGTTGATAGCGGTTGACCAAAATCCAAGAAGCCCATAAATCAAATTCAGGTTTGGGGGCACTTCATGACGAGATTGCATTACATGGGACCAAGTATGAAGCACCGTGGGGAATTTGGTGGGCCAGAACCAGTCTATGGTTAGGGGTAACGAGTACTTGGTAGATTTCAAGTAGTGATTAAGGAAGACCATACCTGCGCTGACCTTAGAGGAACTAGGGGTTACTGAGAAGGAATTCCCCTCCATACATAGAACTGGAAGCATTTCCTTATGGTCGGATTCGAAATCCTTAGGATCAGCTTAGACGCTGGGCAAACCTGAATCTTGGTCGATGTCGATGGCGTAATCGGGGGTTCGGTTTTGAGAGTTTGTCTAGGATTCGGAAGACATGATGGGTCCGGTAAAAGGAAGTGTTTTGACGAAGGTGAGAAGAGAAAAAGAAGCAGGCACCCAGAGAGAATAAACATAAGGTGGAAGTGTGATAGTAAAAGGATCTGAGCGGGTTTTTATCTTGGAGAAGCGGAGCTTAAAATTTAAACCACTGAGGTTGTCGAAATACCAGCCACCGTTCTCTTAAATTTTGAATTTACTGTGGTGGTTGGGATTCCAAGTTAAAAGCTGCAGTTTAAATTTTGAATGAATAGAACTATTATTGTTTTCCCCCATATCGGATATTTGGAATTTGAATGGGCTTAACTTTCCTGAGAAGATAATGGGCCCATCCTAACCGAGATGATTATGGGTCTGCTTGAATTAAAAATCAACTTATCTTCGCGAGAAATTATTGGCCGCGAAACTGCCCAGCCGGGTAAATTGGTTATGCATCCTACCAGCTTCCTTAAGCTATCAGTCGAACTGTCGGCGGATGCAAGGGGGCAATTGTTGGCACCTTAAAAATAAAAGGGACCTCGGCCAGCAGAGTGGACAAATATTCAGCATAGGTACTTTAGAAAATTAAGCTGAGTTTGGGCCAGTTATACCTTAGCCGAATGAGGTTGCTATATGGGTGTAGTTTGACTAACTTTGGCATCGGAATATGTTTGGCTAGATAGGCTGAGGTAGCCGTTTAGGAAATTCGACTAAACTTATCAAAAGGGGAACCACCGTGGGGGATAATCTAAAGACTCTTGAGAATGATAAGATTCTCTATGATTTTTGGAGATAGGATATCATGCACGATTTGAAACTAGTCAAACCCACACTCCCTAAAGAATAGGAGTTAGTTGGAAGCCAGTTGTAATGGATAAATTTGATGGTTGGTGGCAGATTTTAAGAGATGGAATAATGGAAGATCATGCCCATAAATTTAGGAGGATTTATAGCCATTTTCAAACAAAGGGCCCACCATGGTCAGCCAACATAAGCTTAAATCAGTATATTTAACAACCAAAACATATTAAATACATAGAAGGCTAGCTCAATTCTACAAGACTTGACTGCTCCTGGTGCATACACCTAAGGTCTGGTAGAACTCTAAGTGATTTGGAATCAGGGTTCAAAGAAGAACGATTCACGCAAAGGGAATAGGGCAAGTACCTTGGGGATGCCCACTTCCTTGGTAGTTTCACTACTTCTCAGCCTGCACAAAGCACACAATGGCAATTACTACGCTTATTGCTTCAGCTAGCACAACTACAATAGAAGCATCTACTATGACGATGACTTTGTTTATTCAACAACAAATAGACATGGGGATACATGATCCCATGCTTCAATTGTCTAAGCAATTAACCAATATAGTAAAGCCTATGGTACGCAACAAGTTTTAGCAGGCAAGAGAATTGGTAAATAAACGTATAAACATAGGGGATTCAGTTACTTTAGCTGTACACGGATACTTAGAACAACCAAATCAGGTAATAATAACCGAAACTCCCGAAGTACTAGTGTATGCTCAAGAAGAACCTCCATTCTAGGTCCAACCAGGTTACATTCAGGCAGGACCTCCCAGGTGATCCAGTCGAATATGGTTTAGGCAAGATTGGGTTTCCAAGTCCAGTCAAACTTGGTTCATGCAGTGTACCCCTTAAGAACTTAGCCAAACTACACAAATTCGGTACCTCTTAATTAGTTTTCCAGTTAAAATCAAGACTTCACTAGTCTTAGGGAGCAAGTGGTTAGTGACTATTCTAACCAGTTCAGTGTACAAAATCCACAAGTGAATTTGGCCAGAAGGCCCACGAATGCAATTGGATTGTCCTACATTTAACCAAGTAATTCAGTTAGTAGAATGAATATGCAGGCTGCCAATATTGGTCTTAGTGGACATATTACTTCTAGTATGGGAGATGCATCATGCACCTTGCCAGTACAATCATGGAATTCTATTCCGCCTAGCTAGCCAATGTATTAGCATGTTGCTAAATAGGTACCTCAACAGAAGGTACCCTTACTTGGGAAAACAACTGGGCCGTGCTACCGAATGGAGCCCAGCCAACACCATCGTAGCTTATTGGCCCTAGGTTAATAGCCAAAACCATGAGGAAATATTTTAGCATCCAGCTGAAGATGATGGAGAGACTAGTGTATCGAAAGCCCTATCTTGAGTGGGTAGATAAAGTGATGTCTTTATCGAAAGGGTTCATGATCCCTGACTTCACCACCTTGTCTGGTAAAGATGGCAACTCTACCATGGAGCATATCGACAGGTTTACAGCTCAGTGTGGTGAGGGAAGCCAGAATGAGTATCACAAGCTTCAACTCTTTCTATTGTCTTTAACAGGGATTGCTTTCACTTGGTACTCATCGTTCCCCTAAATTTGGTACTCTACAGGCCTCAACCTGAAGTGACTATAGTCAATTTAATGAACCTTAAGCAATGGGTTAATGAATCGGTAATGGACTTCATTGAGAGGTTCAAAAAGATGGCTAGGAAGTGCTCTGTACAATTACTAAAAACTAAATATGCTACTATGGCCACAGGCAATATGCATCTTCAGTTGAGGGAGAAGTTAGTGGCTCAAAAATGTGCCAACTTGAGTCAACTTGCCTCTAAAGTTATCCAGATTGAGTAGTTTATTTTGGAAAAAGAACAAGGGCGAGCTAGTCGAGGCAGAGGGCCACATCTAGTGTCCATTGTGGATAATGAAGGGTATAGCAAGGTGCCAAATGACCCTAAAGTGAAAGTAATGGTAGCCGAGATTCTTACAGGCAAGCCATACTCCTTTCCAGCCCTAAAACTTGCCAAGGGAAAAAGTGCCAGCACATCAGCAGATAAGACAAAGTATTCATTCAACATCTCCAAAGCTAATCAAATTTTTGACTGCTTGCTGAAAGATCAATAGATTCGGCTAAAGGATGCCACAAAATCCCGTCTACTAAAGAACTAAGGACAAGAAATATTGCAAGTGGCACAAATCCTACAATCACTTTATAGTGAATTATGTTATGTTTCGGCAAGCTATTCAGAAAGCCATGAATAAAGGTTCAAGCTTGCTAATAAGGGCATAGTTAAGATGATTGTGGACATTGATCCTTTCCCTTTTACTGACATTAACATGGTATCATGTTCCAAATCTAAGTAGGGAAAAAAAGGTGCCAAATAGATGTGGAAACCAAAGTTATCTAAAGTTGAGCATGAGCTAGTAAAAATGAAGTCGAATCTCATCGACCTATTGTGTTTGAATTGATGAGACATTTGCAGAAAGTATCTAGAGGGATCTAGGCTCCTTATTAGGCTCAACTTAGTCTCTTTAACAAGCTAATGTAGGCATCTTATGTTGAGGTTCCTTCCTCGCAAGTGAGGTGTACACTACTAATTCTCAAAGGCTTTCAAGGCTTAAGACATTAGAGATGAGGCATGCCTTGAGTAGGCAAGAGAGCAGAAAATGTTTGAAGACCTGAAGGGACAGATTTGGCTAAGTAAATGGGGCATTTAATAAACTCTTGCACGTTAATGATGAACCTATACCTGAGGGAAAAAAAGGGTAGTTGAATTCAAAATAGAAAATGGCATGAGAACTTTATGCATCACTGTGAGGAACAATGCATTCAAGCCTCAAAAATGATCAAACCTCTAGTAGGAGCAAAAGAGGGCTAATGGACCCTCAATCAGTAGAGCAATAAGTAGAAAGCTCAGCTGAGGAGGCTGACTTATACATAGAAGAGAATGTTGTTGAATAAAAAGGTTGGATCCAAGAGGCGATGATCTATAAAAATTTTCAAGAATCCCAAAGCTTTTTTAATGATGAAATACTAGATTTTCAAAAAACCTTGAATCAATTTGATTTGGTAATATGGATGTTATAGAATTAGAACAAAAAACTTGCCCTTACTATGCAAACATGAACAAGATTATCATAAATTGATATGCAATTGATAAAGTGATCAAGATTCAATGTATATGAGGAAGGGCAGAGAAAAGAAAGGAACACACAAAATTTATACTAGTTCGATCACCACCAGTGTGATCTACATCTAGTTTCTAATCAAATCGATTGAGAATTTCACTATATAATTCAATTTGTTTATAAGCACACTGCACACACAAAAGAATCACACAAACTCAACCCAAGACCAAGTTTCTTGAAAACCTATCAAGAAAACTTGAACCAATTCTTGTAGAACCTTACCATAAGAAAAACCTTGAGAAAACCCTCCTCCAGAACAACATTTACACAAGGAAGCACAAAACAAATCTACCCAATAAGATGACTTCTCTTTATACACAAAGATGATCCATGTGTGAGCTCTTGATTTGATGAAAAACTTGTTGCAATGATGATAAAAAATGTGTTTTCTCTCTTGAAAAACTCTTATAAAAGTTTAGGAATTGGAAGTCATGTCTAAAGAGTCAATAAGGTTCGCATTTTATAGAGAGAAAATTGAAATAACTAGTTATCTGGTCTCGTAATTAATTATTTTGTTTTTTACAAATCTAGAAAATGAACTTAGAGAGAAAATAACTAGTTGTTTCCCTTCGTAACTAGTTAGAGAGAAAATGAATATATATATATATATATATATATATATATATATATTCAAAATTTAAATACGTTCTTAACATGTATATAATATCACTTTCTCTATATAAATTAGAATAATCATCTTGAAAGAGAGCATTTTTAGGGTTTTTTCTTAACTTCTTATCTGTTTCAATGTATTATTTTTAATATCTTTAGTTTTAACTTGAATTTCAATATTTTTTTAAAAAAATTATCGATAATTAAAAATAATATTGTATCACAATATAAAGTATTTACCATAAATCTAAAATATAATTTATATGTTTTAAAATATTTATTTATTACAAATTTTAATTATAATATAATGTATATATTTATAAGTATTTATTTATTATAAATTTTAGTTATATAAAATAAACATTTATTTTGTGCAATGTACAAGCTAAGATACTTGTTAATTAGAAATCTAGATAAGTAGTTATAAATCTTGAAATATTTAATTTGTTTCAAAGCAACAAATACTAGCTAGATTTAATAATAATGATAATAATAACAACAACAACAACAACAACATAGCAAGGCATAAATAATTAGCAGAGGCACTTTTGAATCAGAGAAAATTATATTTTTGACTTAGAATAATATTAGAAAAGTACCTGAGAAATAAAAATAATTTTTAGTAATTTTATGAATAAAATTAGATTTATTTCAATCAATAAATTAGAATAAAGAATATATAATTAATATATAAATCCTAGAATGACTGAAAAATTAAAAAAAAAAGTTTTAAGTTTAGGAAAATGATTAGAATTTTATTATGAATTTTTAGAAATTTTTTCAGGAATTCTTATAATTTACCATATATTGACCTAAAGTGCTCACAAGCAACCTTATACAATACAATTAATTGAGCTTTAAAAATTATAAAAAAAATTACAGAAGGTTCTTTAGCATGTCTAGACCTTACTTAAAAAAAAGAAACTCAAACTAATATCTCTATAATAATTTTCTAAAATAAGTTCATGAATAACTCATAAAATAACTTAAGCTAAATTACACTTTTGGTCTCTTATAATATCCAATCTGCAATTTATGTCTTTTTTTTTTAATTACACAATTTTAGTCTCAACAAAATTTATGACTTAGAAAATGTAAATGTAATTAAAAGGGCGACATTAAGTCGAGGCATATTTTTATTCGCGCGAATGCCTTTCGCAACTTTTGCTTTCCTGCAAAGTAAAATCAAGCACCAAAGTGTCCAGTGACTACACTGCCTTCTCCACACTGAAGCCCTACGCTCATTCTCTTGGATATTGAACCCCGATTTTCTCCTCACCCAAACCCCAATGGAATTGATGTTGCATTCACACGAATTCCTTCTTCGCACGAACTGATTGTCTCTAACTCTCTGCTCCAACATCAATTTTCTAACATTACCCAGATTGCCTCAAGTAACTTTCGAACCCCTGTCTCTGTTTGATTTCTTTTGAATCCGTAACCCGTGTCACTCCAATCTCTTACCCTTGTCACTTCGATCTCATTTGTGGTTCGAAGCAGAGGAACTACGGTTTTGCAAGGAAATATAGTATTGAGTTCTCCCTCAACTCACTGTTCGCATCATTCATTGGTGACGACATTCTCCCTTAGTTCACGATTTGCACCATTCATAGGTAACATTCAAATCTTTATCTCTCCTTGTTTTCTTTTGAATCCCTAACCCTTATCATTCACAAACGAATCCTTATCTTGGAGCAAAGGAAGCTTTCTCTCTGTTGTCCACTGTCTCGCTCACCGTTTGCACCATTCACAGGTCACAACATTTTGGCTCACAATTCTTACGTTTTGCATGATTCACAATGAACCCTAAGATTATGCTTGGAAAAGGTATTTTTCTTTCACAATGTTGTGGCAAATTAATTTTTCTTTAATTTTTCATTTTTCTTTTGTTTTTTCCCCCAAGAAAATAAATAAAAGAATTGTATGTGTGTCAAAATTTGATTTTCTGCAGGTTGTTTGTAATGTTTTTTAATGTATAGAATGAAACTCATATACGAGCTTTTTTCTCATATAATGTATGAGGAATATTTGATATGAAGTTAAACTCTGCTAATTGCGTAAATGGGAATAGGAATTCAATATATTACATTATTTACAAATTCTTGCTGTAGAATGTTTGAATATTTGCATTTTTATACATGTGTTGTAGAATGCTAGCTAGTTCTCTTTATCCATGTGTTGTATGCAGAGCTTAAAGGTTCATTGTAGTATACTAACTATGGTTGTAATTTGGGGTTATTTATTCAATATCAAAGTAATTGTATAAGCTGTAAAGCATGAATTACGTTGTTGTCTGGTTTTACCAAACATTTGAATGCATCTTGTTTGCCCTCTTACATTGCTAGCCCCACCAATTCATATTTGTACATGAAGGTAGCAAAAATAGAAACTAGCAATCCAACTAGATTAAATGCACTCAAGTTTATTCTAGCACCCACATAAGGCCTTGCAATCCCACATGAAACTATTTGAGGCTAATTGCTAATCTCACACAACCTGAGAATAGGAAGTCTTGTTTTGACCATATCAATAATCTGAAAGGCTAAATAAATACCACACAAAGTGGCTCTTTTTTCCTCCTTTTTTTCTCTTTTTCCATATGCTTCATCCCTCTAAGCTAATCTCACAACTTCAACTAGGAGACATCATCATTATATGCATAGGCCTAATTAGAATACTACACAAAACAATTTCAGAAGAATATAAGCGTTAAGGAAGTGAGTCACTGACTAGCCCACCTACTATAGTCTAGTTGCACCACTTAACAAGCACTACCAAGCTGACTACATAATGCATTAAAAAGGTCACTTATGTAGCGATTTATATGGAATGAAAGAAAAGAAGACAAACCTTTGATGCAATGTATGATTGAGATTTCAAATCAATAGTCAATGTTTGAATGAGATATTGAGCCAAAAAATGCTCAAGACTGAAAACTAAGGAAATCTTTTCCTACAACAGAGCAACAACAATTAAAAAATCTTTTCCTAGTTAGGGAGGGGGAATGGTGTGGTCATTAACATTGAGTAATACCTATCTAAACAACAGAGCACAGCATTTAAAATACTTTATAGAAGTGACTATCTGAATTTTGAGTCGCCCTAACTAGTTGATGGAACCACTTGTGCAACTTTGCATAAGTGTGACTTAATTAAAAACATGTCAATTGTTTGGATACATGGATTGCAGTGTCAATGCAGAATGCTGACGTTGATAGTTCCACTATTACAACTATGCAAATTAAAATACTAGTTGATGAAAGCCAATAGAAATCTTTCCATACTTTGCTAGCTTAAGTAGCTATTGAGGATGCTGTTTTTATTTCCTCATTGATTCGTAGAGCTGAATCAAGCATCGAGGTGTTACACCCAAACTGTTATAAAATAAAAGCCTGTAAAGTACAGGGTTGACTTGATACACATTCTACCAGTAATCTTGATCACTCGTGACAGTCCTCCTACACTCTAAAATTCTCCACAATTGTGATGCAATCACCAAATACTATTACCAAAACGCCAGAAGCAATTCCTAACCTTCCACTTTAATTGCATGTTCATTACCTTTTTCTTCTTCTCTTATATTATGCAGCACAGTTAATTGATTTTCAGTGAGTAAACCAGCTTCTTTAGTAATTGTCATCCCTATTATTTCAAGCATTTTGTAATATCTGAAGCACATTCATGCTCTCTATCCCCTGCAACAAAGCGACGAACTCTACCTTGTACTTTAATCAAGCTCCAACCAGCAACTTTGCTGATAATTCTCTCACTTATTAATGCCCGAATTCTAACTACATCAACTTATCAACTTATTCCCAATCTTCTCCCCATTCTCCACAAATCCATGAAGCTTACATCAAAAGGATAAACTTGAGATTTAACCATATAGGCATACTACAAGTATGCCCCCTTTGGAACTGAATATAAAACATCTCATCCATCGAAAGGCCAGTGAATTTTTTATCCTTCTCCCCACTTATATATTTAGCTTGACAGGACAAACTTCAAGGGTAATATAGGGAGTAGGATTTTGGACAAAAAGGAAAGAGAGAAAATATTTTAAATACCATTTTCAACTTTACTATTTACCACCCTAATAAATTTATGCTTCTTACTTACAATTTTGTTGTTTCTTATTAGGTTACCGGATCAAAGAATCCCACTATATTCTTGTCTAACGCTGCTGCCCAAGTTTGGAATTATTTGTAAATTACTTAACTTTATTTGATTCTCACTTGATTTGCAATTTTTTATTAAGCCTGTTCCATGTTTTCTTCTTTAGTCATGCACAATAACTTCATAAAATTGAGAAGTTAAGTTCTTTATTTAACACTGTTTGATAAAACACACGGCAATAACAACCTTAAAACTTAAGTTCTTTATTTTTTTGGGGTGTATAATTAGGAGGATTTCTATTGATGTGTGCATTCACCTTTTCTTCATTTCTTTGTAATGATATATTAACACTTCAATTAAAAAAATATTTTTGGATTGTTAACGATATCTACGCTATCTATATATATTACATGGTCATACGTTATAACAATACTACCATTTTTAATTGATTAATTTTTTATTACTATGTTATCTATATATGTCTACCTTATCTATATATTTCTACCTTATCTATATATATTACATGGTCATACATTAATTTTTTTTTATCTATATATATTACATGATATACTATCTTATATATCATTTTTCTTTTATAAACAATACTAACTAAAACCTAAAAATAAATTGAACAAATATTTATTTTTAATTTTGCTCATTTAATTCCAGTATATTTTGCCATTTGTCGAATTTATCAATTTCCCACTTATTATTATGGAATAATCCTTATCTTACCAATAAAAGAATTTTGTAAATGCAAACACTTATTCTTGATCTGGAGGCCTTTTCCATTTATCCTCAAGGGAAGCATATTGGGGCTGAGGTCTGGTTACTAATCACAATTAACTATAATAAAATTTTAATTTCTAGTATTTGCAAATTAAATTGCTACTGTTGTGCTTTTGAGACATCAAAACAATTAGGATGTAGATGACATGTTATTGATCCCATAATTGTCTCAGTTGGATGATAGTGATGGGTAATATTTTTCTCCCTTTAAATCAAAATCTTCAAAAATTTAACATTTAAATAAAATTTTATTGAAATGCATATAGGAAGCTACAAGTCATGAGCAAGTATACTTATTCTTAGGCTAAAAAATAAAAATCTCAACTGACTTACTTTTATTCTATATACATTTTTTTTTAAGAAGTTACCTAAACCAATCAAAACTAATGCTGCAAGATCTTTTCTCTTTAGGGGTTATAAAATCTGCATCAGATTTCAAAGTTTATAAAGAGCTTGCTGGTGTTTGTGGCCTTGATTTCCTATTAATAAATGAGCCTACTGCATGCCATACCAAGGTTTCCTTCTTTTTCTGTGTTATAAGTATTTGAATTGTTTTTTCCCCCTATTTTATTGCCAAACAATGTCTGGGCTGAATTAAGTTGTTTAGAGAACATACCGACATTAACTTGTTACTAGGTAAAGATGAAAGTAAGAAGAAAATATAACCACATCATGAATATGTAAGTGAAGGTATATTATATAAAGTGAGACTATTAATATTCTAACATGTCATCATGTCTAATCATACTTTTATTTTTTACTTTTATTCTACTTTTTAAATTTGTCCTTATTTAAATACTTTTTTTTAAAATAAAACTAAAAATTATTTAAGTTAATTTCTTTTATATATCATATATAAAATTAAAAAATAAAAAAACGAATACAAATATATTTTATTTTTACTTGACTTAATTTAATTTCACTTTTAATTTTTTTAGTTTAAACTATGTATAATTATGCATATTAAGGTACCTTCTTGAGTCCACAATTGGGTACATTGTTGTCCTTGCATAAGAGTCAATTCAAAGTTTGATACAATCCTAAGGTAGCATGTTAAAAATCTGGTTTAGGATCTAAATAGCTAGGCTAGAAACTGTGTGGTAATGTGGATCATTATAGGCAAGTGAAAATATTAGCCAAAGGCTTATAACCACTCCATATGTCCTTTTTATTTAACAAACCCAAACAGCCACATTGGACCACAAGATATAAGTTCTGCATAATCATGTAGAACACATGTGGCTTGCTGCATAAATAGCTCACCATAGTTGGTATTATTTTAATTGCTGCAGTTTGTTCATGCTAAATGCCTTACTTTTTATTTTTTAAAGCATTTTTCAAAGATATAGAAACTCCAAATCTGCCCCTTCTCTAGTTAAAAAGCATTTTATAATTGTTGCAGGATCCAACACTTCCAGTAGATCTAAAAGGAGAAAGATTGTGCTACCTTAGGAACTGGTTGCAGGTATTATAAGTTTTCAGAGACTATCCTATATGATGTTTTTGATATAATAAGAACATGTAGGACCTTATATGTGTTCTAGCCTCTAGTTCTGTATGAATATAGTTTAGAGTTTGTTTTGCAGCACCTTATATATGTTTTATCTCCTATAATCAGTTAATGATAGTATACTTAGTTGCTAACTTGTTAATTAAAAATTATTCTATCTCCTATTATCAGTCAAATCAATGAAGGCAAAATTCAGCTCTGCCTTTAATGCTCTAGACAGGTGATTCTTACTAAAGTTTTTGTTGTTGCTGTTGTGAGCACTTGTTGTTTCAGGTATTGGATTATGAAGTGATAAATGCTATATTAGAATGGAAAGCAATGGATAAATCATTAATGTTGTTGGATACACCTACCACTATCTTTCTTCCTTGTTTGAAATCCATATTCTAATGGTCCTACATTGCTATCTTCAATAGTAAGTTAAAAACTAATATTGTAGGTTGATGCTTCTATGCAAACTTGTGATTGTTATGAGTTGGTCTTTACTAAAGTTATCAGATGAATGGAAGTAACCTAAGTTAAGATATTATGGAATGATGAAGATATTTGTAGACGCTAATTGATGAGAAATTATGTTTTATTTGACAAATTGCTAGAGAAGTACTTCTCATGTAAAGGAATGGTACTAACATTAACTTGTTAAACTCATATATTATATTTTATGATGACTTTTTGTTTAACCATTTATGTACAATTTTTGGAAACTCAACTAAACTTCTTATGTGTAAAGGAATAATTTATGTACAATCTTATAATATTGCTTCAAAAAGCCCTTTGGCAAACACTATGAGCACTTGTTGCTTCATGTAGTAGATTCTAAATCTTATAATGTTCATTTTTCAGGTTTTTTCTGAAATTAGACCATACCTTGTTGGCATTGGGGGAGGAATATTAGAGCTTGTTCAGATTAATGATTATGTTGTCAAAGTTTTGCTAATTGGACCTGGCGAGAGACATGGAGCAATAATGGACTGGTGGACATTTGGTGTTTTTTATTTACGAGTTATTACATATGGTAGAACTCCCTTTAAAAGTTCAAATATTGAAGAAACCTTAGCCAATTATTTGTTTGTACAATATTAGGATTTTAATAAATCTACAGTATTCAAATTCATGTACGATATTTTAAAAAAAAAATTGCAAAAAATATAGCGGCTGTTATAAACCACCACTAAGTACAAAATATTTTAAAACGTAAAAAGATTTATTGGCAGTTAGAACCGACGTTAGGAAAAAATAAATTAATATTTTTTTAGGCTTAGTGGTAGTTATAAACCGTCGCTAAGTAGAAAATATTTAAAAATTGAATTAGGTTTACTGGTGGTGCGAACTGACGTTAGACCAAAATAAATTAATATTTTTTTTGGCTTAGTGGCGGTTCCAAAATCGCTACAAAGCCCAAATTATTTCAAAAACCTGTAGGCTTAGTGGTGGTTATAAATCGCTGCCAAGTATAAGATTTCTGGTGGTTGAAACCGATGTTAATCAAAATAAATTATTTTTTTCGTTTAAAAAGAATCATTTAATGTCTGTTTCAAACTTCCGTCTTGAATTGAATGTGTATTTTCAAAAGCAGCTTAACGACGATTTAGAACCGCCACTAAGGTCCTTAGTGGCGGTTATTCCGGCGGTTGTGTTAAACTGACGCTAAGGGGCTTGACGTTGCCAAGTTCAGTGGCGTTTTTTAAACCGTCAGAAAGTCTACAAGTGGCGGTTAAAACCGCCACTATATGACACATTTAACCAATGTTAAAAACCGATTCTATTGTAGTGCACTAAGTCATTTAACTTGTTTGAATCATAACATAAATATTATATTATATAACAAAAATAAATATAATTTTTTTTAAAATAATTTATTTAATGTTAAATCTAGTTTGAAAATAATAAATTTATATAACAAAAATAAATACAAATTTTTAGTAAATAAATTATATAACTTATTATTTAATATATTTCATACAATAAATATAAACATACAATCACTTTTATTATTCATCCCCCTTTTACCTTATTTTCTTCTCATCTTTTTCTAACACATCACTAATTGTTAAACAGAAAATTATAGCCTAAATAAATAAAATAATATTAGTAATGTGGTAGAAAAAGATGAGAAGAAAATAAGATAAAAAGAAGATGAAAGACAAAAGTGATTGTATGTTTATATTTATTGTATAAAAAAAATATATTAAACAATAATTATATAATATATTTATTAAAAAATATATTTATTCTTGTTATACAAATTTATTATTTACTATTTTTAAACTAGATTTAACATTAAATAAGTATTTTAAAAAATTTCTTTATTTTTGTTATATACAATATAGTGTTTATATTATGACTCAAACAAGAGGATCCAATTGTAACTTTTCTTTTCTTAATTATGGCAGGAAGACAACGTGGATTGATGCGACAAACTGTAAGGTACAACCTACTTTCGAGTTTTTAAATGGGAAACAAATAGATGGATATATCTTTATTGCAATTTGTAGATGACATATTTTATTCTTTGTTGATGATTCAATGCAAAATGTAGTTACTATGATGATGTAAAGCACAGAGAAACACAAGAAGGGGGTTTGAATTGTGTTTCAAATGTTTTTTGCAAATCTTTTTAAAAGACTATGTATGGTTTGTTAAGTTAGACGATGCAAATATAGTTTTAAAATGAGCTTTATTAAAAACTTTTATCTAAACACTTTTCAAAACAAAGATCAAACAAAAAGTTGAAACATAATGTTAGATAAGATAAAAGATAAGGGAAGAGAACAAAGCACGCAAGACGTTTTATATTGGTTCGTCTCACTCTGAGACGTCTAGTTTTTGGTACACCACCAAGTTCTACTAACTTAAACAAGTTATAAGTATTCTTTCCACAAGCCTTTACAGGCTCAAACCCAAGTAGTATTTCACTTGCCTCCCTAAGCTATCACCCAAGTACTCTTTTTAAACAAAGCCTCTTTAGGCTTCAATCAAAATCACAAAAAAATTGGTAAGGGTAAGACTCATTGACTTCTATCATCTTATCAAACAGATATACAAATCTAAGCACAAATCTTTTTTCTCTTTAGTGATTTTTACAAGTTTGTAAAGGAATTTTAGAGATCTAGAAGAAATACAACGTAACAAAGAGTGTTATCGTGCAACAATTCTCTAACTTGTACAAGGTATCTATGGTATTTATTGAAAGTCTTCAAGGGTAGTCGTTGTGACTTAAAGAGAGCTTCCTTTGTTTGTTCTCCTTCAGGAAGAGAAAGTGTTCGTTGGGGCATTAAGTGTAGCATTAAATGCCACACTTTAATATGATAAAGTAGTATACTCATCTTCCTTATCTCGTACTAAATCTTGTGGCAGTGAGCATGTTTGCTTTTTGTTCAAAAAGTTACACTATTGTTCTCTTTTTGGCAGGTAGCATGTCTTTTCATGAAGTAGGTAGGTTCTACCTTGTTGACATTACTTTTTGAGCTTTTTTGAGAAGAATGGCATGATAATTCCTGATTCACATACAAACTGAAAGGCAAGCATTTGTATCGTTTGTTTATAAGACAGAGTCATCATCTTATCTTTGTAGACCAAATTGTTTATTTTAACTTTGAAAACTTATTACATTGTTTAATATAATCAAAACAAGTGAGGAATCTCATTCATCCTTTGTCCTAACAAAAGAGCATTTTGAGATGTTTTGAGTTAGTCTTAGGGCTTTACAAGGGTCACTTGGATGGAATAGAGGTAAGGAAACTTTGACAAAGGTATATGCCTCATTTTTGAATTGTAGAACAATGTTTACTCCATTAGTGTACTTAGGAATGTCAATTGGGGTGAATCAGAGGAAAGAAGTGACTTGGAAACCAATTGTGCAAAAGTTGATAAGGACATTATCTATATGAAAACAAAAATACCTTTCCTTCAAAGGTCATGTCTAAATTATTAATTCAGTATTGTCCATTTTACCTTTATTTTTCTACCTTTTTTCAAAATGTCTGCATGTGTTGCTAAAAAACTCAAACGTATTCAAAGGAATTTTTTATGGGGTGGTGAGGATAGAGGGGGAAGTTATCTTGGGTTAAGTGGGATAGGATGTGTTGCTCTAAAGAAAGGGTTTGGAATAAAAATTTACAGATTTTAACGTTGCACTACTAGGAAAATGGAGATAGAGGATGTTAACTGAGCAAGATAGCTTATGGTGTAGGGTATTGAGATCAAAGTATAGGAGGTCAAACAGTTTGGAAGAAGAGGGGGCATTCAATAGGGTCAGGGTGCAGGAGAGACCTAGGGAAGTCATGTGGGGGAGGAAACCAAGAAGACTGGTTTGATATCTCTTGAAAGATTAGGGATGGGATGAAGGCAAAGTTTTGGTATGAAAAATGGACATATAGGGGAGAATAGTCTATATAAAAAGTACAAAGGGCTATGTTAGAATTTAAAACAATGATTATGTTATGTAGGGGAGGTTGGATGTTGGGTGGAAGGAGTGTGGGATTAGGGCTTTTGGTGAAGGGGGGAATGCTTAGAATGAGAAAAGCCTACAGTGGAAAGTTTCGTGTAGGTTATAAAGAGTGTGAAACAGAAAAAGCGCATAAGAAGGGGGGGGTTAAATTGTGCGTTTAAAATTTTTTAAAACAATATAAATAAGTTTGAAAGCGTTTTCAAGCTAAGGGATAGAGAGAAATATAACACAGAAGATTTTATACTGGTTCACTCAAGTTGAGCTACGTCCAGTCCCTTCACCCAGAAGGTATCCACTAACCAACCTTAGGTTACAAGTATTGTTCGTGGCCTCTTCAGACTTTACAAGGCAATCACCCTAGATTGCTTAACCCAATTATTTTTTTTCACTAAGCCTCTCCAGGCTTTCACAATACAAACAAGTGTTTATACAAAGGTATTAACTCACGTAGTGAGGATTTGAAAGATTAAGCTCAAACACTCAAAACAGTTTTACAAGACTTTTTCACTATCGTCCAATGGACGCATCTAGTTAATGCATAGAAGGCTTTTGATGTCTCGCTGAAATGTCACAAGTTAGCACGTATCGCAAAAAATCTGTTTTGCTTCTTCCTGGGTGTATATATATAGTTTTCAGGGAAAAAGATCTATTGTAGAAGACTTGACTTCATTATACAAGGAGGGGTGTGCAAACCAGGCTTTCAGAAAGATCAAGCGTGGCAGCTTTTAGACTTGCATTAAAATGAAAAGTGCAGGATTATGCTAACGGTCTACATTTCTGAACATTCTTCATTCAGCATGGCAGCTTGATAAGTTGACTTGCTTTATCTGTTTTGCTGCGCCTTTGCACTAGAGTGAATATGATTACATTTAATGCTTCAAACAATTTGAATGTTAGATCATAAGAATGGTAATATGTTAGTTTCGAGAAAAACTAGTATAAGTGAATTGGACATTCAAATAAAACTTAATCGTTTGAATATATGTCATTGGAAGCTTGCATCTAATATTTGAACTTGTTCAAAGAGACAAGATTTCGATTTGGATGGTCATCTTCAGTTTGTTCACTGGACGGTCCTCTTTAGCAAGTCTTCTAGACGGTCTTCTTTAGCACATCTATTGGACGGTCTTCTTAAGAGTAGCTTGTTTGCTGTGATAAGGTTAGTCTTTAAGTAGAAACTTAAACATTAATAAGTTTGTTATCTTCAAAACTTTGAGGGTTTAGACGCTTCTACGTCTTTGGTTCCAACATAGTGTGCAGTTAACACAACAATGTAGTGATAGATGGACTTGGAAATGAGAAAGTATAAGGGAATATTCTACAAAAACAGCATATGCTCTATTACAAGAACAAAGTGATCCTACTAACATTGTCTTTTTTTGCTGTTTTTTAATGTCTCAACTTTTGCATGAAGAATGTGCTTGATAGAATAAAATAAAAAAGGCAACTTGAAGAAGCGTAACATCGATATACAAAACTATGATTTTTCTTCTTTGTTCTATCTTAAAAGAGGAATAAACATCCCACATTATGTTTTCTTATAGGTTTTCATCCTTGGTTTGAAAACTTTGTTATAGGTGGTTAGGAATTCAATTGGTACTATCACTTTTTGTAACACAATGGGGGATTTTGAAGGGAGAAACCAAATAAAGTTTGGTGGTTTGTTTGGTTTGGTCTATATGGTTCTATATAAATTGTATTATCTTTAGAAATGAGGTACCTAATTTAGAATATGTGTTAGATTTAATTAAATTTAGAGTTTAGTCATGGTTAATCACCAATGTAAAGGGTTTTTCGTTTTCCTTTTTGAATGGCCAATGAAACCCTTAGCATGCTTGAAGTATTTGTGGGTTTGGCAGGTTTGTTTTTGTCTTGTATGAAGATTGGTGGGTACTTGGTATTCTACATAGGGATTGGGATACCCTTTATACCCTCTATCTAATACATTATGTTTCTTTGGCTGACCAAAAGAAAATGTTTGCATATCAATTTAATTTCAGGCTTTCGGCCATTTTTTTCAACTACTCTTTGCTTTTTGTTATCGATCGTAGACATCCAGCCATTTTGCAATATATGTAATGTTAACTGAATCTATAAAAAAGCGTAATAAAACATTTTCAAGACAAAAAATGGGAAGAAATAAAAGTATATAAAATAATGTTAAGAACAATTTAAAATATTTGAAAAGGAAAGGTATAGAACGATATATATATAGAAGGAGAGCATAAAGTAAGTAATTAGTTCAAATTTAAATTTTAAAATTCACCCATATATAAAAAATTATTTCCTTATATATTTTTGAGAATCGTATAAAATTCAACAATATGTTCTTCATTATATAACATAATCTTTCATATCAAATTAAATTATTTTTTTCTTTTTTAATTGATTATTCAGCTAAAGAAAAGAATTATTTTCTTTATTTTTTTTAATTAATGCATATATGATATATTTATAAAATATTTTATTAATTAAACTAATTTTTAGATTTTCTTAATAAAAAAATTCAAACAGCTGTATATTTATATTTTATATTTTATATGAGTAAATAGTTTTTATTAATTTAACCTATCTTCCGTTACTATATTTTAATTTATAGTTTTATTTTTTAACTTATATTTATATATGTCCATATAATTAAAGTAAAAGATGTTTACTAATTAAAATAAATAAGACGTGCTTGTGAACATGTATATATTAAATATAAAGATCATTAAACACAAGTATTAATTTGTCGTTTTAATTATTTTTTGGTATGTTTTTCTCGCTTTAATTATATACCAACTACCTGAAAAAGGCTAAATAATTGTAATCGTTTTTTTGGTAACAGAATAAATAATTGTAACCTTAATTCAGAAATTAGTTAATTTTGAAGAAATTAAAAGAAATTTACACTTTTTTTTTTACAACACAAATTTACACTTTTAGATGGTATTTTGGTATAAGGAATTTTGAAATTAACATATTAACTACTGGTAGTTTAGCGACTGTTTAAAATAGGTCTTTAATCTAGTTACTAATTAATTTTAACTAATTTTCTCACATTAGTGATTGAATTTTTGGTCTCTATATGTAATTTTTCTTGTATAATATTTATGAGAAAATAACATGAGAATAAAAGTTTTTTGTATTTTATAGTAAAGAATAAAAATATTTCTCAAACATAAAAGATTCTTAGAAGTATTTTGTCAATAAGTAAAAATAAAAAGTTCTTGTATTTAACAGTCTCTATGCCTTATGTCTTCTTAGGTTATGTTTGGTCCAACCTTTTTCTTTGGTTTAAAAGTTACTATAAAGTTAAAGTTCAAAATAAGTGCTTTAAAAATAAAGATGAAATTGTTTGGTAATTTTTTTTTTAGTTTTAAAGATCCTTTTAAGCTAAAAGATGTTTGGTAAAAAAAAATTAAAATCTTAAATTTATTTAAAATTAATTTCCTTACTCAATAGAATAATATATTGATAAAATAAAATATTATGTAAAATTAATTTTTGGTTACAATATGTAAAATGAATTTCAACAACATAAATTTATTTTAATGGTAACAAAAATACATAAAAATATTAAAATATATACATTTAAAATTTTTAATTTTAAAAATGTCAAAAATTATTTTAATTAATAAAATTAATTTTAAAGATGATTTACAAATGTTATAATGACCCACTGTCGCTACATGGTCAACTAACAATTAATACAATGTGGAAGATTTAATTCTAAGCGAAAACTCTTAATTAATTTATTTAAGAAAAGAGTGTGAATTTTTTTTTCGGTGAGACATACAATTTTATTCCTTTCGAAAAATCTAATGTATAAAACATAAGCAATCACTCAACCTACTAAAATAACACATGCATACGTCACAAAGTATCAAATGTAAATATTTATGCCGTATGACACTTATAGACCAACATCATTATCAAGGCATATGGTTTGTGTGCATATACATTAGTGTAACCATCAACAAAAGAAGTACATCACAAAAGGGAGGCCAGGGGATACATCACACACACCCTAGGCTAGTCGTACCATTAAACACTACATTTAAGAAAGAGGATGACAGGTGGAGCATTAGTAGGTGGCTCCTCAGCTCTAGTAGCTCCTCAATAGGGACAACGTCCCACCACAAACAAGCGGTGATACTCCTCAGCTCTCATACGAGGTCGGGTAGTAGGAACAGGCTCCTTCCACATCTCTCGGATGGGTAACCAAAACTCTTACAATGTATACATTGTCACAAAAAATATAACAATCCTTATAGAAGCATAGGAAAGTATAAGCTCTACCTTATAGTAGACACTTTGAAGCTTGCGATTAATACTCTAAGCTTTACTGTTTCCCACAATGGTCTCACAGAAGTCAATGCGATTTAGACCCACGTGAACATGGTCTTGGATCATCAGCGATGGTCTCGACACTCTAGGTTGTCTCGACATTTTCTCCCACGAACATGATGTTTGAGGTCATCAAGGGCACGAACCATACATGCAAACAGCGTAAGGGTAAGCTTGTAATAAAAGTACATACAGAATTCTAACTAATATAACAATTATTTTCAAGAAGGAGAGAACATTAATAACGAAAAGATTACAACATTATTAAATAAAACATATATAATTAACATAGCATGACATAATTCATACAATCAATGTAGATACTACTCCATGGAGACTTTTTCAATAACTCAAGTGATCATCATGGAAACATCCCTTAACATAACACCTGAGCCACAGGGATTGCATGGATTCCTTCAAGGCACAACAATGGGGGAGCCCATAAACTGATTTTACGGAAGTCGGTAGTGGTTTCGTTAGGATAGATGTGTGTGAATAGTGACTTACCGCAGCACAAGGTTCACAATAATCTTGACCTCGATGTGGGATTCGCCCATCTACCTATCCTCAAGGTCCATCGACAACTGTCTTACTCTTTCTTCCAACACTAAGTTGAGAACTATACACTAACTCTCAACTTACGTGCCTACTCGCAACACCATCCAAATAAGACCCATGCATACACATACATATCATCAACAACAACGAAAAACATCAACTCAATATAGGGATAAGAAGTACATCCTATTTTCCACGACCAGTTCTCATTATTCGTTAATTAATGGATAACGCGTGTTATTAAATTTTATGAACTTGGGCTTTAGAGTTCCACTTTTCAATCTTTTATGTTTTATTAATCCTTTCTAATAACTTAATAATTAATATTGTCAATAATAGGGAAAGTAAAAAGGAATTTTATCTCAACAAATTATACTTTTATATGTATGGAATTGTACTTATTAGAATAGAGAAAAATTCATAAAAATCCTCTAACATATTAAAATATGAAATTTAATATTTTAATTCATCAAAAGATTATTCTCTATTGATAAAATATTTTTTTTATTGAAGTGAAATGTCTTTCTTTTTTTGCCATTAATTCTATTTTTCTTATAAAATTAACGTTATATATGTATATTTTTCTCAAAAATTATTAAAATTATAATTAAATGCCTAAAATTATTTCTCAGCTAATTTTAATTAAAAGTATAATATTATTAATTAAAGAAAACAAATTTACAGATTTTACTCCTCAAATCCATTTATTTAAAGTTTTATCTCAAAACATGTCCTTTTCATCTAAATCTTCACGTTATTTGTTTCTCTCTCTCTCTCTAATATATATATATATTAAAAAATTATCTACACTAATAAAATTATGGCTTTAAATTCCTAATCATTGTGTGATGTTACAGCGTTGGAATAATAATAATAATAATAATAATTGTATTAGAATTTTTCTTTTTGACCATTAAGCTTACTAGTTGAATGCTTAAACTTAACCAGTGGCTATTGTGACAAAATCCTGTACCCCTTCCACGAGATCTTCCTCAAAAATTATGTTAAGGGTCTTAAGATTTAAAATACAGGTATTTTAAGTGCTTTGTGGTTTCAATAAAACCCAATTGAGTTCATCTCTAAGCATTTTTTTTCTTTGAGTGCAGTAAATAGCACCTAAGAACTTGCAAAAACAGATTTGCTTATTTGCCCAAATAGCTCAAAAATTTCGTAGAACAGAGGGATCACAATAAGACCAAACAATTTTTTTTTCAAGCATATACCCACTCCATTAACTTAAGTAATCACATATCATGACAGGAAATACACAAAAAAATATTTATTTCATACCATACTGCAACTATCATATTTCCATATATCTCATTTTTATAGTCAAAAACAAGAAAATAAACCAAGATAAAAATATCTTAGTAAAGGCTAGACAAAGTCTTAACAACATCTAAACCATAGCAAATATTTCTCATCTAATAAACAGCTCATACTTATAGAACCGCTATAGCTCATCATATTTCATGTTAATATGTAAGATATTAGAAGAAAATAGAGAAGGGTTATAAGCTCCCTTACTTGATGCAGATTAATAGAAGTATATGAACTCAAAAAGGTGGAGAAGAATTGCTCCAAGCTCCATTGTTCCAGCTAGCTTGCAAAGAGGAAGGGCTTATTTATTTATTTATTTTTCTCCCACTCTCACGTCTTCAACTGTTGGAAGGTAAGGTCTCGCTCTTTTTTTCTTTTTTTCTTTTATGCTATGTTACTTAAAGACAATTCAACAAGGGGGCTCTTAAATCTACTAGGTAATAAGGCTTCTTTATTTAGTGAATTGGTGGGTGCATATCGTGAAATTAAACAACGGGTAATGGGGTGGTAAGTGTAGCCGAAAAAGAAATACCAAAATTGTTGATTTGAATTTCAAAATTTGTTACTAAAATTAGTTGAAGTGATTTACTAGAAATATGAGATATGGTTTAACCAAAATTGGTAAATTTTCTTGAAATAGGTACTAATTATTTAAGAAAATGTGATAATGACACATTATGATTGGTTCATGACAAATCTCTGACAACTTGTTCTTTTGCACACTGTAATTTTACACTGACAGTGTAAAATTAAAATTTTAGTTTAATTAGAACCTCATTGAAAATTGTCACATAAAATCACACAAAAGTGTTTTAATTAAATTTTCTCAATTAAACTAAATTTAAATTTTTTCTTGTAATTAATTTCAATCACTTTTTAAATCACAGGTTAAGAAAATGTAGTGTAACAAATATTTTATTATATATAATATTAATTACAAAAGGTAAAATATTTAAAAACTTTTACATTCTTATTCAATAATATTTTGAGAAGATAAAAAATTTATTTAAACAAAATTCAATAATATCAATATATATTTAAAAGTATTTAATGAATAATCCAAAAAGTATTTAATAAATATATACTATATATGAGTTATTAATTTTTTTTTTGTATATATAATGTATGAATGATTTGTATAATTTTAAATTTTTTAATAAAATAATAATTCATAGATTACACCTAAGACGTTGTCAAAATGAATTTTATTGATAATAGATAGCCAAACTTTACACAAGAAATGTCAAAACTGATTAATAAATCCAAGACAAAAACAAACAAATTTCATTCCAAAAAAGACATAAACAAACTGATTTTGATAAGTTCGTAAACATGCCACTCCACATACGGTAAAAATAAATCATTATTGCGAAAAAACTAGTACATTAAGCGCATGTGGGAAATCAACCAGACTTTCATCAAGAGAAGAGATATCCCTTTAGTTAAAACCATAATGTAATCAAACTAGTAGAATTGATATAACGTGTTGCCGTGTTTATTCCAGAACTAGAATAGTTGGGACAATTTGAAAATTAATAAAATACATAGTCTTTTATTATTATTATTATTATTATTATTAATAATAATTAAGGAAAGCGCGGAAGAATTTGAATATTTAATAACTGATGGCCAGTGACATACCAAATAGTTCTTAATTTCCATATGCAGTTACATTGGAAAGATATATATCATGTGAAGACAACTAAATTGACACTCCATCCACAACCCTAAACCAACTTCTCTATCCTTGTTCCCCTCTCTGCTTCCATCACTTTGATCTTCTTTGTGACTTCTCTTTGCTGTGCTTCATTTTCAAGAGTTGAGTCCACAGCCATGGCCGATTCTTCAGCAGCTGGTGAGGACATGGCCAATAAGTATTGTCCACGTTTTTATCATTGGAAGCTCGCAGAGGATGAAAAGCTCCGTCAACTTGTTCGACAACATGGTCCCCATAACTGGGATTCAATTGCTGAGAACCTTGAAGGAAGATCAGGTATATATATCTATGAATCAGATGTAGCAATTAATAAGTTGGATTATATATCTTTCCCCTTAAAAGTAAATTTGGTTATGTTGTGTCCGTCGGAGATCTAATTCAAAGGTTCTCTTTTCGTCTGTGTATACTACTGCATCTAGAGCTAAATTGAGTACTAGATCATGTTATCGATCTATTAAGGATATCTAGTGGCATATTTAGTGAGAACATAAAAAATGAGAATAAACTGCTATTTGATAGGCAGAAAAAAATTAGAACAAATTTTGAAAAATGAGAAAAATAAATCCTAACTAGAGAACTATATATGAGCGGTAAAGATTGATTTTATTTATATTTGATCATAGTCAACTTATGTCTGATTATTTAACGATTATTTAGCGAGAATCATGTTCAATTCTTATTTTTTATGTTCTTACTGTATATTCGATATATCATTTATTTATTAATCGCATAAAATTCATGTCAGTTTGAATAAGTTTAATCATATTAGATAATTCATATGGCTACAAAAAAATGTCATATACTGATAAACAAACTATTTGCTTCCATTAGTATAGTCTTTGTTTAATGGAAATTAAAATAGTATACAATATAAACTTTATTGCAAGTTTATGTTAACAGTATAATATGCTATACTAAGAGAGGATTGCTTTAGTATAGAAAACCAATATATACTATCAATATACATGTACATCATATTATTAGTGTAAACCTATATAATATTTTAAGGTTACAATAGAGGTAACAGTAGTACCTCATATATATTTTCAATTTTTGTTTTATGTAATGTATTTTGAAGTAATGCATTTTCACCACTTCTAATTGTCCAGGGAAAAGCTGCAGATTAAGGTGGCTCAATCATCTTGACCCTAAAGTTAATAAAAAACCATTTACAGAAGAGGAAAATGAGAGGCTACTTGCGGCTCGCGAAGTTTATGGGAACAAGTGGGCAGCTATAGCCAAGCTCTTCCCAGGTAGAACCCCTGATGGTGTTAAGAATCAGTGGAACCTTACAATGGCACAAAAGCAAAGGGAGGATTATAAGAAGAGAAGCTTCCGAGACCATAATACCGCTTCAAACACTTCCTCTAGCAACAGTCTTCCCAATAAAGGAGCACTTGCAAAACCTTATGAACCATTGTATTACATGAGGGGCCTATACAGTGAAGAAAGTGCTTCTTCTTCCTCAGAGAAAGAGTCAAAGGATAGTGGACAGAAAGAAGTTCCTTTCTATGATTTTCTTGGTGTCGGTGGGTCTGATGACCAGTGAAGTGGTTTTAAACTTCATATATGATGACTTAGCTCTCTCTATCTCTGGCTGGTTTTAGCTCCGCCAAAAAGTTACCTATTTATGTGCATGACTGCATGGGGCTCATAATCTTTAGCCTTTGAGATCAATTAGACTGAATGACTGATGAAAGAAGATTCAACTCTTTTGTCCTTTTATTATTATTTTTCATGAGTCTCTTTGATGCTTCCGATCATGTTATTCTTTTGTTGTCTCATCTAAGGGATACGGTTTATTGTAGGTCAGACCAAGGTTTTAAATTGTGGCTACAATTACAATTTTATAGTAATTCTTGATATTACAGAAAATTATAAATAAATGCAGTTGATGCGATCACAGTTAAGTTGCAGTCCCAGTACATTTGCAGAGGTTCCAAAGACTTTGACATTGTAGTCACAATTATGGTTGTGAACCAATTTTTAAAACCTTGGGTTAGACACTGATTTTATTACAAGTAAAATGTGAAATTGTTTGTGATTGCAGTAGCATTAATTGTAATTGCAATATGATTGTAAAGACTTAAAAAATTGTGACTGTGGATGGTAATTCAAAACTTGAATAAAAATAGATGAACATCATCACTCTAGTTGATAATTCCATTCTAGTTGACACCTAAAAGAGATAAAGAGAACGAGAACAGAAAAAGGTAAGTATGATAGGTAATATAATGTGATAGAAAAAAAAATAGATAAAAATTAATAGAATTTAAAATGAGGTGTTTAGAGTGATGTATTTACATATCACTACTCTTTAAACTTTGGAAAATAATCTATGGACACCAAATGTTATTTAACTTAGAGGGAAAGAGAAACAAGAGAAAGTAGTATAGGTAAGATAGGTTATATGTTGTGATAAGAAAAGAGAGATAGAGGGAAATAATATACAGGTGTTGATGGAGTGTTTGATTTATAGAGATGTCTATATATCATCACTCTAAAACTTTGGAGTTTGGACACATCTACTAAATCAAGTAGTTGGGGAAGTACATTTGCTGCGCTTGGTGCATGATGAATATATTGAAGGTGCCAAGGTATTGAAAATATGCAGCTTTTTACTGAAGTTTCTTGTTTTTCTGTATTGTCAACTTTGATCTTAAGCTTTTAGACAGAGCAAAAGTGATGTCAGATGCATCGATCTTTTCTGCCATCTTAGTATATATGTTAATAATGATTGCAGGATTGTCACTGTAGTATAGTAACTAATAAATGATTGCATTGGATGCTGTAATTTTTGCCTGCTCAACAACATGTGAGATGATACACAAGCCCTTCTTGCATGTATGCGCAGAAGAAATAGAGATTGCATCGTGCAGTGGACATACATTGATATATCTTAGATGTATTATCGACGGTCTCTCATGAACTACTGCGGTTAGGTTATTTAGTTAATTTCTGAGTAGTTAATATTCATATATTTTTTTAACACAATTGTATCACTGAGATATTTGAATTTATGATCTCATGCTAGGATTCTTAATTAATTTATTTTTGGAAAAAAAAAATTGACACTCATTTGGAGTGTATACATCCTGTTAAATAAGAGAGATAGGGTAAAGAGAAAGAGAAAAGATATTTGGACACCCTTAAAACTCCAACACCCAATAGACATCCATTTAAAAATATTTTTTCATTGCTAAGTCAATAAGTAATTGTACAGGTACTTTTATTAAAAAAAAATCATTAAAAAACCCAAATTTCAAATAAAAGAAAAGGAGCAAAAGCGAACAAGAATTGAGAAAGGGAGAGGAAGGAAACAAGAAACAGAGGGAGGAAGAGAGAAGGAGAACGAGAAAGAAGAGACTTGCTTAAAGGAAAAGGCGAAATGAAGAAGGACATCAGAGGGGAACAACCCGCTTGCAACAAGAAGAAAGCTTTTTCCCAAAACCGCCCTGAAAATCACTCCACAAAAGGGTCACGACCCTACGTTGGGAGTCCACTTTCAAGGTCTGAGATTGTTCTCTTTTTCTGATTCAATGTGGGTTTTCATTAGGTTGTTTTGTGTGAGTGGCTATCTGTTTGATTAGATTGTGAATGAGATGAAAGTTGAGTTTTCTTATTTTTTGGATTTCTTTCTTTTTTTGATATTTTATTTGATGTGGTTATCTTTGGTGGAGATGAGATTAGAGTGAGGGTTAATGGAGCATTGCTAAATTTTAAGGCAAAATAAATGAGGGACAAAACGAGTAAAAAAAATTGATTTGTATGGGACTTTAAATGAGTTATAAGATGAAAGTTAAATTTTTATGGTACAATATTTGATTGTTCTACTATTTAGGCTAGAGAATGCAAATTTGATGTTGGAAAATATTGCTTAGTATGAATTATTTGTTTGATTGTTTTTTGTTACCATACGACTCCATGCTTGTAACTTCAACAGTAGACTAATTTTTCATTTCCTATCAAACTATGTGAATTTTGTTGTAGTTATTGTAATGTGAGTTTGGAGTTTGTTTTGTAGTTTAAGACTGTAATCAATTAACTTTTCATTGAGATTGGACCTAATAAGATAGATCCACAACATTATGTTGATTTCATCAACAAACAAAAAAAGTATTTGTTTCCACCAAGAGAAAGAATTTCAAATGGTCCACACACATCCAAGTGGACTACTCTAAGCAAATAAGTAGTTTTCATTGGAAATATGTTTCTACAAATATGAACTCTAAGTCATTGATATCTTAGCCAAGTCAATGATGATTGAAAGATTGAAGGAGTTAATGAGAATGTTGAATGGGGTTTTTGTGATGTTTTTGGAAGCTTTGAATTAAGGGGTAGTGTTGTAGAGTGATTCAAAGTGGGTTAAAACTATTACTAGAAGTAGTTAATTATGTTAAGTGAATGGTTAATAGAATAATTCTATTAGTCAGTTAACTCTGTTTTATGGGAGTTGTTAATTTTGTTAAGTAAATAATTAATAGAGTAATTCTATTAGTTGGTTAACTGTAATGGAAACAGTTAATTTTGTTAAGAAAATGGTTAATAGAATAATTATGTTTGTTTGTTAACTCTATTAGTATGAGCATTTAATTCTATTAAGTGAATAGTTAATATAGTAATTATGTTAGTTGGTTAACTCTGTATAATGTGAATGGTTAATTCTATTTAGTGAAAGGTCAATAGAGGGTATCTGATATGAGAATTGTATAAATACATGAATTTAATTTATGTAGTACATAGTGTGATGAATAAAATTTTCTTGTTCTTTTCAATTCTCAAGAGTGTGGGTGAGTTATGTCTCTTATCTCCAATAAAGAACATAGGAAAAGGAAAGTTAGGATAAAAGCAAAAAGGATGAGAAGCTTTGACTTTCATTAACTTTTGAGCTAGATGATTAATGAATGAGAAGATGGAAAATAAGTAAAACTAGTTCACAAGAGATAGAGTATAATTGTGATGATATTGATATTTGTGCTAGTATTATAGGATTAAGTATAGAGTAATGTATGAGAAAACAGTTCCAACCATTTATTCACATGTTTAGACACAAACTTTAGGCAAACTTTTAATGGCTTAAGACAAAGAATTCCCTATAGTGGTATGATATTAGAAGAATAGCAATAAAAAAGACAGTTAACCACATGTGCTTTAAATTAACCATTTATCAACATTTATTTAACCATTCTATTCTATTCTGATAAAATTTGAATTTTATCAGTATTTTGAAGGTTATGGTTCATCTTCTCATTGTTCAATTTTGATGCTTTAAAGGTTGATGTTGGTGAAATAATCCCTTTATTTGTTACTAATGTCTTAAGGTTGGAAGTCAATCTTCAGTTGTAAGTCAACTTTAAACATTGTTTTTGTCTTGTGTAACCAACTGCATATCTTATTATAGGAAAATAAATAGAAATTTTAGAAAAAAAAATATTATGGTTAGATAATTAATCTCTCAATCTCAAATGATTGTATTTTATATGTGTAGGGTTTTGTCATGAATTTGCAATCAACTAAAGCAGAAGTGTTTCTTTCCCACCTAAATGAGCAACGAGAGTGATTTTCTTTCAATGATCAACCTTGCAACCATGTGAAGCTAGAGATGGGAGAAGAACATTCATGGAAGGATTTTTTTTTTTCTAATTTTGTTATTTGTGGATGCTAATTTATGTGTGTGAGTGTAAGAAATATTTATCAGATTAGCACAATTAACCAAATATTTCACATATTTAACCAATGTTGTATTTGTTATTAACCATATGTGTCAATAACTGAATTTTTCATTGCATCTCCAGTTGGTCACTGTTAGTTGGTTAACTCTATTTTGTAGGAGTGGTTAATTCTATAAAGTGAATGGTTAATAGAATAATTATGTTTGTTAGTTAACTCTGTTAAAGGAAGTGGTTAATTTTGTTAAGTGAGTGGTTAATACAGTAACTCTGTTAATTAGTTAACTTTGTTTAGAGAGTGTGGTTAATTATGTTTAATGAAGGGTTAACAAAAAGTATTTGATATAGGACTTATATAAATACATGCATTCAGTTATATGCAGTACACAATGTGATGAATAAAATTTTCTTCTTCTTCTTCTCAATTCTCGTGAGTGTGTGAGTTATGTCTCTTGTCTCCATGGTATACACCTACTTAGCTAAGCTCTTAAAATGACTTAACCATCATTGTCCATAATTGGATTTTCCTTTGCATGTCAGTTTCATCATTCTTACTAAAAAAATTTATATAAAATTTATCAGTTATCCTTTATAAAGGATCGATGTTTATGGTGCAACTTTTAAAGGATAACAAAGTTCCAAATTTTTGAACAAAATAACTAATTACAAGACCGAATAACTAGTTATTTCAGTTTTCTCTCTATAAATTGCGAACCTAATTGGATCTTCTCACATCGCTTCAATCTCTAAACTTTTGTAAGGGTTTTTCTAGAGAGAAAACACATTTTTCTTCGTCATTACAACAAGTTTTTCATCAAATCAAGAGTTCACATATGGATCATCTTTTTGGATAAAGAGAAGTTATCTTTTGGGTGAATATGTTTTGTGCTTCATTGTTTTTCATTTATCATGAATTAAGGTGATATCTAACCTTTATTTTCTGTATAATTTTCATTCTTGAGAAGAGTTTTCTCAAGTCTCTCTTGTGGTAAAGTTCCACAAGGAGAAGTTCAAGTCTTCTTGATAGGTTTTCAAGAAACTTGATCTTGGGTTGTGTTTGTGTGTAATTCTTTTGTTTGTGCAGTGTGCTTGTAAACAAATTGAATTGCATAGTGATAATCCCAATCGGTTTGATTGGAAACTAGATGTAGTTAACAGTGGTGGTGATCAAACCAGTATAAATCTTATGTGTTCTTTTCTTTTCTCTACCCTTCCTCACATATATTAAATATTGATCAATTTATCAATTGCATATTAATTCATGAGAATCTTGTTCATGGTTACATAGTAAAATCTAGATAATTGTTCCATTTCTACGACATCCATATCACCAAATCAAATTTATTCAAGATTTTTCAAAAATCTAGTTTTTCATCTTTGAAAATGCTTTGGAGTTCTTGAAAATTTTTTTAGATCCAATTCGCCCCTTTTTCTTGGATCCAGCCCTTTTATTCAACAGAATGAAAGTGCAAACCCCTTGTTTATGACTTCAATGGATCAGTGGGCCTGATGGAAGCACGGACTATGCATAATGAAGCACGGCCGTGCATAATCCTCATAAGCAAAGTCTTAAAAACCAAGCATGGGCGTGCATAGTGAAGCACAACCATGCTTCTTCTCGTAAGCGTAACTCCAAAATAGAAGCACGGTCGTGCTTGATTATGCACGGCCATGCATCCTTGGTAACAACAACTCTTCCACTAAAGTTGACCATTTGTTCCAAAATGCTACTCCTTTCATTCCCTACACAAAAATAGAGAACAATGGGTCAAAATATACATGAAGATAAGTTGTCCCTTAACTATTAAAGACCCAAATTCTCCATGCTAACTATAATAATTGAGGATTTATCAACCCCTCCCCTAAATACTTAAGCATTGCTTGCCCTCAAGCAATTGTCTTAATTCATCACATGATTCAAGAAATCAAAGACACTAGCCAAACAAGGAACCCACTTATTTAACCTCATAGAACCTGTAGTAGTTACAATTTCCACCTAAGGGGCATTACACTGAGTGCCTAATTAGACTTGGGACCCCCAGACATTAACCTTTGAAATAGCAAGTGACGCACAAGACGGAGGGGGGAGGTTGAATTATGCAGTTTAAAAACTTTTTCAATATAAAAACAAGTTCGAAAATGTTTTTAAGCTGAAGGATAGAGAAGACAAGCATACAGAGAACTTTATACTGGTTCACTCAACCTTGAGCTACGTCCAGTTCCTTCACCTAGAAGGTATCCACTAACCAACCTTGGTTATAAGTATTCTTCGCGGCCTCTTTAGGCTTTACAATGTAATCACCCTAGATTGCTTAACCCAAGTATTCTTTCTCACTAAGCCTCTCCAAGCTTTCACAACAAATACAGTTGGTAGTAAAGGTCAACTCACAATGTGAGGATATAAAAATTAAGCACAATACAGTAGTGTATTAGAGATATATGAACTATCGTCCAGTGAACGTGTAAGAAAGCAATTAGCATTTTTATGTTCGTGCTTGATTCGTCCTTGTCTTTCTTCTTCTTCTTTGGTATATATAGTCTTCAGCAAAAACGAGTCGATTGAAGATGACTTAGCTTCAGTCTTCAAGAAAGAGGTGTGCGTATCAAGCTTCCAGATAAATCAGAAAGGACAGCTTTTGATCTTGCACTAAAACAGAAAAAGCAGCTCTAGTGCTGGAGGTCTGCTTTTCTGAACATTCTTCATTCCTCTTAGCAGCTTGAAAAGTTGACTTACTATTTTCTGCCTTGCTGCGCTTTTGCACTAGAATGATTATGTCTACCATTTAATGCTTGAAATATTTGAACGTTATATATCCTAAAAAGGTAAGGCATTAGTCTCGAGATATGTATGCAAGACGTATAGCTTGGACAAATATATTAAAGAAAAACTTAGCCTTTTAAGAGCTTTTGTTTGGACGCGTCTAGTATAAGTATCTAATACTTAAGACACATAGTCCACGAATGAGACTTTTACTCTTGGACGGACATCATGTATATATTTTGGACGTTCGATGAGATTAGCACGCTGGACGCCATGAATTTGGACACTGTAAAACTTGTTAATTTAAAAACAGAGACTTAAACTTTAATAAGTTTGTTATCTTCAAAATTCAAGGGTCTAGACGCTTTAATGTCTTTGGTTCCAACAATCTCCCCTTTTTTGATGATAACAAACCTTATTAATTTTTAAGTTTTGTAAATATATAAGACAAGGAAAGCGCATATATAACAAGGTTTTAATAGACTTACTATGTTCCCTCTAAGTCTGAAATATCATAATTTGCATACTTGAAACACACAACAATATTAATCCAGATAAATATCCAAGTGTCAAAGTATAGAATGTTTATGCATGAATGTTATGTAATGCAACAAGTATCAGTGCGAATGATAATCAAAGTAGTAAAATTTTAACTTATCAGAGCAATCAAAAGAGTAACTAAAGGGAAGTCTTAAGAACAAAATCATACAGAAAAAAAAACTTTATTTTAGACACCTTAGGACTATACATAAAGCTTATAAAACTTATGCATTCTTTTCTCTCCCTTTGTCATTATAAAAAAAACAAAGGAAAAGAAAAAAGAAAAGAGACAACATCATTGTCACTTGGGCACTGGTGGAGGATGTAACACCCCAAATTTTAGGTACTAGAACTAAACTACGAGGTAGCTCTTAGTAAGACCCTTCCTATGTGTTATTAGACAAAAGACGTTTTAAGAGTTATTGTTATTAGATCACTTATTATTATTATTATTATCATTATTATTATTATTGTTCCTATCATTGTTATTATATTTATTGTTGTTGTTGTTGTTGTTGTTATTATTATTATTATTATTAATTCTTTGTTATGGTGTTGTTATTATATTATTATTATTGTTATTATTAGTGTTATGTTATCGACACCTTAATATTAGAAATTAGTATGTAAGAATGTTATCATAGAACCCAAAAGAGCATCTAGGGCCCAATAAAGGACTAAAGCCCACTAAGCCACATACCCGCCCACATGTTATAAGAAGAGCATGAGGGTTAGGTTTAGCCGTCACAAAATAGAAGAAGAAAGAAGGTAGAGAGAGTATGAGGAGAAAAGGAAGAAGAAGAGAAAGAGAAAAAGGAGGAATAGAAACCGGAGGACCCAAACCCTAGGACTCAGCTTTGTATGTCCATAAAGGTGATTGCTCTTCCCCGTGTCTTTCCTTGTTCTTGTTCATCTATTTATCTTTTTCTTCCTTATACCTAAATTTAGGGATTTGAGGGAATTAGTGAGGAGTAAGGAAATTATAAATTAGATTGACCTAATTATCAATGTAGAAGAGTAATTAAGAATCTAATTATTTATCTTAAAGCATTTAGAACCCAAAGACAATAGGAAAAATAAATTAAAATTAGTACCTCAGATCGTCCTAGTGGGATTAGATAGCCGTTGGGCAACTTTTCTTCAAAAATTGATTCTATATTAGAGCTAGGCATGCTGGACCTGCTGGGCGGGGTGAAACACCCACCGAGCGGGTTGGGTTCTGACTGCGAACCCACTGGCCAGTGGGTTCGCTAGACCGCCGGACGGGACTTTTGTTCCGCTGGGCAGATACGACTTTTACTATTCTGTTCTTGGTGCTTATGAACTCTGTTTTGCAGTTTTTACCTTATTGTTATTTGTTTCTTTTATGCCTTGTTGAGTTTATAATATATGATTGTTATTTACCTTAAAAAAACCGAGTATGATATGGAATTGTGCCAATATTTCATAATAAAATTCTATGAAAAATTATAAGCATTATATGTGACCATGCATCATAACATTTGAGTTATGTGATAAGGAAAGTATGTAGGAATTTGGCTGGTGGAGGCTGTGATGGGTTGTCTAACCCTAGCCTTGGGGGTTATCTAGTTGGGAAAACTCCAATGGTCCATGCTTATCTCATGGAGTCAGGGCGTACTAGCAAAATTGGGTAATCCTGACTAGTCGCCAGGGGATATCATACTAGTTGAGGGCACAAGAGCTGAAGGCATTGGTACCGATGACACTTCTTATGGCCAGTGCATTTACTCCTAGTTTACTTTCAGAAAAGTTTAGGTTGGTACCACATGTGCATGAGTAGTGGTTAGGGACATAGCATGTATATGCATCTTGTTATCGTGTGATATGTTGAAGTGTGCTACAATTGTAATTATGTGAAGTCTGTGTGACTTTCATGAGCGATTGATGTAATGTGAACACGTGTGAAAACATAATTGTGTCTTGTGATGAAGTGTCGAGATTATGCATATGTGCTTATGTTATGAATGTACGTTATGCTTGTTTAATGAAACAAAACGATGCGTATGTCTAGTTACTAGGCAAAAGATGTGAAATAAATATATGCTTGTAATTAAAATTGTGTTTGCTACCTTAAGGATAAGTGAAAGGCTAGGCCCTAGGATAGTGTCATGAGGATTCTAGTTGGATAATAATAGTTGTGAATAAGATAGAGAATAGGTGAATTCCCCCACGGTGTAATAGAAAGGTATAAGACAAGCAAGAGAAAACAAAATGAGGGTATTAAGGTGAGTGTTAAGGGAGTGTCAAAAGTATTTTAGAACGTCTGTGACCTTAGACTTGACTCCTAGAGAATAACCTTAAATATAAAAAGGAAGGAGTAAAATCTAAACATGAAGGGTTTAAATACTAGAGAAGGTTTTGGGTAAGAAATAGTTCTTAGGTTAAGAATGAGTTAGTAAGATTGTATAACAATTATGAGAATGAGAGAGGAGTTAACAGGAAACACTGATTATTGAAAGGTGTAGACCCGACCATAGGTATGGATTATTATGAAAGGCCTAGTGAGGCTAAAACCATGAGAGATAAGTAATGAAGGTTGTCCAAGTAAAAGAGTTTGACCTAGCTGTAGAACCCTTAGATCACTCACTGAGACATTATGTCTCACTCCTTTAAGTTTTCCCTTTTTTTCAGGATATAAGTGAAGACATATATAGGTGGAGCTTGGAGTCATGTGCAAGACGATGCAAGTCTAGTTTGTATTGTTTTCTTGTATTCATCTTTATGTTTTATTGGACACCTTTGGGTGATAGATGAGTTGTATTAGGCCTATATTTTTCTCATTGTATTGTTCATATATAATATTTAATTATATTTATAAGTCGCTTTAATATGTTTCTATGTTTTTAAGTCTTTCTTTTTCGTTCTTAGAAAGTTAGGCTTAGTTACGGTAATACCCCTTAGGGTGTTACAGAGGAGGAGGTGGGGAAGGTTGCGGTGTGCAGAGGAGTTCTTGCTAGTTTTGGAGAATATGTTGTAGGAGTGAGAAGATGGGTTGGAATTGGTTTGTGACATATTATTGTTGGATGGCGGGGTCAACAGTTGAAATAGGTGGAGGGCAATAGTAGAGATGGGAAGGCTTGTGGATGCTTGAGATCCGGGAGTAGAGAGAGGTGGAGTTGTTAGTACGGGTGATTGAGAGAGGGTTGGTGGGTGAATTTCAGTGGATGGAGGGGGTGCTTCTAAGAAGAAAAGGTTAGGGATTTGGAGTTGGTATGGACGCGATGTTTCCCAGAGATAAGTGGTTTGAAGGAGTTGGGATGTGTGAGTGTAGCAATCAAGGTGTAGAGAATGGAAGTTTCTATACCAATTATTAGACGCACATCAGCTGGACAAACAAAGGCGGCAAAAATGTCTAAGAAGTGAAATACACAAGCTGGACACTACGTATACTCACAGTTCTTTGCTGTTGGAGTGTTGGCCTTGTTGTCTTGCAAGACTCTGCTGCTGAACGCTTCTTGTTCACAAAGTGAACATATATTGATGCCAGAAACGTTCATCATCGTCCTCGTCCATGTCTTGTGAAAGACGATGAGCAATGTACCATTCCAAAGTAATGGTTGGATGATGTTGAAGTTCAGCTTTGGATGGTAACAGCAAAGAAGGCAGTCTTGGTCAAAATCTTCTCCTTCTTACTATTAACATCCAAGGTTGGAAGCCTTGGGCAGACACAGTCGAGTTGGATGCGGATGGATGTGGATGGGTTGATGTGTTGAAAGGGAGGGATGTAAAGTTGATCTTTAAAAGAGCAAAGCTCTTTACAGAGTTGCAAAACATATGCTTGAAAGGCGAGGGGAAGAATCCATCTTCCTCTAGGTCCAATGGCCTAAACTTCAAATTAGCTGGCCTCAAATGGACTAGTCCACTTAGACACTCGATCTCTCCTTTTTGCAAAGCTTGTTGTATTTCTTCCACTAAAGGTACTCGATGTTAAAGTACTCCAGGAGGATAGGCAAGTTAAGCACTAGACTCGCACCAATCTTGGATACCTTCGTTGGATGAACCGCTTTAGCTAGCAAATGTTCAATTGCTCCAAGAGGTAGCACCAAGTAAGCTTTCGATGGTTGATGGACGTAGTCGTCCATATATTTATCGAGAAAGAAAGGCGAATAGTCAAAACCAAAGTCCGGCTCAGGAAAAGGTTCTGGACGTAGTATAATGGCGTTGTCGTCCACTTGGTTTTGTTAGTTGCCATAAAAAATAGTAAAGGCCACTATTGTTTGATTCTTGTCAAGGTTTTTTGTTGGGTGGATGATGTGGTTATCATGGAAGATGAAGAACGTTGTTTTGGAGGCTTGATGGAAAGGTGCAGTTTAGGGAGTCCAGGTGTGGGTATGATGCAAGTATAACCTTCATCACCAGGCAGTAGCATGTCTAGTTCAGATACGGTTTCTGTTTCGTTTGGCTTGTGTTTGGACAGAGGGTTCAACAATCAGAGATTCAACAAACACATCATCTAATTCAGTAACAGCAGGAGCAGATAACTTACTTTTCTTTGGCTGTATTGTTGTTAGTTCTAATTCTGCTGGTCGTTTGGTTGGTTGTGAGGGTTGGACGGCTAATGGTTGTGGTTGTGTTTGAACAGCAACAACAACAGTTTTTTGTTTCTTAAGAAGAACTCCGATGGGTTCATCGTCTGATTCCACTATCATCTGGAGTCTCTTTTTGGTAGGTGCCAGTGCAGGTGTAGCAGTAGCAGGCAGAGCTTGAGGCCATTGAGACTTAGACCTCATTACTCTGGATGTCCTAGCCTTGGACAACTTCCTCTGTCTAGCAGCTACAAGATTTACAAATGAAACTTCATCGTCCATTGGCTCAGCATGTTGGATGATTTGTTCTTCTGCTGGCTGAGGTATCAGCTCAACAGGTTCTTCCTTAACGTCCACCTGTTTAGACATTGTCTCCAGAGGCTTTCAACACAAAACCAGCCTTCATTTGGGTAATGTTGTTGCGTCGAAATGGTAACTATGTGAACCTATGGCCACCACCTAGTGTCCGGATCTGCATCTGCTCACCAACTAATAGAGCAAAGAAGACATGGTATACCTTCTGTGCCACAAAATCTTCTTCAACAGAGTGACATAGATTATCTGATCAAGCTCTCCTTGTCCTCTTATGATGCGGAAGATGTTGCTTAGGATGAGGTGAGGTAGATTGAACTGCTAACCAGTTATCATGTGGAATAGCGCAAACCTGTGCAGAAAGGTGACGCTGGCCTTTGACCCAGCCTTGTGCAGTATACCTTATTCAGAAACTATTGGTATACTTTTCCTTCTTCTGTCAGCTTGTTGTACTCAACTGAGGCTTTTGCCTTCTGGTCTGATCAAGGCGACGTCCAACAGTGTCATGGCCTCCAAAGCTTTTCTCCCAATCGTTTTGATGTAGGAGCCAGCCCTTTCACAACCAATAGCTTGTGCAACAGTACCAAGATCGAGTGTGACCTTCACATCTAGAACAATGCCAATAATGTCTGTCTTTGAGAACTCTACAGAATTCCAAAATTGTCTAATGAGTTTTGGATATACGATCTCATTTAGGTGGAAATAGTTGAGGATTCCATATCTCGTCAGGTTGTCTTTAACCTTCACACCCATGTCGTCAAGAGCTTGTATATCAAAGCAGTTCTCAATCAGGACGATAGCCTTGTCCAAGCTTTCCACATGAGCCACAACCTTCATGGTAGCATCAGTTTTCTCCATCATTATTATTGAAAGATTAAGGGTTTAGGGTTCGAGAGGTTTTAGGAGAGAGAATGTGTGTGTGTGTTTCAGAGAAAGTAAGAGTCAGGTAAGTGTGTTTGGTCGTGGGTGCTTGAGTGTATAGGAAGGAACTTGATAGGTTTCTCTATTTAGCTGTTTTTTGAATTTTCGAAGAGAGATAAAGTCGCATTTAATGCTAATCAGGTGCACACGTTTTACGAGGGTGGTTATATGGCGCATAAGTGACTTAGACAATAATAAAGCATTTATTTCAAATCATTATCAGTGAAAACATGATTAAATCCAGATGAAGATTTTTATGCACATAAATATGAACCTTTATGAAATGCGAATAGTCATGGACGCATATATGATGGACGGTATAATGATAATGGACGTTATATGACTTTGGATGCTACTAGTCATTGGACGATTAAGACACATAAAATAAAACTACTCTTTTATAAATTCCATACCAAGACAATCTCAAATATAGATGAGTTTATCTTTAGGAAGTGGTTTTGTGAATATATCTACTAGTTTGTTAATGAACTGAATATCAATAACCCCTTTTTGAACATAATCTCGTATAAAGTGATGTTTTATTTCAATATGATTTGCTCTTGAATGAATATAGGATTTTTAGACAAGTTTATGGCAACAGCATTATCATAGAGGATAGGAATGTTACTCTTGTAAATACTGTAGTCCTCTAGTTGATGCTTGATCCATAAAATCTGTGAACAGCAAGATGCCTGCTGAAATGTATTCTGCTTCTGTTGTGGATAGGGCAATCGTCCCTTGTCTTTTGCTCGTCCAGGAGACCAGATTTCTACCAATGAGGTGACATCCTCCACTGGTGCTTTTTCGTTCTATTCTGTCTCCAGCATAATCAGCATCACAGAATCCAACTAACCTGTATTCTTTCTTTGACTTAAAGCATAGACCAAGGTAAGTAGTTCTTTTCAAGTATCTAAAAATTCTTTTTACTGCCGTGAGATGTGTTTCTCTAGGATCAGATTGAAAATGTGCACATAAACATACACTAAACATAATATCAGGTTTGGATGCTGTAAGATAAAGTAATGATCCAATCATACCTCGGTATGTAGTTTGGTCTACCTTTTTGGATGTGTCATCCAGCCCAAGTACTGAAGATGGATGCATAGATGTGCTCATTTCTTTGGCATCGTCCATCTTGTATTTCTTGAGAAGTTCTTTTGCGTACTTCGTTTGATGTATGAATATGCCGTTGTAGCACCAAACATTATATCGTCCACATAAATTTGTGCAATAATAAAATATGATTGGACATTTTTGCGAAAAAGAGTAATGTCTACTTTTCCTCTTGTAAAACCATTTTCTAAAAGAAAAGAACTTAACTTTTCGTACCAAGCTCTTGGACCTTATTTAAGTCCATATAGGGCCTTTTTGAGTTTGAAAACATGTTTAGGATAAGTATCACACTTAAAACCAATAGGTTGTTTCACATAAACTTCCTCATTTATTATACCATTTAGAAATGCACTTTTTACATCCATTTGTTAAAGCTTCATATTACTATGAGCAGCAAATGAAAGCAAAATGTGAATGGCTTCTAGTCTAGCTACTGGTGCAAAAGTTTCAGTAAAGTCTATACCTTCTTGTTGAAAGTAGCCTTGAGCCACAAGTCTAGGCTTTGTTTCTTACCACTTTGCCTACTTCGTCTAGCATGTTACGAAACACTTATTTTGTTCCTATGACATATTTATCTTTAGGTGCAGGAACTAGCTGCCACATGTCATTTCGTTCAAACTGACTCAATTCTTCCTTCATGGCATTGATCCAGCCTTTGTCCAGGAGAACTTCGTCCACTGTCTTTGGTTCCATCTGGGAAATCAAGGCAGTTTGAGCTTGCTCTTGAAGGTTGATCGTGTCCTTACATGATCACGTAAATTTCCAAGAATTTGGTTATCTGGATTATATGTTTTCATTTGCCATTGTTGTCTAGTTGGTTCCTTTTCTTCTATCTTTATGTCATCCAACTGGGTTCTGGACGTTGGTTGGTTGGTATCATCCAACTTCATATTTGCAAATGAATCGTCTAGCTCTGATAATTCTCTATCAGGCTTATTATCATTGAATTTTACATTAATGGCTTCTTCAACGTTTAAGGTTCTAGAGTTGTAAACTCTATAGGCCTTGGATGTTTTAGAGTAGCCTAACAATATTCCATCATCACACTTAGAATCAAACTTTCCAAGATTGTCCTTAGTGTTTAAAATGAAACATTGACATCCAAAAAGATGAAGATATGATATGTTGGGTTTTCTTCCTTTCCATAATTCATAAGGAGTCTTTTTCAGAATAGGTCTAATATATATTCTATTTTGTAAATAACATGCTATGTTTACAGCTTCAGCCTAGAAATGCTTAGGAGTGGAGTTATCATTTAGCATGGTTCTAGCCATTTCTTGCAATGACCTATTTTTTCTCTCTACCACACCATTTTGTTGAGGTGTTCGTGGTACAGAGAAGTTGTGAAAAATTTCGTTCTCCTCATAGAACCCTTGAAAACTTTCATTTTTGAACTCTCCTCCATGATCACTTCTGATTGAGGCCATACACATACCTTTTTCATTTTGAATTCTTTTGCAAAATATAGAAAATACTTTGTAAGACTCATCCTTGTGTTTTAGGAACATGACCCATGTCCATCTAGTATAGTTGTCTACTACGACAAACCTATATCGTTTTCCACTAAGAATGGCTATTCTAGTAGGTCCAAACAAATCAATGTGTAATAGCTCAAGTAGTCTAGTAGTGAAAACAATATTTTTTGAATCAAAAGAGCTTTTTACTTATTTCCCTTTTTGGCATGCTCACAGAGAACATCAGATTTGTATATGAGATTTGGAAGTCCTCTTACGAGGTTATGCTTGTTTAGCTTTGAGATTAATCTCAAGCTTGCATGTCCAAGTTTCTGGTGCTAATTCCATTTATTCTCGTTGATGGATACTAGACAAGACACATTTTGATTTGTGAGATCATTTAAGTCAATCTTATAAAGATTGCTTTGTCTTTTAGCAGAAAATAATATAGATCGTCTAGGTTTCTGACTGTACATGCATCTTTGTCAAAGGAGACACTGTGTCCATTGTCACATAATTGACTTATGCTCAGTAAATTGTGTCTAAGTCCTTCAACATATAATACATTTTCAATAGAAGGGAAGGGATGCTTACCTATCTTACCTATACCTGTAATCTTACCTTTTTATTTCCTCCAAAGGTGACCCATCCACCATTCTTTGGTTGGAGGCTTTGGAACATACACCTTTCGTCCGTCATGTGTCGTGAGCAACCACTATCCAGGTACCATGATTGGTGTTTCCTTTTTGTTGTCAAGCAAATCTACAACAGGAATTATCATGGACTTGGGTACCCAAATAGACTTGGGTCCTTTCTTGTTAGTTCTGAAGGCATTGGACGCCTTTTTGACTGGACGATGAAAGCATCGAGATGGTTCATGCCCACTTTTTCCACATATTTTACAAAAGGTAACATTTTTATTTGTTTTACAGGCTTCTTCCTTAGTAAAGCCTCGCCCAGATTTGTCATTAGGACTCCGTCTATAAGAAAAAAATTTATTTAGATTTTCAGTCCTATTAACAAACTTGGATAGGCTTTCTTTTAGATTAGTAACTTCCTTTTAAAATTCTAACACTTCATGAGGTAGTATCTCTTCTGGAGTAACCTTTGTTTTTAAAAACTCATTCTCTTTTAAAACATTTTCATAATTTTCTTTAAGCGAATTAAATTATTTTGTCATTTTCGAGAATTTCTTTTTCAGTTTTTTATATCCTACTAAAAGAGTTGAGAAGTTAGCAAGCAATTCATTATAAGCTTCTTGAAGAGAAATTAGATCATTAACGTTTACCTGTTCATCTTGCTCATCTTCTGAGCTTTCAGAACTGGTCTCTACTATGAGACACAAGTTTGCTTCTTCCTCTCCTTCTTCTTCGGATGAGGTAGGTCCATGTCCTCCCAAGCGGCCATGAGTCCTTTCTTCTTCTTTTTGAAGAAGGTTTTCTTCTTGTCCTTTTACAGGCTTGGACATTTAGCTTTGAAGTATCCAGGCTTTTTACATTCAAAGTAGATTGAGGGACTCCTCTCCTTGGGTTCCTTGTTAAACTTCTTCGTGAAGTTTTTAGCTTTGGACCCTCCTTTCTTCTGCCACATGGCTTGTATCTTTCTTGATATGAAAGATATCTCGTCCTCATCAAAGTCGCCTTCTTCGGATGCTTCATCAGAAGACTCTTCCATATTAAGGGCTTTGGACGATTACCCTTTTGTTGGACGCTAGACACTTAAGGTGATGGACTTTCGCTTCTGTCCTTCGTCCTACTTTAGCTCCAGCTCATGGACTTTGAGAGTTCCAAGTAACTCTTCCATGGAGAGCATTGTTAGGTCCTTGGATGCTCTCAGAGCCATAACCTGTGGTCTCCATAGTCTAGGCAAACTTCTTAAGATTTTGTCAATATGATCATAATTATCATAAGTTTTTCCTAAGGATCTCAGGTTATTAATTATAGTTTGAAATCTACCAAACATGAGTTCGATAGTTTTATTTTCTTCCATAGTAAAGAGTTCATATTGTCTTACAAGTAAGCTTAATTTAGATCTCTTTACCTGTGAGGTACCCTCATAAGCAAGCGCGAGAGTATCCCACATCTTTTTAACACTTTTTAAACTATGCACTTTTTCATATTCAGTTTCGGATAAAGCGCACATCATAGCATTTCTAGCTTTTGAGTTAAGAAGGTACCTTTGTTTGTGAGCTTCTGTCCACTGACCTCTAGGTAACTCAGTTCCAGCATGGTCTAGGGGCAGATAGTCACCAGTTTCTACTACGTCCCACATGTCGATGTGACATGCATCGAAGAATGCTATCATCCTTTGTTTCTAGTAATCGTAGTTTTTACTTTTGAAGAGAGGAGATCTATTTACAGCTTGTCCTTCGTTTTCCATGTATGCTTAGGATCTTTTACCCCTGCAGTGTTAGATGCTCAACTCCAAGAGGCCGAGCTCTGATACTAATTGAAATAACAAGAGACGCACAAGAAGGGGGGGTTGAATTATGCTTTTAAAAACTTTTTCAATATAAAAACAAGTTCGAAAACATTTTTAAGCTGAAGGATAGAGAAGACAAGCACATAGAGAATTTTATACTAGTTCACTCAACCTTAAGCTACGTCCAGTTCCTTCACCCAAAAGGTATCCACTAACCAACTTTGGTTATAAGTATTCTTCACGGCCTCTTTAGGCTTTACAATGCAATCATCCCAGATTGCTTAACCCAAGTATTCTTTCTCACTAAGCCTCTCCAAACTTTCACAACAAGTACAGTTGATAGTAAAGGTCAACTCACAACGTGAGGATATAAAAATTAAGCACACTATAGTATTGTATCAGAGATATATGAATTATTGTTCAGTGGACGCATAAGAAAGCAATCAATGTTTTTATGTTTGTGCTTGATTCGTTGTCATCTTTCTTCTTCTTCTTTGGTATATATAGTCTTCTGCGAAAAAGAGCCGTTGAAAATGACTCAGCTTCAGTCTTCAAGAAAAAGGTGTGCGTATCGAGCTTCCAGACAGATCAGAAAGGACAGCTTTTGATCTTAAACTAAAATAGAAAGAGCAACTCTGTGCTAGAGGTCTGCTTTTCTGAACATTCTTCATTCGTCTTAGCAGCTTGAAAAGTTGACTTACTTTTTCTGCCTTACTGCACTTTTGCACTAGAATGATTCTGTCTACCATTTAATGCTTGAAATATTTGAACGTTATATATCTCAATAATCACTCAAATCTCAAAAGAAGATGCATTACCATAGGCTTGAATATCAATCTATCCTAGACAATCCAATCCAAAACATGCAAAATTTAAGGGGCTTCATAAGGGTATAATGTGGCCAGGCTCAAATTGTTAGGTGAGATAAAAAAAAGAAGGTAAATACAGAAGGGTTAAAAAAATTTAACAGTCAAGAGCAACCCTTAAGATCCTGTAAGAGCTAGCCTTGGCCTTCTTTCTCGTCTCTGTTGTGATCCCTCTTCCCTCTTCCCTCTTCCTTTGGTTTGACTATTCTTGTGCTACCAAGCCTCTTGGGGAAACTTTTATTACTATTTTTTAATTTTTCTCATTTTTCTTCCACTTCTATTTTTTTTCTTCTTTTCCTAGCTTTTCTATTTGGGCCGGGGGGGGAGCACAAGAGCATACAACTTCATTTAATTAGGAGAGCAATAAGGGCGTGTGGTTTCAATTGGTACCAACCAAGTCTTCCTTTGTATCTAACACTCCATTCATGCTTCATAGGGTGGTTGCCCTTAAACTCAAGCCAAATAAACATTAAGTAAAGGAAAAAAACATAATTAAATAGGCCCAAATAGGACAACTAGTGGAAAAAAATTTCACAAAATCTGGAGTTCTTGAAAAATATACCTAACAATGCCCCAAATAAATTTGCATGCAAAAGACCAAGACTAAATAGAAAAGTATGTCAATACAAGTTCTAGAATGCATCAACCTAAAGACACACTCAAGCAAAAGGAAAAAAGGGTGTTAGTTGATGTAACCCTAAAGTGGCTCAAACCTTTAGAGGGTTAATTCAGTGAAAAAGACATTCAATCTGAAAGTCATGCTAATTATTAGCTCTCATAATGGTGGGGTGGCCCCCAAACAGCTTAAGTTGTCAGTTCATTGCTTATTATATTTATTATTATTTATTTATTTTGAAGGTTCCTTGATAAATCAAGCCTTTTATTTCTTGAAATATTAAGATAAAAAAAATTGGACAAATGCAAGAGAACAAAACATTTATATATATATGATGGGGCATGTACTGTTTGAGTACAAAAAGATCCCCCCCCCCCCAACACACACACTTGCAATGAGCATGGTCCACAATACAACAAAATAAAGTAAGTCTAAAAGCAAATAACAGGAAGGGAAATAAAACAGTAAAACAACATAAGACAATAAAAATTAAGCACAGCCGTACTAGCAGAGAGCGTGGCCATGCATAGTTTCCGATGATAGAACTATGAAAATGAAGCACAGACGTGCATAGTGAAGCACGGTCGTGGATGCATGCTAATGCCTAATTTCTAAAATGTAAAAGAAACTAAGTCCTACTATGTAATGTCAAAAGTAAACACTATTAAAGGATCCTACAGATTGCCTCCTGGAAGTGCTTGTTTAACGTCACAAGCCTAATGGAACCTATTGAGGTTTAGGTATTAGGGGGGCCGAGGTAATTGGCTTGTAGTAAGCCCACATTTGTTGAAAACTCTGCTTCACCCACATCCTGCATCAATTTGCATGGAGTCCAGAAGGAAGGGTTCTTTTAGGTGTCAAATATTTTAAATATCATCTCCTTATCTTCAAGCCTCCAAGTCATTTTTCTTCCTCGGACATCAATCAGTACCCATCTTGTGTTTAAGAAAGGTCGCCCCAAAATGATTGGGACATCTTCATCTTCTTCCAAGTCCAATAGTACAAAATTTGCGAGGTAGAAGAACTTGCCCACCTTTACTAGTACATCTTCTATTATTCCTCGAGGGTGAGATATGGACCTGTCTGCAAGCTAGAATGAAATGTTAGTAGGTTAAGGTTCTTGCAACCCTAGCTTCTTGAAAACAAAATAGGGCATCAAATTAACACTGGCATCTAGATCACACAGTGCATTTTCAACATGCAAGTTGCCTATAGTACAAGGAATTGTAAATTTTCATAGGTTCTTGAGCTTAGGAGGCAACTTTTTAGGGACAATAGTAGAGCATTCCTCGTTGAGGCCAAATGTCTCAAAATTCCCAAGTTTCATTTTGTCAAAAATAATTTCCTTAAGAAACTTAGCATACTTAGGCATTTGAGTTATGGCTTCAGCAAATGGAATATTTATTTGCAGTTTTTTGAAAATTTCTAAAAATCTATTGAACTGCCTAACATTTTCTTCATCTTTAACCCTTTGAGGGAAAGAAATACTTACCTTAAGAGGGGTAGTCGCCCCCTTCTCCTTCTATTTCTCTCTAACTGTACTCTCCTCAATAAAGGCCTCCTTTTGGTGTGGTGATGTCAGTTCCTCTTTTCTCTGTGGCTTCTCTAGTGCCTTACCACTCCATGGCTCCTCAATTGGTATTAAGAAAACTTGATCCAATTCTTGTGGAACCCTACCACAAGAAAAAAAACTTAAGAAAACCTCTTCAAGAATGAAAATTACACAAGGTAAAGGTTAGATATCACCTCAATTCGTGATGAATGTAAACAATGAAACACAAGACAAATCTACTTAGTGGTGACTTTTCTTTTTCCACAACGATGATCCATGTGTGGGCTCTTGATTTAACGAAAAACTTATTGTAATGATGATGAAAAATATGTTTTCTCTCTTAAAAAACTCTCACAAAACTTTATGGATTAGAAGTCATGTGAAAAAAAGCAATGAGGTTCACAATTTAAAGAGTGAAAATTGAAATAACTAGTTGTCCTATTTCATAATCAGTTATTTTGTTCTTCGCAATTTTGAAAAATGAACTAAGAGTAAAATAACTAGTTATTTCCCTTCATAACTAGTTATTTGCAGAAGTCTTCTTTTCCAGGTTACTTAAAATAACTACATAACTACGTAATCAGTTATTTGCACATGACTTTATTTCAGCTTACTAAAATAACTAATTACATAATCAAGTAACGTGTTATTTCATAATCAAAACAACTTTCTAAAATAAAAACTAACAAAATTAACTGATTACCTAACCAAATTAATAGATTAAATTATTCTAACCACAACATTGAATCATTTAAGAACTTTAACACTAAGCTTTCATATTTTATCAAGCCAAATCCATATTTCAAACATCTATTACATCTTGGATTCAATTTTAAATTTATGAAAACATATTATCACTTGTTAATACATTAAGTATTATATTTAGAGCTCATCACCATCAAATCACCAAAGTTAAATATCAATCATGCATGATACACAACCACACACACATATAAACACACAATACAACTTTGCAGTCATCAAGAAGCTAAATCATCAAAACACAACAAAAGAAAGTGATTAAGTGGACAGGAGCAAGAAGAAGATCAAAGGAGGAGAGCATGCATTGTCAGGAGACATAGCAAAATCGATTTCTTATGTTGACGTCATTGATGAGCCTAGAAAGGACTTGTTAGTAGAGGAAAAAAGGAAATCATACAACACAGCCATGCATGGGGAGAGGAAGAAGTTTCTTATCTAATTAGGCACATGAGGATAGGTTTCTTTCAAACTCTTAAGTGAAAATTAGAATGAAGTGGAAAGCACATAGAAAGAAGATGGCATTAGGATAATGGAGTAGAAACTAGTATAATATGATTGCCCTTCTTTCATCTTGTCCAAGAAAGAGGAGGCAAGGATTAGGTGGCCTTGGAGGAATGTCGTTATTCTAAAACTATTAGGCACAAGATTGGATATAATGCACTAGAGATGCATTTGAAGTAGATGTAGGTGAGGAGAGGTGTTCTTCATCTCATAGACCTAGGAAAAGACTTTTCTAGTTATTTTCACTCACAAAGAACATAAAGATAAGGCAATGATAAAAGGGCATACCCTAGTTAATTTACGACCACTATTTGATTAAGAGAGAATGGAGCCCAAACTTTGACCCTACAACTAAATCCATAGAGAGGTTAGCAGTATAGTGTGATTCTCTGGATTGCCCATCGAGTACTATGATGGTCATATGCTACACACATTGGTGATAGAATTTGTAGAAAAGTTAGGGTTAATTGTGATACCCGTTCACATTGTTCATAACTCATACTTATTTAATTAATTAATAATGCAAGTAAAAAAAATTGCTTCTAATAATTAAAAATTTGTAAATTTAACAAAATTTGGAAATGGTAAAAAAAATAAAATATGTATATATTCATCATAGAACTATACATCATGATTTCATAATCAGAAAAATAATTGAAATACAGCGCAATCAAAATATACATCAAAATAATTACTACTTATTCCTAGTATATCAAAAAGATCTTAATAAGAGCAATGTTTGTCTACCCGATCCCATTAAAAAAAAAAAAAAAGCCATCGACCAAGCCTATAGATCTTTATCAACAACTGGGTCTTCATTAACTACAATCAATCATGCATAAAAGAAAAGTAATGGAGTGAGATAATTTGTTCCAAAATCACTTTCACACGTATGGTATGAAATCTACCATAAAACAAAGATAAAACACAGTTGACAATAGAGGAAAACCTAGGGTTTATTCTAAGTTATATTACCCTTAAATCGGTATGGAACCATACTTCTCATTAGTGGGTAATAGTTCTTAACAGAATCTAGGAAGTGACTGGGAGTACATGTACCTCTCTCAACGTCATCACATGTACAGTCCTCGTTATCAATGAGGAACAAATATCAGTCAGGACGTCCATTTATAGAGGTATACTCTCAAACTAATCTAGAATGTTAGGGCAGTTGTCAGGGTTATCGAGCTTGATCAGGCGAATATCCCGGCTCGAGGGTGCTACCCTAGCCGTTAGCACCTTCTACCACTCAATGCCTACCCCCAAGACCTTTGCAAGTAGGTCCCTGTCTTTCATTCCTCAGCATACCAAACTATAACTTCCTTAGCAGGCTGCCATGGCACTACATATCACTTACTTTACATTACTCACTAATTTATTAATTTCTAACTTCTCAAACAAAGGTTTTCTTAGTCTCATTTAATTTGAGTACCAATACAATCAACATTTCTACCTTATATTCTAGAATACACACGATAATAATTTAGCAATCAAAATTTTGGCAATATAACTACTTACCGAATTTGATAGAGGGTCTCAGAGGGGCTTAGTTATCATATTAATTGTCATTTAGATGTTTTTGTATTGAGCCTTGTTGGGCTTTTTGTGGACCTTTTTATGCACCTAAGTGTTGCTTAATTAGGTGCTAAGTGGACTTTAGTTAATTTTAGTTTCTAGCTTATGTTTTAGTTTAATTTGTATTGGGCCTTTTAGTTTGTTTGGGCCTTTTGTTAGTGATAGTATAAATAGGCCTATAGGACATCTTGTAAGAAACTTTTGGCATTTGTGAATGTGATTAGCTTTGTACTAATTGAGTGAGCACTGCTCCTCTTGGTTCTTGCCTTGAACCTTTAGATTCTTATCAAAGAATTCTATTTTTTATGGCGAATCCTCCTCGACTTATCAATCTTCGAATTGTGGCATCATTCTTATCCCTTTCTTATCTTTTCCACTTTTTCTTTCCTTCAATTTTGGTTCCGATTTTGCTACTCTTGGTGTTGAATTTTTAGATCTACATTTGGGGCTTGATCAGAAGTTTTAGCAAAATAACAACTTAACAATTATTATCTAAATTTAAATAAATTATCTAAATTTGAGTAGAGTAACAACTTAGCAATTATAATTTAATAATCTAAATTTGAGCAAAGTAACAACTTAGCAAAAATTAAAGTTGAATACCAAACATTATAACAACATAATGATAATAATAATAAAGCTTATGCTTAAATTGGTTTAGGAAAAAACCCTTCTTACCAACATGCAAAGTGACAATAATTTAGAACCAATCACACTCCCCCCATTACCTCAAGGGTAGTTGATGAAGAGGATGAAATTGTATCTCTAAGAATTCGGCTAGCTTTAGAGAGTGGAGGCTTGTGTGAAAAAATGTCCAAGATGCATGGGTATTGTAGCAACCAGGGTCACAACGGGACTGACGAAAATGATATTACAAAAATAGAGGAGTCACCATCACTCTTTATTAAGGAAAAATCCTAACAAAGGTCTTGAACCAAACATTGGATTCGAGCGTCGATTACGCATTGGGAAGGTATTAGCACCCTACGACGTCTGTTATAAAAACAACTACCCTCTAACTTAATGTGTGAAAAAAAAATCAATTTTCTTCTCCTCTTGCTTATGAAATTGTTAATCCTATTTTTTATATATTTTTATTTAAATTTTATTGTAGATTTTTTAAAAAAAAAAGGGTTATTATCATTATTATTTTGTTTTTATTGTTTTTGAGATTGGCAGAAGCTGGATCCCTGCTCTTACGTATCCTCTAGTGCAATGAGGAAATTAAACTCATGTAGTTCTTTGGGTAAAAAAATCATTTTGTGGGTTGATGTTTTTAGTTATATATTTTTTGTTTATATTATTTTTCTAAGGATTATTAAGATATTAAATCTTAAATATTATAGAGTATCATCCACAACAATAGGTAGCTTAACAAATGTGGAATACTCTTGCAAAAAGGTTATAAATAAGATTTTGTGATATTCAAGTGGATCCTAGACCCAACATGAAATATTACTAAGTTTACATATTTTTATTTTTATTTTTTTGCTACTAAAAAAAGACTTAACAATTGGCAATTTATTAATCAATTTTAAACTCTAGATACGATTTTTATGATATTCAAGTGGATCCTAGACCGAACATGAAAAATCATTAAATCTTATTTTTATTTTTATTTTTATTAAAACAAATTATTAACTAATCATAAATTCTAGATAGGATTTTTTGATATTCAAGTGGGTCCTAGACCCAACATTAAAAACAAATCACTAGATCTATAATTTTTATTTATTTATTTATTTATTAAACATATAGCGTAAACAATTTTACAAGTTTTCTAATTACTCCTCTATAAGGAAAGTGTCAGGCCCAGCCCATTATTCATGGACCATGAGGGCAACCTAGTCCAAAGATAAAAAAAAAAAAAAACCAAATTAGAAACATAAAAGTCTAAATGATGCTTCGTTTACAATCCTGAGTAATTGTGGCATCGTGCACTGCAGCACTAGCAGTGCTCTGTTGCACGAGTGAAGGGAACCTCGCCATGTCGAAAACCAGATCAGCCACTTAAATCCCTTAACAGTGTCTCCAGCGTCTCCCACATCCCTTCAGTTTCTAACTCATAGAAGCAAGGGTGATGGTGGCGCAACCTCTATGGCATTGCAAACGTAAGCAAGGGACAATGGCACAACCTCCTTAGCAGCGTAGACGCACTGCTCCTAAAATTCGTTTCGAATTGATTCATGTTCAATCCCGCCATCGCACTCCTTTCAGTCTTCGACCTCAAAGTAGATCATGCGCACTAGAGTCGATTAAGGATTTGTTTCGTGGAAGAGAGGAGGGAGTCGATGAATTGTGGGAGAAAATGGAATTGAAACAATGGTGCTATTGTTGTTTCTTTTTTTTCAGTAATGGTTACGATCATGACTTCGATTGAAAGAATGGAGGTGGGGGAATTTCATTCCCTGTGCCTATGTCTGAGCAGTGTTGCTGTGAGTGTGTAGTGATGTGTGAGTGTTGTGAATCGTGTAGAAGCACATATTGAGGATTTTCAAATGATTGTGTGAATGATGAAGTAGAGATCAATATGTGAGGTACCATGACATTAACAAAGAACATAAATCACTATGTAACAAATTCATATTCCTAAGAGAAACCATAAATGCATAATAGAATACACTAAAAATGAAACTAAGAAACTAAATCCAGTTTATTACATGAGGCAGAAGAAAGAATAAAATAGATAAGAATGATGGGATAGGATGAAAGATCTGACAAGAGAGGGAAGAAGTATACCTTCAGGATTCACAAGCACAAAGAAAGAATCTCCACTTTTTGAAATTAACGTGAATATGCATGAGACTATATGAGTGATGTGGACTTTATTAAAAAAATCAATGTGAGTCCTTTTTTGTTTGTGAGAATATCCCTTCTTTAAATAGGACACCAAATGCCTCCAGTTCCCTCCAAAATCAACAATTTTTTTTAATTAAATTCAAAAGTTTGTTACAACAAACTTTATCTAGAAAGATCTCTCTTTTCTTCTTTTTTTTCTTTTTCTTTTTCTTGTTTTTAGACCATGGGCCTACACATGAGCCCAACAAGTGATATTATTTATTTTGTATACTTTATATTTGACTATTTTTATTTGTTTCCTTTTTTCTTTTTCTTTTCTTTTTAATTATTCAAACGAAATTGGGTGTTCACAGGTATTTATAGGACATGGGAGGAGCTTAGGTGTCCACAAAGTTGCATCATCCATTATGTCAAAATTTTTATTTTTATTTTTATTTTATTTTTAATTGAATTTAGGACACATACAATTTTAGGGTGATGAATCTATCCCCCTCTAGGTTTGGACGTGTACACATGAGCTGTCCCACTTTATTAGTGTAAATTTTATCTATCATTAAATTAACCGGTACCAACAAAATCGTCTAAACTTAAAAAATTAGCTTTTAATATCAAAATAATGCATTTTAATGCAAAAATGATCATATACATTTTTTTTTATCAAAATTAAATTTCTAATAATTTTAATTTTTATTAATTTATTTCAAATTATATGTATTTATTTTGTATTTTTAAGCTAGAAAATTCATAAAAAATATATTTTAATTCAATAAATACCAAAATTTTTATAAAAATTCTAAAAGTAAATAATTTACCTCAAAATGGACTAGGATTATCATTTTCACCATTTCTGGATGTCAAACTAATATTGATAAGGCTTAACTGACACCAAGGGGTATTTTGGTCATTTTACACAGGAATTCCAGAAAATTTTCAAAATTATGTTTTAATGCATATAACATGATTCTAAGCTCATACTGATATTTTAATGTCAATTGAGTCTTTTTCTCATGCCAGCTCTTAATGTTGAGAAATATAAGCAAAATCGTAATTTTCTAATTTTTTCGGGCTCCAACTTGAAAAAATTATTAAAAATAATGATTAAATAACTCTTGACATTCTGAATCTAACCACAGAAAACAAAATTTTGAGATTTCTTCTTGATTTTTCAAAATTAAATCATCAAAAATTAGAAAAACAGTTGAAAATTGAAATAAGGGTATTTTTGTCATTTCACAAAAATCATGTCAATAAATTTCCTAAAAATTTATAAAATTATTATTAATTATTCTAAGTATATTGATGACTTAAAAATAATTTGTAAACACTTCTAGATATTTTTGTTAATTATTTCGGTTTTCTAGCTGTTTAAGGACAAAACGGTCATTATACCAATTTCTGGGCTTCGTTCCCCAAAAATTATTAAAAATCTAAAGTAAGCACTACTCACTAATACGAACGTAATTGTAGAAATCAAATTTTTAAAATTTCCATCCGATTCTCCAAAAATAAATACAAAATAATTAGGAAAATAGTTCAATATGCAAAAATAAGAGAGTTACATTAACAAGAATACAATGGCGTAAGAGCAAGGGAAATTTGCTAGGTTGTGTGTGTGGAAGTTGACCTTACCAAGCCATTATTGGCTATCTTCAAACTCAACCAGCAATACTAAAAATTGAATATGAAGAGTTACATTTGTTGTGTTTCGTATGTGATCGATTTAGGCACTACGAAAAAGGTTGCTCGAAGAAAAAGAAAAAGAACTAGTTAACAAGGTAATGGGCATCCACAAATGGAGAAGTTCATGAACATGAAGACAATGGTCAAAGTAAGTCCATTCAAAGGGTCCCTGAACAATAATTAAGAAGGTAAGGCAAATAAGGAAAAGTAATGGCAATGAATCTCTGACAACCAAAATAAATGTTGGTCCGATGATAGCTTCATCTAACGATATCCCAAATCCTAAGGGATTACATTTTCAGTTGCTCCAAAAAATTAGTGTAGAAGATATAGATAATTTAGATGGTGATCAGATCATGACAAATTTGAATAAAATTATCCCACATTTTGAAGTAGAATCTAATAAGAGAGTGAAAATAGTTTTAGTGCCAAGAGGGCCCACCAAAGAGATAAATAAAAGAACAAGTCAAAGCAAAAATAATGTGAGCAATAAAGAAACATCTAGGAAAAAAGAAAAAGCATCTATTCAAGCCAAACCTCTATAGGTTTATGTGAGTGGGAAGGCAAGCATTAATATTTAGAAAATAGGAACCATACAAAAAAAAAGCCATATAAGAGCAAGAATCAAGAATAGTAGAGGAAAAGTGGAGATCACAAAGAGAGAACAAGGAATCTGACGCATGAGGGAAGAATATAGGGGAACAACACATGAACATCCAACAAAAAGTCATGCATAACCTATGGAGGCGAGTCCTTGTGGTACCCCTTCTAGCGAGGCCACTTGGCATTCCTTCTTTTGTAACACCCCAATATTTTCCCTCAAATTAGTATGTATTATTAGTAGTTGTTGCAATATTAATTTTTGTTTTGTCTGTTTTTAATAAAATGGTGTTTCGAGAAAAAAGATATTGGGCCTTTAAAGTGGGATTTGTAATTAAAATGTTTTAAAAGCTTTATAGACCATTATGTTGGGCTTAGTCTTCATAAGCCCAAGTTATCTTTGAGAATCCCTTAGGTTTCTTAAAACCTAACCCTTTTCCCTCATTCTCTCTTTTGCCTCTTTGGAGATACGATGTTGTTGAAGCTGCTACAATCAAGGAGTGATGAGCCATAGGAAGACGCCTAGCATTGCTTGCATCATCTTACTAAAAATCATCTCTTTCGAGGCAAGGGAACTAAGTTATCTTGCTCATGGGTATAACTTTGATTGTGGGTAGAGGGTTGGCCCTAAACGCTAATTGTTTGTGAATTGTATGATTGTGTGTAAAGGGGAATGCAATGCAATTTTCCCCAATCATTGATGCGTTTTATAGCACTTTCAAGTTTAATTATGAATGCGGACTATCATCTAGTGTTTTTCCTTTTCCACTTTGTGGCTAAGTTAGGGATTTAATGGGTTTTAAGAAGATTATAGGTTAATGTAAAGTTTATAGAATAGATTAACGAATGATAAAGGTAAAAGAAGTTATTAGAAATTGATTGATCTGTTTGGGAGAATTTGGAAGCCAAGAATAATCGTTGGTTGCAAATTTTGCAAACCCTCACGATCTGTAGAAATCACAGTTGGTGCTAAGCATAAGAAAGGCAGGGAGCAACCCCTGGTCCTCTGGAGGTTTGGCGCTAAGCACTAGGATTAGTGCTAAGCGTGGTGGTCTTAAGCACCAGAATTGGCACTAAGCGCAAAAGAGGCAGAGGACAACCTTTAGTCCTCTAGAGTATGGCGCTAATCGCCAGATTTGGCACTAAGTACCAGAATTGGCCCTAAGCATGAGTATACCAATAAATTTCCTACTAAGTGGCACGAAGCACAAGTTTTCCGGTGCTAAACATAGACCTTCCAAAGAGTTGGTCTAGAACTATAATGAAATGGTGCTAAGTACCAAGGGTTTAGCGTTAAGCATGACCCTCTGAGACACCAAAGTTGATGTCCTAGCTAAGAGTAAAGGATTGTAAGTTTATGTTGTTACCTTTTATGCTTACTCCTTATATGATTATCATTGCCTTGCCTTGTTAGATTTACATTTTATGGTTGTTGCTTGTCTTGAGAAAATGCATGTATTGCTGACTTGTGGTAAATGTCCCATGATAAGAACCAAAGTAAAAGAAAAATTACCAACGAGCATATGGATCAACTGTCGTGAAGTTGTTCTAACTTAATCAGTAGTTTTTTGAGTTCGAGTTTTGGATATGTTGTTACATTAAATACTCATAGGAAGAGCTTACTGCTCAGAGAAAGAACTTTACCGCTCGTAGTAGTTTAACCTAACTTGAACATAATTATTTCTTCCATGAAAAATACCTGTGATCTCTATCAAAATATAAAGGAAATTTTTGCTTTACATAATTCTATTAATCAATACTTGAATTTCTTTAATCAGCAATGAACATTAACTATGAAAAATGTTATTTATAAATCATCATTGAACAAATTTTTATTAATTATAGAAAATTAAGATTTTTAAATTTTAAATATTTATATTTATGTATATTATCATAAAAATAGTTATTTATCAATTAATTAAATTAATTTTGTACATTATTTTTAATTTAATTTTTTATATTTTTATTAATATACTTGTGTATTGCACAGGCTAGTTGTTATAAATGTTAAACAAAAAAATAATAATAATGGGTAAACATAAAGTGTAACTATTTGAACACAATTAATTTCATATATTAAATTTAGACTTTGAATACGTTTGACACGTCAAATAAACTAGTTTTCAATTTATTTGACTAGCTTATAATAATTTGATCAAATTAAAGTGTTTGATAATTAAATAAAGAATACCAATTTAGTCCCTGAAATTGTAATAGTTAATTAAAAAGATCCCTAAAATTAATAAAACGAAAAATTGGTCCCTAAAATTGTAAATTATCGATTAAATTAGTCCCTAAAATTATAATGGACAATTAAATTAGTCCTTAAAATAAATAAAATGGCAAAATGGTCCTTGAAATTATAATGATCAGTCAAATTGATCCTTAAAATTAAAAAGGTTTAATTGCATTTTTGTATCCAACTTCCAAAATTTCACAAATTATATCACTAAAGTTTTTTTCTATGCATTTTGACCTGAAACTTTTATAATTTTACAAATTTGTCCTAATGTTCATTGATCATAGTATCGATGTGGCAACTTTCAAAATTTCACAAATTTTGCCCAAAAAGTGCAATTAAACCTTCAATAAATGATAAAAATGTTGGAGATAAGATTTGAATCCTTGACCCCTTCTTTCTCCATTACCACCAAAGCCACTAAATCATTTAGCTTGTTTATTTTATATGTAAAACATATATTATATATATCAAAAGTGCATTTCTTAATTGCACTTTTGATCTCCTAAGTATATATTTATATTTATATAAAAAATATTAAAAGTTAAGATGATAATTTATTTATTAAATATTTTTATTTTAATTCTAATTATACAAATTTATAAATTATGTAAATTTATATGTTCAATTATATGATATTATTTATTATTTATAAATTATTTATATATCTTCCACCTTTTTATTTGTAGGATAGTTATTCAGAAATAAAAATGTTTAATAAATAAATTATAAGATATAGTATAATTCAACTAATAAATAATTTTATAAAATTGAATAAATAAATTTGTATAATTTATAAATTCATATAATTAAAATAAAAATATTTAATAAAGAAGTTTATCATCTTAACTTTTACTATTTTTCATACTTTAAATTTAAATGGACACTTGAGGAATCAAAAGTGTAATTAACAAATGCAAAAATGGTATATATGTAATGACCCTCGGTCGCTACAGTATTCCATACAATCTCATACATTATTAAGATATTCAAATAATAAGTAATCAATATGCGCTATATATAAAATATACGTATAAGATATAAAATAATCAGGCCTAAAAATACAAAACCACGGAGATATAAAAACAAAACTCCCTACAATTGGTCAACTATACAATACATACATCAGACTCGAAAGAAAAGAGCTTCCAGAAGAGCTCCACCCCTAAAGGCCTTCAACATCTCACTAAGTCTTCCACCATCAACTGTGAGAGGCTGGGTTGCTGAAGCTTCACCCTTTGCTCCCATGCCAAATGACGTGATCATCACAGTCACAGCAACACACATAACCACAACCAACAACAACAACCATAACAAAACAAACAGCAAGGCAAAGGTAAGCTTACAAATCAAAAACCAACATACAATATACAACTCATATCATTAAACCATTAACACACTTATTTAGAATCCAATGCATCAAGAAATAGGTTTACATACATCACAACACAATATACCATGCTTTGAACCTCGACATGTCAATGTTTGAATGACACAACTCTTGAGAGATTTACTACATTCTGGGTGATCAGCTAGGTCTTACCCCCTATTATGGCCTTATAAGCACCATTCAAGAATTGCCAAAACTCTTATCAATGGATAAGCTTATAGTTATCAGGATAAGTGAATGTGGGTGGTGGTATACCGTAACACAAGGCCTGCACTGCCTTGGCCCCCTACAGGATTACCCATCCACTCATTCCCTAGGCCCATCTTTCAAACCTCACTTCTTATCTAGGCACTAGGCTGGAGGCCTGTCTGAGCCGCAGCTCCATTCACCCACAACTTCCATGCCTACTCACATATGGCATGAGGCCCATACAACCTCAGCCAACAACATATGCATGTATGCATGAGCCATAACAATGACAACAACTCAACCACAATCCTTCATCATTATCCATATATATATATATATATACCACAGATGGTGCTGAGTAAGCCACGTGGTGTGATGATGTGATATATATATATTAATATATTACTCAGCACCATTTGTGGTCCAACAGTCACCATCAACCCCATGCAAGTCCAATCCAGCCTCTTACATGGTCAATAGATACGACACTATCCAAGCAACACATACCTTGTGAAAATTCTCACACAGCACTGGAACCTACATCCTTTGTGAGAAGTCTCACCACAACAACACAACATAACCAGTGGAAGTTCTATCTAAGCAACCTTCCATCCAATTACCACTTTTAACAATTTATCAAACAAATCCACAATAATAATAAAGAAAAACCAAAGCTAGTTTAGAAAACCATTTGAACATCTAATTATCTTAAAATACTTCTAATACATTTCTAACCGATTACATAACAATTTTATCCACAAATCATCAACAAATCTCAAAAACCCCTTTTAAACCCATTTGTTGTCAAAACCCACATACACAAATATTCGTAGAAATCAACTGATTCCAAAGCATTAAATCGACATATCAACAACCACAAACACAAAATCAAACAATAGTAAGCTTCCCTTACCTCTAAAAGTCCCTGAATTTGAATTTAGGTTTTTTGAGAAATTTGTGTCTTGAGCAAAAACCTTCCACAGATTTGTTCCTCCTCTCACCCAAAACACTGAACTAAGCTTGGAATCCCTTGACTACACTTAATAACTTGAGAAGTCTAGAGAGAGATAGAGAGATGAAGAGAAGAGAGAGAAAAAGAATGAGAGAATGGGGAAACTCTTCCCCCTTTCCTCCTTTTATACTCGACCTCCCAGAGCTCTCACACAGACTTTTGCCTAACTGAGGTCCAAATCTCACCAAGTCACTCCCCTTATCTTGAAACTAGTTTAACTCAACTATTTTCTCTTAAGAACCCAAAATCACACTCACAACACACCCACATTGGCTGAAGCACATATCTCAAGTTTCCTAAATTCAAACCGAATTTTCAAACATACAATACACAACTATCACCACATACTACATACCATACATAACAACACTTCATTTATTTCTTTTAATCACCTAGATTACATATCAAATTTCCACTTTTTAGTTATTAAAACACTTAATCATGCATTAAGAAAAACAAAATGTCACAATATACAATATATTTTTATGTACAAATTAAACGAGCTAAATGATTTAGTGGTTATGGTGATTGTAGAGAACAAAGGGGTTAAGGGTTCAAATCCTATATTTAACGCTTTTACCATTTTCTAAAAGCTTAATTGTACTTAAAGGGCAAAATGCACGAATTTTTGAATGTTAGGACAAAATTTGCAAAATTATATAAGTTTAGGGTTAAAATGTGCCAAAAAAAAACTTTAAGGGCAAAATTCATGAAATTTTAAAAATTAGGAGGCAAAAAGTGTAATTAAGCCTTTTTAATTTTAGGGACTACTTTGACTAACCATTACAATTTTAGGGACTAAATTGATTGATAATTTACAATTTCAAGAACCATTTTGCCATTTTATTTATTTCATAGACTAATTTGATCGTCATTACAATTTCAGGGACTAAATTAATTAACAATGTATAATTTTAGGGACCATTTTAACATTTTATTAATTTTAGGGACCAATCCTACCAACCATTACAATTTCATTGATGATTCACTCCTAAATAAATTTACTTACTAGTTAATAGCATATAAGCTTGTAATTTATTTTTTTTCCTTTCAGTTTTATCCTCACTATTTTAGTATACCTTATTAATTAAACACTAAGAAAATATCAAAATATTCATTATTTTAATTCAAAAGTAAAAATATGCATAATGTGCCCACAAGCACACGATTTTTTAAGTAGTATAAAAGATTGTTATTTCCATAATCACTATAACAATGATTACTAGAATATTTGCAATGGAGCTACTTAAACACCAATTTTTATTTTTATTTTTTATTTTTATTTTTTATTTTGAATTAAGGAAAGGGGAATAAGATGAAATTTTGAAAAGAGAGAAAATTCAAATTAAGTTGTAATTGAAAGAGATCAAAGTGAAAAGCTTTTTAGATCTTAAGTTTATCGTAATGGGAATTATAGATTTTTAAAGATTGTTTCTTTTATTAAGTTAGATTTATTTTACAAACGAATTATCCTAATTTGATTATTAGTTCTTTTTAATTAGAATTTTAATGGTGTATTTGATTAGATCAATCTCTACTTTTATGATAATTAAAATCTCATCAAATCCATTAAATTTATGATAATTAAAAAAAAAAACCAAAAAGCTAAATTTATTTTCATGATTTGAATCCTTAAGTTCAATTTTAGAGTTTCTAATATTAAAGTTCACTTTTCAGTCCTTCTCTTAACATCTAAAATCATGTGAATTAGAGGAAATCAAATTCATAAGCATGAAAAATATCTAAATTTGAAAAAAAATATTCTAACAAGGACAAATCTCTAATCTCTAAAGAACTACAATCTTTATTGGACCTTTCACCTTGGCCTCTCCAATCTCTAACTTTCCTTCTTGATCTTTAAGCACAAGATCTCTCCCAAATGAGTATCCTCCTCTAAACTTGTCCTAGTCTCTCTTCTTTTTTTTCTTTTTTCTTTTTCTTTTTGGTCAACATAGTCTCTCTTCTTTTTATGTATTGAGTTTATCATTTATTTGTTTCTAGCTCAACAGGTGAAAGTTAATGATTTCTGCTCAAGCCCATTAGATTTTATTTGCAAATGTCCAAATAAACAAAAATGTATTTAATTAATTAAAAAAACATAAAATAAATTCCTAGAAATGTACATAAAAATATAAAGTTATAATGATATTTGACCTAAATAATATAAAAATAATATACAGATTTCATGCACATCAACACATAAATAAAGGTAAAATATTTTAATTATTAATCTCCTTTTACTATTTTTAGGGTTATTTTTATTCGTATAATATTATTTATTTTAATTGTTACACTATTTATTTTAAATTTTTAATAAAATATTTATCTTTACAAAAATAATTAGAATTTAAAATTAATGAAAATTCTAAAATTATGATTACCTAAAATATACTTTTACATGAAATAAAAAATTATATTAAAATATATAAATATATTTTTATACCATTGTTATGTTATTTTATATTTATCAACTATTCTAGCAATTAACTTTACCAAATACTTTTAGGTTTTGTTTGGATGAGGAATTTTAAAATTTCAAAGAATTTAAAATGCTTGAAATTTGAATTGCTTTAATTTAAATTTCTTTCATTTATTAAATTCTTTGTTTGAATAAATCAATTCAAATTTTTTAAATTTCAAATTCTAAGTTTGGATATGACATTTTAATTTCCACCATATACAAAATTTAATTTTTAAACATATATTTAAAAATTAAAATTTTAATATTAATTTTTATCAAAAATAAACATTAGTTAAATTTTAAATATTTAATAATTCACAAATAATTTTACTATTAAATAATATTTTATAATTCAAAAAATATAAATATTGATACTTTTACGTCAATATTGATAAAGAGAAGAGAAAGAATAAAGAGGGAAAGAAGAGAGAGATGAAGAGGGAGATGATATAGAGGGGAGAGAGAAGGAGGAGAGGATAGAAGAAATAGAGTGAAGAAAGGGAGATGAGAGAAAGGAGAGAGGTCATAGAGAAATAGAGAACAAAAAAAAAAGGAGAGAGGGAGAGGAGAGAGAAAGAAAAGAGGGGAGAGGAAAAATAGACATAAGGTAAGAGAAAGTGAGCGTGAAGAATTTCAAATCCTTACCTTTTTGGTAGAATTTGAAATTCTACAATTTTTGGTAATCAAAATACTTTTATAAATTACTAGAATTTTAATTTCTTACTAAATTCCTTATCCAAACAACATATTTAACCACAAAATATTTTAAATTTTCTATAAAAATAAATTACTCTCTTAAAATTCTTCATCCAAACACAAGGTTAATTCAATCAACTAATAAGTTCTGCACTAAGTTATTAACTAATTTTGTCAAATTCAATTAAGCACATACTTACAATGCATAATTATTTGAGCACAATTGATTTAATAAAATAATTTGGAAGATGTATTTAATCATTTAGTTAATTAATAGTATGATAAAATAATTTTAATATTAATAACTTTGTTTCTATATAAAATCAACTTATTCGTAAAATTTAATTTAGTCTATACATAAATATAATATCATTTCAAAATTTAAAACTACAAATTTCTTGTTCTAATTAATTAAATAATTACGTTCAATGATTTTTATATTAATATATAAAAAATTATTACACCTAATAATATATAAATTTAAATCAAATTTTAAAATATAAAAAATTAATGCTATTAAATAAATAAATATATAATCAGTTTTATTCAAGCTACAAAATTCATACGTAATTCAAAAACGTAATGAGAGAAAGCAAACTTCATTTATGATAAATACAAATTGAGAGTTTAGTCTTGAATTGAGAAATTTCGGAGAAGAAAGGATAGAAAGCGTGTGGACGTAGCCAAAAATTGACTTGAACCGTTCTATTTTATTTATTTTATAATTTTTAAATATTTCGTAGTCTTTTCCTCGACTTGAAGTCGTGATCGACTTCTTATTGGGTTGATCTTCGCCATGCTTTTATTGACAAAAGCAATTGTCTTTTCTTTTTCCCCAAACACCATCCATCTCCACCCAGTACTACGGATTTGCCATTTTTCACCTTTATTTCTCTTATTTTCCTTTCAAGTTGACTGACAATGGAAATTGATATACAGGATAATTATACTTTGGATACAAAGTTAAATTTAAAATATCTAAGGATCAATAAATAAAGGGTAAATTATGATTTTGACCCTCTAAAATTTTTTAAATTCAGTTTTATTCTTCTAAAAAAAAATTCTCCTATTTTTGTTCCTCTAATTTAAAAACACATCATTTTTTACTCGCAAAGTAGTTATAATTAATATTTAATAGCGGTTATAAATTGTCAGAAAATACACTTTGAGCTTGAGGACCAAAAGTGATGTATTTCTAAATTAGATAGTTGAAAATAGGACAAAATATTTTTGAAAAACTAAAACCAAATTTGAAAAATTTTAGGGGGACAAAAAACATAATTTACCTATAATTAAATTAACAAAAAATTCTTAAGATCGAAAATAATCCTTTAGTCTATTTTATTAAACATGTATTCATTTTAATTATTTCGACTATTTGTGTCTCTCTCTTTGAATTCAAACTGATTTATTGATAGAGAAATTCGATTTTATTTTATTTTTTCAAGAAATGCTCCTAATAGATTTCATAAAGGAAAGAAGGAGAAAGAATAAAAAAAAATTAAAAAGGAGTGAATATATTACAAAAAACCAAATTCGTATACTTATAATTCAAGTCACATGGCTTAAATAATTGAGTTAATTTGAGGATATTTGAATTTTATTTTAAAAGATTAATAAACGTGAATTTAAGCATGCATTTTGATTTTTTTTCACATTTATATTCTCTTACATTTCTTTTATATTCTCTCTTTGTTTGTTTTTTTTTTATCATTTTATCTATTACGTCTTTTATTTTTTCTCTTCTTTTATTGAAAAAAAAATTACCCTTTAAGTAGTATTCACTTTTCTTTTCGCATGCTACGGAGTTGCTCATGACTCCAAAAGTCACAATACTACCAAACTCGACCTTGAATCAGTGTTTGAAAAAAAAAAATATCATATTTAATTTTAGTTAAGAAAGGAAATTAATTCAATCAAATCTTACCAAATACCTATCTTCGGCCCTGCAAGTTCACGTACATATGACACAACTAAGCAAAAGGAAAATAATGTTCTTTTATAACATTTTTTGAAGACTTTTATTAATGCTTATAAAAATTAAATATAGTCATGTGCATTATCATTAAAAAAAAAAATAGAAGAACAAAACACGGTATTCAGGTACACAAAATCAAATCGGAGAAGAGAAATGGTACGATATATTATTCATTATTAGCCAAGAAAAAAGAAAAGTAGTAATTGACTTTTCAACAAACGCAATTCATTTGAAAAGTAAGGGTAATTTGGAGCATACAAGTCCAAACCCATTTTTGATTTGCTATAAACCTTTGACACATTCATCCTATCCTATTGCCAAAACAATCTCTTTGCTTATCTTCACCTTCAACCATTTTTTCTGACCAAAACTTCCATAGAAGAAAATCCAGAGGCCATCATGGACAGAGAGCAAGAAGAGATGCAATTTATTGGGTTCTTTGGTGTCTACAAAGAAGCCTCCAAGATCATACTTTCATGGAGGAGAATCTTCTCCCAAATCACCTTAACTCTAATCCTCCCTCTCTCCTTCATCTTCCTCATCCACATAGAGGTCTCCAACCTCCTCTTCAGGAAGATTCTCTTCAACTCAATAGTAATGGATGAAACAAAGCCTAACACCCCTCAACACGATAAGCTCTCTGACATGATCTCTTCTGAAGTGATCACTCTTTTGCTCTTCAAAATCGCTTACTTCACTTTGCTCCTCATATTCTCCCTCCTCTCTACCTCAGCTGTGGTCTACACCATCGCCTCCATCTACACAGCAAAAGACGTGACATTCAAGAAGGATCCTGAGTGTTGTCCCTAAGGTGTGGAAGAGGCTCATGTTGACCTTTTTATGTGCCTTTGCTGCTTTTTTCGCTTACAATATTGTGACCATGCTGGTTGTATTCTTATGCGCAGTTACAATTGGGGTAAGTAGTGGTGGGTTTGTGGTATTTTATTTGATAGTGGTTTTATACTTCATTGGGTTTGTGTACCTCACCTTGGTGTGGCAACTGGCTAGTGTTGTGACTGTGTTGGAAGACTCTTGGGGGTTTAAAGCCATGGTGAAGAGCAAGGAGTTGATAAAGGGGAAGATGGTTTTGTCCATATTTATATTTTTTACTTTGGTGCTTTCTTTTGTTTTGATAAGGATTTTGTTCAAGAAGATGGTGGTGGATGGATGGAGTGTAAGTTCTGTGGACAGAACAGCATATGGGGTTCTCTGTTTCTTGCTCTTGTCTTGTTTGTTCCTCTTTGGGCTTGTTCTTCAAACTGTGCTCTACTTTGTTTGCAAGTCTTATCACCATGAGAATATTGACAGGTCAGCTTTAGCAGATCACCTTGAAGTGTATCGAGGAGAGTACGTGCCATTGACGGCTAAGGATGTTCAGCTGGAGCAATACCAAGTTTGATTTTGAATATAGCTTAGATAAATTAAATCATCATGTGTCTAGATTGATGATGTGGTTAATTATATCTGCTATGGTTTCTTGAATCACTAGGTATATCATTTGCGTGTGAAATTAAGGCAGGTATGATGTGCATTCCGAGGACTATCTACATGATTGATTATGTATTTAATTTACTGTTTAAAAATAGGACTACCATGTGGCTTCCTTTGCAAAGCTATTTATTAATTCTATGAGATGAGTTTTGTTCATATCTGTTTTTGAGTTTGTGTGTGTGAATGTCATGGTAAGCAGGCATCAATTAGCGAATTAATTTTAGCATAGAATAGGATGTAGAGGAAAAATAGAATCATGTGTTAATTAAATGACCCATTTATTGTTCCCTAATTAGTAAGAGAATGAAATTTCATAGGTTACATGTAGGAAGGAGAAGGGTAAGTTTAGTCTCACAATCCGATCTGACGGCGGAAAAATTAAGAACTTCTGACAAGTATTTTAATCTTAATTGTAATGTCGTTTAATGATGGTAAGTTATTCAAATTCAAATCATACGACCAGCATTCCACAGAAAATATGAACTATTAAAGATATTGGAAGAAAAGGAAATTCTTTATTAGACCAGAAGGTAATTGGAAATCTGAGAAGTAGATATCGCTGTGAAAGCCAGTTACGTCTTTTTATTTTGTGAGAAAATTCTATAGAATGTGGCGCTTTCGGCTCAAAAGGAATGATATGCTTGAATGGGCGGTCTTTATTTATGAGTTTGTGAGTGCTCCAAGTTTATTTTATAAAATTAAACTAATTAGATTTAGAAATGCATTATTAAAATGATTAGATGACAAGAAAGCTTAATAACATAATTGTTCAAAGATAACTAAGAAAGCATGTAACACCAAGTTTGATAGGGTTAGACATTACAGAACTCAAAATAGAGTAATGAACTTCTATAAAAAAATATGTCATTATATTGAATAAATGAATAAAAGATGTAAATGACATATGCATGCTCTATTTTATAGATTTATTTGAATAGTAGCTAATAACTAACATTTTTAACAACCTGACTAATTAACAAAATTCAAACAAATAATATAACTAACATAGCTAATTAATATCATGTAACAATTTAAAAACAAAACCAAAGGTAACCTCTAAACCATCATGGACCAACCTGTATGCTCTCTTCGGTACGGTGGATTTTGAGAAACAGGAAAAGACAAAAAACTCGATTATCAAATTTTTTTTCTTCAGTTTGGTTCGTTAAATAAAGTGGAGGGGTGGAAGACAATGGGGGGTTCATCTCAAAATTTCTTCCATCTAAAAGTGGAAAGAAAGGTGAAGGAATAAGTGTATTTTTAAAAAAATACCAAATTGTCTTTACTTTCTCATATTTCCTTTTCTATTTTAGGAATATTTATGTCATCTTACATACATTTTTTTTCTTTATTTTCTACACAATCAAACAAGAAGAAAAAAAAGTTTTAACTTTCTTTTCTTTTATTTTTTTCTTCTACTAAACAACCTAACAAGTTATCTCACTTTTTATTCCTTTTCCTTTCTTCCCTTTTCTTTCCTTCACTTTTTTTTTCTTTTTTCTTTCTTTCTTAAACCAAACATACCATTAAGCAACATGTTATAGCAAGTTACTAAATTTTTGCTATTGTTATACTTTAGTGTTTGTGATTAGAGGAATGCTAGCAACACACTCTCTATTAGACTTCTTCCAACACACTCCCTATTATTGGTTAAAGTTTATTGAAAATTACAAAATTGCGAATAAGACTCATTAAATAAGAAGTGAGACTTACAAAATTTTGTGATATGTAACACACCCTTTACAATATCACTTTGCAATATGTTCATTATCTCTCACATGATTTCCTAATCCTCAATCCTTTTTGTGACCATCCTCTTGTCAAGCATGGACTAAAGCAACTTGGTAATAGACATGGTAATTAAATTTGAACTAATGGGTACTTGTCTGACCCTAACTTGACTTTGATAGGGAAAATTTGCTTTGATTAGGGTTAAGGTTAGATTCGTGTTTTCTTGACTTGTGAAAGTAGGATTAAGGTTGAAGATGTAACCCCAACCTCTTGCCCTCAAACCCAAACCCACCTTTATATATATATATATATATATATATATATATATATATATATATATAGAGAGAGAGAGAGAGAGGGAGAGGAGAAAGAGAGAGAGAGAGAGAGTTAGGATTTTATTTTCATACTTTTATATTGCAAAATCGTGGATCAAACCCATTTAATCTATAAGCTAAATAAGTTAACCCATATAAGCCTCACATTTAAATGGGCAAAGCATTATTGGGTTCAAGTCCACATTAGCTGTAGGGTTAAATGGGTCAGCCTGCGAACTGCAACCCATATGCCCAACTTTACTAGAAAGCAATACATCATTGTTGGCTAATAGATCTTATACCCCTTCAATAGTGGAAAAAACATATTTAACAATGACCTAGTACTGTCAATTATATGAGAATTGATGTAGAATAATGAGCAATGACATTTTTGTAAATAAATGGTAAACATTCTACATCGATTATAACATAACCAAAGTAAAACTTTATTTTTACAGTGGTTATATTTTTAACCAATGTAAAACTAGGTTTTGTACATCAGTTAAAATTATAACCAATGTAAAAAGGAAGTTTTTTACATCGATTGCAACTAAAATCAATGTAGAATGTTCTTTTAAGTTAGCGCCCAACAACTCGAGGTCAACTTCCTTCATTCGAAATTGTTCGCGACCTTGTGCCATTGCGACTTTGATGCCACTAATGTGAACGCTTCTTCCTCAACCACAACTTCATCGTCGCCAACGTGTAGGTAAATGCTTCTTCTCCAAACCTTAAACTATGACTCCATTGCCCATAACCCTAGCACTTCTTCCTTATGCCTCTCTAGGCCATTGCCCACCATGTGTTCATGCGACAAGCCTTCAAAAACACTTTGTCGTCGCACCACTGTCATTAAAGCCCTAAGCAGGTATAAATCCCTCATTTTTTTGTTGTGAAAGTTTGAGTTGATGAATGTGTTGTTGTGAGTTATTATCACATAATACTATTATGAATGGGAGGTTTTGATTCTAGTTTTGTGTGTTGTTATGGTACAATTTTTTTAAGTTAGGAATATGGTGGGCGATATTGTGCATAGTAGAAAATAGGAAGTGCATTTTATTTTGCGAAAATGAATAAATGTTAAAAATGTGTCCTATTGAGTGTAACCTTGTGTAGCTGCTTTATTGATTCAATAAACTGTTATGTTTTGAGCATGTTAATACTTGCCCTATTTTAAGCATATTAAGCATATTGATACCTTAGAATGAAAGATTGAATTGGTTTAGGTGAGCTTAGACTAATTAAAAGGATAACATAGGTACCTTACTTAAGTTCAGTTAGCAAGATTTAAAGTTTATGAACTTAGTGTAATCTACTTCTAGAAATTAAGTTGCCTACTAGTTTAGGCATAGGGATTTATTTTAGAAGCTCCATTAGTAACTAGAACCAAATAATATAAGTAAAGAGAGCTAAGTGTCTAACCTGATTTTAACCAATTGGACTACTCCTGTTTCCAATGAATTTGATAAGCCACTTTTATCAATCTTATTTTCGATTGTCTAATTAGAATGAGCCATTTTTGAATTGAGACACACGTTTCCTTGTTTGTATTGTTTAGTGACGCCATCGTTCACAATGTAACACCCTATTTTTCTAATGTATGATTTAGTGTTTTAATAATTAAAAAGTAGAAATTAATATGTGATCTTGGTGCTTAAAACGAATAAATGAGTTGTTGTTGATTGTTGTTAATAATTGTTGTTGTGTGGTTTTAGTTTTTGTTGTTATCTTGGAATTCCTATTTGAGTTTGGGGAATTAAGAAAATATGCTTGAGCTAAATTGAGAGTGTTGTTGGTGTTTGTTTGAGTTATTGAGGGAAAAAATAGTTAAGTAGGGCCCTCTATGAGTTTTAGAAAGTGAATAACAGACCATGAGCTTTAGTGGACCCAAAGCCTTGTGAGGCTTAGGGAGAGTTTTAAGACACCTAAAACCTCTTTCTTCTCATTTTCTCTCGTTCTCCCATCTCTCTCTTTCTCTCTATCACTCTCTCATCTCCCATTCTCTCTATTTCTCCCTAACCCCTTGCTAAAATCCTTGAAGTGTGAGACCCAAATCTAATGAAGAATTCCGTTTCTAGGCATAGGAGAGTTGTCCTTGACTTGCCTTTGCGGAGTTTGGTTTAAGGGTTGGCCTTTCTCACGTTTCTTTTCCCCAAGCTTAGATTCGAACGCTCCAAAAGGTAAGGGAAGCAGTACATTGGTTGAAAAGTTGTTGTATGAACATAGTTGTGTATTAATGTGACCTTGGTTTGTGCTGGAAACTAAATTGGAATGGGTTATGTTGAGATTTTGTGTGGAAATGTGTTTCATTCAAATTTTAATGATTTGTGTTGAAATATTGCATGGATTGTTGTATGTGTTTAGTATGTTGTTGTGTGCTGTTGTGTGGTCGTATTTGACCTATGTGGGATCGATTTGAGGTATGAATGAGTGGAAAGTTTGGATGATGGGGTTGTATAGTGTGACCAGCCATAGGGAGTGCGTTTTGTATCCCTCTCCCCCTGTTAATGTGATTTGTATATTGATTCTTTTAATATGGTCTAGTGTTATCTCCCATTCTTTATTTGAATAGATTGTAAAGATTTTGGCATACGAGAGTAGGAGAGATGGATATCTCTTTCTCTTTCTCTTCTCTTTCTCTCTTTCTATATATATATATATATATATATATATATATATATATATATATATGTTATGATTTTATTCATGTTTATGTGCTAAGGGAAAGCTTATTATAGTTGTCCTGTAGCGACAGTTGGGTCATTACATGCAAAACGCTACCATTCGCGTGACACCACCTACCCGCACCAATAACTAGTGTTTTTTAATTTATGGTTCTACTATTGCTTAGGATAATTGAATTGTATAACTGTTGAGGATTGTGCTTGTGATGTATTTGTATGCTTGGCCACATAAAGCTCAGTTGTGACTATAGAATGTTTATGCATGATAAGATTAAGGTTTTTACGATAATTATCGTATATTTATGATTATACTATATTTATGGCTGCTTGTGGTCAACCTGTCATGTGAAAAAATGTGCCTGGTTTGTCTGTCTAAATATTACAGAGAGCTAAACACATAAAACAAACAAGATATTAAAAAAAAAAGCCTATATTCTACATTAGTTATGTCCATAATCGACGTAAAATATCAGACTTCCTACATTGAATATGGGCCAAACTAATGTAGAAAGTAGGATTTCTACATAAATTGTGTGCCACAACTAATGTAAAAAACGTAGCATTCTACATCAGTTCCTTTCTCAACCGGCATAATTTTTTTATATCAATTCATTATTCGATCTAAAAATATATTCACATTCTTATCCCTTGTATTTATTACGAGTCTACAACTGACGTAGAATGTTCTTTTTCACCGACAGAAAAAGTGATTCATGCACTAGTGCTTTTAGTTAATGAATCTCATGCTTCTGTTAACTAATGTGTATCATGTCCTTATTGTTGGATTACCTTGTAACCCACCAACTCTTGGGTCATCACAATGTCAAGGCGCTCCTTTGAGGACTTAGAAACTTCTCAACTTGATATGCCTCCCTTGTCAGCACACCAAGTTAGGGGCTCCTATTTTGAGTTTGTCTTAAACGTGCCTAATATGACAAGCCCAAGATAGTCTAAGCTGCCTCGTTCCCTTCTATGGTTGGGAGAGCAATTCAAGGCCCACTACTACAGTACTTGAAGCTTTCACTATATAGTGCTCCTTATGCTTGAAAATTGATAATTCAAGTTAGTGGCCCACACCTCTATGCCAAAGAATGATCAACGATTATTGGACTTACTTCAGTTGAAATTATTCCATGGTAGGACACCTTGATACCATTAAGTATATTTTCTTTTTATATATTGTTGCCCTACTAGTTCACATACTAACTTAGGTGTTAATGTGCCTTTACAGTAACCCCTATTAGAGTTGGGTATATTGGGCGCAATTCATAGGTTGACTAATTTAACACGTAGCTTGCATGGGCTTAAACTCATTGATGCTTATGCCATTTATATGTGAGCTTATATGAGTTAACCCTTTTAGACGGCAAGTGAAACAAGTTTGTTTTGTGGACCAACTCGTTTAATCTGTATGTATGTATATTAATTATAATTTTTTAAATATTTTTATTTAGATCTGCAAGTTACTACAGAGCATATGCAAATTGTTTATTTCATAGTGCCTCCTTACTTTGTAGGTCAACCCAGTTCGACCTATCTATTTGTAGACCAACACAAACTGAACTTATGCTGACTAGCATTTATACCTTACTCTAGTTGCTATCTTTACCCATTTATTGGACACACATTTATACCTTGTTCAATTGAAGTAAGTCCAATATGCCCTTAAGTATAAAATACTAAGCAAAATAAATACTTTTATGGACATAAATTTTTTTAGGTGAACCTAAAATATTTTCCAGTTGGAGTCAAGAACTAATATCTCAACATATCTATTTTAAGAGGCTTGCCATAATATTGTCACTGAATCACAAACACAAACCTAATCTTGTAACAAAATTTAACATCGATGATAATTCCTAAATTAGGCAATTTGATAACCAATATATTATATCTTAGCACAATTGTCATCGTTGACAATGAGTTGCCTCTTATTTTATCAAAAAAAAAAAAAAAAGGGTTGCCTCTTAGCAGCATCTTTCAAAGTCTCTATAATATCGTCAAACTATTCTACTTGTTGAAATCATAAATACTATCAAAAGCTTTGCTTTAATACTTTTAATATTATTGATATATATGCCAAGTTACTCTTATCTTAATGTAAAATAGTACACCAAAAAAAATCTTAATGTAATAATATTTTTGGGTAACGTGTCTTAATGTAATAAATTAATAATACGTTACAAATAACTTATAGATTTTTTTTGTGTGTATAATGACAGCAACAAAGTTTGAACCTATGACCTTGTATAAACTATTCAAGTCCCTTATTACTAAGCCGACCCTAATAGTTTTACAAATTATAAATATTTGGATTTATATATCGTTGCGCCTACTCTTATTTGAGTAAAAGAAATATGAATGTGCAAATAATTTGCATTTGATTGTTTTCAAATTAAATTATTTTTTCTCCATGATATGTACATTAGATTAAAAGTGAAATAACTTGGAGAGAAATCTTTGTCACCAATAATGGTTCTACCTAGTTCAAATAGAATTGTTTCTAGTAAATGATATCTGTAATCTCTAAAAAAAGTGAAAACAAACTTATGCATTAGGTAAACAATTTCATTTTATATTTTATTTGAAATTCATTTGTGAGATAAATGTTTTTGAACATAAACTATTTTCCATATATAGGTTAAAAAAATTAACAGGATGTGTTTGTATAAGTGTTTGGTCTCCGCTGAACGTGAATCTTCAAATTTCTTTAGTCATGTTTCATTTCTAGGAAAGGGTGAAATAGATACTGAAATCGTAAAGCAAACATACACTAAAGCTTCTGTTTAAAAAAATAAAAATTTACAAAATTAGAGCAGACTACTCAATTTAATTGGAAAAATAATGAAGCAGTTAAGCTATTGATTCAGATAATTTAAAAATCAGAGTTAAAAAAATGATGAAAAACTAATCAAATCAATGTTACTACACAACAAATTTTATCCTTTTTCTACCTTTTCATTTATTTTAAATATTTTTAAGTCAAATAAAGATTTCCATATGTAATTGACATATTAATTATTATTATTTAATTTTTTATTATTAATTTTTGTGTCATACAACACATATTATGCAATTGTTTTCTGTTAATTTAACATGTTGCTTAACATCTTACAATAATCTATTATTCATAAGGAAACGCAAAGTGGGATGCGAAAACACCGACAACCGAAACAATAACCGCAGAAAAGCACAAGACAAACTTTAAACGGGTTTTCTTTGACTGTCCGCAACCTTCTAAAATCCTCGTTCAGTTCACTCTTTTTTCTTTTCCCTCTGCTTCCACTTCCATCGAATCCAAGTCAAGTCTAGAATTTATGAGAAACTGAAGAAAAGAAAAGAAAACCACCTCTCAGATCCAATCTAAAAATAACACCTATTACCGAGTCAAGACCCAAAGGTCGATTAAAATTCTCATTTGGGTTTCTCAATGGATGCTTCGTCCTCGTCGTCGAGTCAACCCGAATTCGATTACTTGTTCAAGCTCCTCTTGATCGGGGATTCTGGCGTTGGCAAAAGCACCCTGCTTTTGAGCTTCACCTCCGATACTTTCGAGGATCTTTCTCCCACCATCGGTTAGTAACAAACTTTTACTCCCAGAAAAAAAAAAAAAAGAATATAATTCTTATATTATGACGGTGAGATTTTCGTTATAATTTATGTTGTCTCACTTGTCAATCTTTCTAGGTAGTGGTTTCATTTATTATCTATTTCGTAATATTGAGTTCAATTGGAAGAAATTTTAAGGTATCAAAATTGTAGTTGAAGGTTTGAAGCATTATCTAGTGAATTTGTAAACCGATGATGTTACAAACTTTGTCTTTCGGTCCCTACTTTAATCTTGAAAGTGATGTGGTAATGTGTCTGATGGAATGGGATGTGGTTGGTTGATGATGTCTTTCTAATTCATCAAGACTCGTAGATGGTGCTGGGGGGTTCCTCTTGTTTTGTTAACATCTCATCTTTGAAGTGCTTATCAGGATCTGATACGCATAATTTTTTTTTAGACATGTGATCGATCTTGTGAACTTAATGGTGTAGTTTCTTGGCATTGTGGTCCATGTTACTGGACTTGGTAGAAGTTGTCAATATTAAGGGTGTAAATGAGCCAACCCAAGCTGAGCACTTGAAAGTTCAAGGTTGGCTTGCAAAAATGGACAACTTGGAGATTGATTAACTAACTAGCTTGTTCAAACGGGTCAAATTTAAAGCTTGGGCAGTGACTTGTTTAAACGTACGAAACTTGAGCTCGGTTTGTTTAGCTTGTTCGTAGCTTGATTATTTTTGTTCCTTTTTAAATGTCTTCTTAAAGTATTTCTAAGTCAATTAATTTAGTATTTGATAGATATTTTCATGTTAGAAGATGAAGTAAAAATAAGTAGAGAAAAAGAATAAAGGAGAACATGCAAGTTAGGTAATTATGATTTTTAATGTAGAATTACAATTTGCTAAATATATCTCTTTTCTTATTTAAAATTAACATGTGTGCGCACGTGAGTGCACTTTCTCACAGGTTTTTAATGTCAAACCTATAATACTTGAGCTTGACTCATTAATATAAGTGAGCCTAAAACTAAGGTTAAGATGATTTGTTTGGTAAAACAAACAATCTTGTTTAAGCATTTAATGAATTGAGTTTTAATAATTTACGACTAACTCAATTGTTTTACATCCTTATCCGGTACATATTTGGGCTGCCAATACTGAAATCAGTACCAAGTTTACTGATAAGCAATGAAGCCTGGATACTTAGTACGACATGGGTACGATACGACAAGGATACGGGGATACGGAAATTTTTGAAATTAAAGATACGATACTTTCTGGATACGTTAACAAGAATTTATAGAAAATTTTATATAGGTGTAGAATATTGGTAAAGAAAAAGACATTGATCATTTTCATCGATTCATAACTATGATTATCACAATTTACAAAAGATATTTGTGATCATGACAAAAAAATACAGTTTTTGCCTATATCATAACTAGTCTTGGCTAACTGTATAAAAAAAAAAGTATCTTTAGTAGAACTCAAAACATGTATTGGCTCTATACAGTAGCCTACAAATCTACAATTCAAAAGCATCTTTACTAAATCACTATCTAATCCTAACTATTTCATTCTCTTCTCCTCCATTACCATCATCCAAAAAAAGCACAGCTTCTAAGTCCAGTTTATCAAGAGACAAATTTGTCAATTCAAGAAGTCCAGCACCATCATCAAGTGGATCATGTACATCTCCACTAATGTCCCACAATCTTGTCTCTCTTTTTTTATACATTTCATCTTTCTTAGACAAAAGTCGAAGGTTAGAATGCACATAAACCAAATCTTTGCCCTTTTTGGATCTATTTTGTTTCTCTTCAAAGAATGAATAAAGGAGTATGTACTCCAATTCCTCTCACAGCATGAGGAAGAACATGGCTGCACAAGAAGCTTTAAGGCAAGCTTTTGGAGTAGTGGGGTAGAAGATCCATGCATCACCCATCAAGTTTTTGGATCTAATACCCATCTATCCTCAATTGAATCAAAAGAACCAAAGTCACCCGCACAAGATGAGAAATTAGAGAATTCTTCATAAACTTTTTTCTTTCCTCAGCATGTGAAAAATATCTCTTTACACACTTGTTCCTCTCCCGAGAAACTTCATCATGTTGACAAGGAGGAACCGTATTTGGACCTTCCCTAAGCCATACATCACTATAATACCTATAAATCATAAAAAATAGTTTAGTAGTCATACTAGGATTTTGTTGTCCAAAGAGAAAATAGTCATTGATATGAAAAAATTACCTTGGGTTCAAAGAATGAGCTAAGCAATGAAGTGGAGTACAACTCTTGCTCCACCTATAATTGGGTATATCATGAACAACGTTATAGAAATTGGATATCTCATTTGCTTGCTTTTACTCATGCCTATAGATGGTTGCCTTCACCTTTTCTATCATAGAATCCCACATTTCGTAGACCAAATGAAGAGTGGAAACATTTGTGTCACATATCCTAATCATGCTATATATAGGATCCGTGAAAGCAAGAATGTAGTCTATTTTGTCCCACCATATATCATTCAAAATAATTTCTTTTACATGTGCAGCTCTTCCAACATCATCTTCTCTATAACTATACCATTGGTCACTAATGACCATATTTTGCAAACTACATTTCAGCAATTTCAATCTTTTTAGCATCACTATCATGGAGGCAAAACAAGTTTCAGCAATTGAAAGCAATTAAGAGCTGAAAACTTGTTAAAAATAGCTAATCTCATCGAATGAGTCATGATGAAAGTCTTGATAAAAGTTGCATCATCAATTACTTCGGTAATCTACCTACATTCATTGAAAACATTCTCATTTCCATCATCATTCTTCACTGCATGTATGATTTTCACTCCAAGATTCAAAGTATGAACCACACAAGGGTTCCAAAATATATGATGGAATTCAACTTCAATCAACAGTCTAGCTGCCCTACAAACAAGAGCATTATCAGTTATGATTTGTACCACATTTTGTGGTCCTACCTCCTTGATTACGTCTTTTATTAAGCTAGCCATGTAATGCTTGTCCTTATACTCCTTGGACCCATCAATAGCCTTCAAAAATATAGGTCCTCCTTCACATATGGCCATGAAATTTATCAAAGGCCTTCTTTGAACATCTGTCCAGCCATCAGCAACCAATGTAACTCCTTTTAAAGTCATAAGGATTTGATAGGTTGAAGCAACCTCTCAATATGAGATCTCTCTTGCTGTAAAAGACTAGTTCTTAATGCATTATAGCTAGGAGGAAGACAGCCACTAAGATTGTTGTTTGCAGCAAATGAATAAGAACTAACAACATGCGGATTTCTAGCAAGATGGAATGATAGACCAACAGAATAAAACATTCTTGCTATCTTTGCTCTAAGATGATTCCTATCCTCAACATTAAATGCACCCTCTATACTGCCCATTCTTCTTCTTTTGGTGGCAATGTTGGTGGCATTGGAGTCATTTTGTCAGTAGATAGTGGAACATTCTTGGGCTTTAATTTGTTTTTAGCCTCTTCACAAATTCGTTTCAAATAAGCTAAATATTTAGTAGTAACTTTAGGACAAATAGCAACTCCAGTACCTGAAATTCTAAGCAAATGTGCTTTAACCTTGGAGTATGAACTTTTGACAACTTTTTGAAAAAATTACAAGTCCAAACCCTATTACCACCCCCCTCTCCTACCTTTTCCTTTGTCGTAACAAATGCCCATAGTGGAGGATGATCATCTTGAAGTTCTGAGGAAGCAAACCTACTAGTAACACTAGAATTGGCCCTAGCATTAGAACCCTCTCCCTCAACTGATCTAAACATTTTTTTTCAAACAACACAGCTAATAATAGGATAGTCTAACAATAATAATCAGCAGCTCAAAGCACTAACAGAACCACGAGATTGAAGAAAGCACCAAACTTACAGCAACTGAAAGCAGTGAGAACCAGAATGACTAGGAAGAGAGACTTGCGACTGAGAAGGACCTGTGCATGATAGAGACCCACTCGCCGGAAAAATGTGCAGACTGCCGGAAAGAGGGACCCACACGCCTGAAGAAGGTGAAGTGATGAACAAATCCATAAACTCCAGGGGAGACTTGCCAATAAGAGAGACCAGCGAGTGATAGAGCCCCACTCGCCGGAAACGTGTGCAAACTGCCAGAAAAGGGACCCACCCACCGGAAAGTGCAGAATCGTAGGGAAGAAGATGAGAGATGCTGTGGCTGGAAGAAGGGAAAGTGTATTGTATTGCGAGTGAGAGAGCCTCACTTGCCGGAAACATGTGCAGATCGCCGGAAAAAGGGACCCACCCACTGGAAAGTGCAGAACCGTAGGGAAGAAGATGAGAGATGTTGTTGTTGGAAGGAGGGAAAGTGTATCGTATACGTTTTCACTTTTGGGAAGCTTTTAAAGGTCTTTGTTTTGTTTTAAAAATTTTAAAGTAAAAACAGTAAAATATTAAAATAATCACAAACAAAAGTGGTTAGACGTATCCAAGCCGTATTTGAGACACAATGAGCCATATCATGCAAAATAATTAAAATAAAAAAATAAAAAAAATTCGGATACTTTTTGGATACGTATTCGGGAGTGTTTGAGGAGTATTAGTGTCCGACACGGGTACGACACCGATACTTTTCCATTTTTGGAGTATCCAGGCTTCATAGCTGATAAGTTATGGCCAGTCAGATCAGGCTTCATACAGTTAACTATTTACTGGATCTAATAATATGTGTTGTGGTGAACCAAATCTAAATCAGGATTGGACAACACTGGTTTGACTGCTGTGTTAAGTAACATTCTATTGTTTTTAATATTTTATTTTGTTTATAAGAAATATCTAGTGGTTGTCTACAGCAGAGATTATTTAGTTGCTTCTTCATGGAGTCATGATAACCCATTACAAAAGGTGATGTCCATGTTATGGTTCATTACACTATTATGGAGACTCACGTAATTTTTTGTAAGGAAGTTATTTATCTCAGGCAGATGCATTGATTCTTATAATCATGGTGCAGGTGTAGATTTCAAAGTTAAATATGTTACACTTGGAGGAAAAAAGTTGAAACTTGCTATTTGGGACACAGGTAATGTTCAATTTGTCAATTGTAATTTCTTGAAAGTCAAACCCTTTTATTCTGTGTTGTTTGCTTCTGTTGTATATTTTCAAAATTCTATATTAATAAAGGGCTTAAGGCAAAGAACTTTTTCCATTGCTATGAACTCATGCTGCAGAGTGAGTGTGGAGCTATGGAGCTCTCATGTAGTTAACTGTTTTGAGCTTTAATATCAATGTTCTCCATGCCAATTGAAATCTTTGAAATTTATTGTTGAATTTTTTACTGTTGGTTCATTAATATATATTAGGATGACACGTATGGATTTGGAAAGTTCTGCAATTAAAAGTCTTAATGCTTAGCTTAAAACAGAATTTGGATTGTTTAAAATCAGCATACTGAAATGTATCTTTTCTTTGATCACGGTGTCATTAATAAGAGTAGTATATTTTAGAATTATTTTTCAAATATATTTTATTGATATTGCAGCATATTGAAAATGTTCCACGAATAATTAAGAGAACATATAGTGTAATGTAATGCTTTAGCTATTATGTGCAGTATATGGTTTATATTCCTTATATACAGAGATAAGCAGCTTCTGATATACTGAATTCTCCTCTTGTGTTTCTAATTTATTTAACTTATGCTTTAGAGAAGTCGGTCAACCTTCATTGAAATAAGTTAATTGCAATACTTTGTATTTTCTCCTTGTGCAGCTGGACAGGAAAGGTTTAGAACACTTACTAGTTCATATTATAGAGGAGCTCAAGGAATAATTATGGGTATGTTCCATGATTTTCTCCATTACTTAGCTATATTTTCTGTTTGCTATCCTATGAATTTGATGTACACTTCTTCTATTATTTGTTTAACTTTTGGTATCTTGTTGAGCTGTAAATCATGCAACATGGCTTTGTTTGTAGTTTATACCTATTTCTATTTTATCCCTTTCAAATTTATATTGTGAAAATATAGCAAACTATGATGACATGTATGATTCCTTATGATGACCTCTTGCATGTGTATGGTGTCATTAAATGCTAAATTTATTCTTGTGCATGAAGCACTTTTTGTCAAATTATTTTGCTAGATTATTCCTTATGAAGAACTCCTATGCCCCACCACCATCAGTTAACCTCAGCAACAACGTTTTCATAAGATGAGGTTCAGCAAAAAGATAAGGAAAATAATTCAAGGTTGTACTTTTGTATAAGTGTATAAGATGAAGATAAAGAGAGAAAGATCCTATCTCCTAGGGTTGAAACAACTCCGGTGAATGTAACAGAAGGAGAAAGAGCTTTCAATTTGCATTCTTTTAATATAGTATTTTTTATTTTGGTTTTAAAAAAAGTTTGAAATGTTTTGCATCAGAATTTGTGCATGCTGAGATCAGACCTTTGGTTTGTTTTGGTTCAAGATTTCTCTCTACCAAAGCAATTTTAGAGAGAAACAAATATGTTAAGACAGTGAAAATTTAGAGAGAAATTTTGATAGGTAAAAAATAAAATAAAATTTTGAAGTATAATATGCTTTTAAATTGCTAGGTTGGATATGCATCCATAAAAAATAACTAATGGAGTTGGACGGTTTTTTATTAAATGTGGGCCCTAGACGGATAGGATTCTTTTAACATATTTTTAATGGATCATAAATGGATTAAGAGTGTATTTTTTTATTCATCTATTGTAATCCTATTCAAAATATATCCAAAAAATCCATTTTACACTCCTATGTATTAGGAACAATGAGGAAAATCCAATCCATTCCATTCAAAGCATCCCACAAAATGGAACAGGGGATATTCTAGTTGTGGATAAGGCCAGATCTTTAACAATCTGGATTCTAATAGCCAAAGTAAACTATAGTTAAGAATAAAGTGAATTAGCATACCCATAGACATTACCAGCATTAGTGGAAACATATTAGCTATAGTTTTGTGGCAGTGGACAGTGGTGATGGAAATGGGTTTCATGTCTTTTCTGTTAAACTCAACTCAGTGGCCTTAATAACTTCCAGGAAATTTCCTTCAATTTGAAAATATTGAACATTTGATGACTAAGTATTGGCGATTGTGTGGAAGCTTTTTTCTTCAGCTCACAATATCGTAAATCAGATAGAACTGCAATAAGAGTATTGGACATATTGCATAGACGATTTATTGATGTTATCATATCTCATTTGTTGAATAATTACTTAGTGTTATTGTTAGTATTATTGTCTTGATTTCTAGACCATAAATTTGGTTGGCTGAAATACTATAGCAGTGACCTGTTTTGCTTCGAAATGTAATGTGATTGTTTAGATTGTTTTAGCTGTAGCAATCACATTCTTGTTACAGTTTTATATTAAAAATTTATTCAATGAATCTGGGTTATTGATACAGTATATGATGTAACGCGGCGGGAAACCTTTACAAATCTATCTGATATATGGGCTAAAGAAATTGACCTATACTCAACAAATCAAGATTGCATCAAGATGCTTGTAGGAAACAAGGTTGATAAGGTACGTTGTTAATGAATTTGTGTATAATTCTTCATTCTAACAAATTTTGAAGGTCAGTCTTGATTCACTAATTCCGTTAAGAAATTTGCATGGGAATAGTTTTTGCAAATGCTGCTCTTGTGAGCTGTCATATTTGGAGTAGAAATGAATGGAAGTAAGCCTCATCCTAATAATCTCTCATATTTCAGGAAAGTGAAAGGGTTGTAAGCAAAAAGGAAGGGGTAAACTTTGCAAGGGAATATGGATGTCTGTTTACTGAATGCAGTGCAAAAACCAGAGTCAATGTTGCGCAGTGTTTTGATGAGCTTGTGATGAAGGTACACATACAATGCAACACTTCCCAACTCCTCAAAAGAAGGAAACAGGGAGGGGGGCACTGAAATAATTGAAATGGTTATTATTGCTATGTTTGTGTTCTTTCATGATTATGTCTTTCTATAAAATATTTTTGGAAAGACTTAACTTTAAGCAATGAAGTGAACACTAACTCGAGAAATTATGATAGGATACATAGAATAAGCCTTTTGTTATGTAGGGTACAAGCCGTGGAATATAACTGTGGCACTCAATATGTTATAAGAGAAGAATGGTTGAAGAGATTTGAACACAGCCAATAGAGATTCTAACTGTTATAAATATAAACAAAAATGTTACGTATATGTTGCAGCCATTAAACCTGTTATACCTTGCCCTTAGGAAAGTCTAATCTTAGCTGTCTGAGGTAACTTTTGAACCAAAAGAAACAACGGAAAACAAAATACGAAACAACCCTGACAATTACCTCACAATATTGAGAACACTACTTGCACTGCAATAGCATAAGCAAATACCAATCTTGATAGCCCTAGCCAGAACAGCAGCTAAGTGTATATTTAAATGGAGTACCTTTGTCCTTTAGTTCTTACCTCCAAGAAAGAAATCCTGGAAACATGATGGGCTGTCCTAGATATAAGCATCAAATGATAAATTGTAATGTAACAAAATTACATTTGGTGCAGGCTTCTAAAGTAGGCCCAAACTGCTGTATCCTTCTAATCCTATAGGACTTTGCAACCATTTTTATGCACAAATACTGACTCTAATTGACATACATTGCAAGTTTTACCTTTTTCATCAGTTTTATCAAATTTGTGTGGGTTTTTTGGGGGGTGGTTGCTTCTATTTATTTGCATCAATTACAATTCAACACCCTCAGAAAAATGGAAGAAATGATTCAAATTTGGGTTCCCTGTTTATCTGCAGATTTTGGAGACACCAAGTCTCTTGGCTGAGGGCTCATCTGGCGTGAAAAAGAACATCTTCAAGCAGAAAGCCCCACAGTCTAATGCATCAAGTAGTGGCTGCTGCTCATGGTGATTTACATGTTTACGAGGGGCTTTCACCTTCTACCTCTCCGTATGATCTGGATTTCAAGTGCAATTAAATTAAATTTCATTACATGTACCAAAAAAATATTTTCATTACAGCCTGTATATCTAGATTAAATTATTATTCTTCTCAAGAATTTGCCTAACGTTTAAAGATCTCCATTTTATTTGGTGTGAGCAAGTAATCAGCTGTGGATTCATAGTTCATACTGCCCTTGCATATGAAAAGCGTTTGTCTATATGCTTTGATGTTTAACATGATTATGGGTGTGATTCGCAGTAATAGGGGAAATTTTTTTCTCTACAGAAGCCTAACAGTTATCATGCTACAATTGTTTCGAGCGCTGCCAGAGCATAAAAGTAGTGTGGAACATCATAGATTTTTGAAATCTGCCACCCAATATGCAGATATGGCCAATCAGATATAATTGATAGCCATATTTGGTTATTAAACTAACAACAAAATGGACATGATAATGATAATGTTAGGCTTAAATTATAATAAGTAGAGAACGGAATTCAGAAGATGAAACTAACAAAAAACGTGGCATCATGGCTCTGACTTGTGTATATTCTTAATCAGAAGCGTGCCACATCATTGTCATTTCATCATGCTGATAAGGATTAAATTGTCTCTGAAGACAGGAATTCTAAGGCGAGGTTATGGTAACACTTTCGACAGTTGGTATATAATTAAAAAAGATTAAAAAATATTTTACACCAATCTTAAATAATATTATTAAATTGTAATATTCCAGAATACATAAAGTTTTACTCAGAAAAACGCCATCCTGTATATTACACAACAGCTATGTTATCAAAACCGGACCGGACCGGCCGGTTCAACCGGGAAACCGGTGAACCGGCCCTATGTCCGGTCCACTTAAACTAGAGAACTGGCCAGACAAAAAATCGGTCTGTGAACCGGTGAACCGGTCAAAAACCGGTAAACCGGTCAAAAACCGGTTCGTAGCGGTTCGATAAAAATGTCTAATAAAATATTATTTTAATGTTTTTTCTTTTAAAAAATGAAAATCAACCTAAAATATTTGTCATTTTTTTAATTCTAAATATAAACTTGTTTTTATTAATAAATATTTATGTATATTAAAACTTAGACTTAAGTATTATGACATATTTAAGTTGAACTATTTTAAGTATTGTAGATGTTAAGAACTTATAAAATTATATTTTATTTTTAGTTTTTAATATTATAAAGTTATGAATTTTTATGTATTATTTAATTATATATTATATTTTTTAATCCGGTTCATCCGTCAACCGTTGAACAGGAACCTTGAATCAGTGCCTTGACCTGTTCAATGACGGTCCGTTTTTAAAAACTTGCACAACAGCAGGACAATGTCCCACAAAGAAAATGTCAACGGGCATAATTTATGGCGGGGTTTACATGTCTGTCCATTGCACTGTCATAATCAAGCGTCTCGATTCAAATCCTCGACAGCTTGTTAGCTTTCGAGGAAATTTAGTGAAAAAAAAATTACAGAAGAGTTTTTGTAAAGATGTTGAAGTGTTCATAGAAAGTGCTTCAGAAAAGAAATCTTTAATAAGCTTATATTGTTTAATTTGTTTAAGATAAAATGATTTTATTATTAATTAAGAGGTGTTTTATTTCAATTTATACATAAAAAATAAATTTAATTATACTTTGGTTCTTTTAGTTTGGATTATGTACATTTTTTATCCTTAAAGTGGTTTTTGAAGCCATTTCAGTACTTTTATATTTTTAAAATTAAGCAAATTTGACTCTTTGCTCAAAATTTTTCTATCTAAAACTATAAAACTTTCATTTTTTATTCAAATATTTAATGGTTTATAATGAATTTCTGATAGGAAATAATTTTAAAATTTAATGATTTTTAATGTTTTGTGAAAATTTAATAAAGTTCGAAAGATTTTGTAAAATGTGATATGAGGATTTGAATAGGGAAAATTTTGAGGTTTTTTTTTTTTTTTTTTATGATTTTGGGTAATATTTGATGTTTTCGTTGGCCGTTAGTGAGTTTGCTTAATTTTAAAAATAAACAAAGTTAAATGACATAAAAAAACTTAAAGAACCAAAAATTACACATAATATAAACTAAAGTATAAACTAAATAAATTAAAATTGTAATTAAAAGTAATTTGCATGACGTCAAAGTTTTTCCAGAATCTGTAATGGCCGGGGTGGGGTGGGGTGGGGACTGGGGTGGCAATAGTTTGTGTTTATAAATATGGTTTTGCTACTGATTATGAAATTCATGGTACGAACTGTGACGAAATAAAAAAAATAACCAATCATGGTGGCTGGTGGCAGAAGGCCAGAAGCTTAACTTTCCATCAACAACATACCAATAATAAATAACGACAAAGCATTTTAGCTTCAACCTTGTCAACAAACGGTTCTATGGTGTAGTGGTTAGCACTCTGGACTTTGAATCCAGCGACCTGGGTTCGACTCCCGGTAGGACCTTTTCTGTTATTTACCATCTGAAAACATTTAATTTGCCTTTTTGTCGCAATTCTTTTCCCTTGCCTTCAGGTCCAGTCCACAGAATGCAGAAAAGGTTTCAGCGTCACTGACACCAACACATGAAATGGTTATGCAACTTTCAGCTGAAAAAAAAATAAAAGTAAAAAAGTTTTTCATTTTCAATTTTCCCAAAAAGTACTTTATACTTACAGAGAACGCTGCCGGATCCTTGAAGCCCAACAAAGGCGGAACAAAGAAAAAGCATCAGTTCAGCAGCATCCAGAAGTCCAAAGAACAACTAAGGGCCCCTGGGAAAAGGCCCACAGACAGCTCCAAAAGCCAATATCTCATTATTCCATTTTGAAATGAAATCATCCCACTGTCACTGGGACACCAAGGGCTTAAAAAACTGTTTTCCTCCCGCGAAAAAGCAGTTCCCGTGAAATACAATATTGCACATCAGAACTGTAAAGCCTACTCTTCCTCGTGACCCCTCTCCATTTTATCTTTCTTTCTTTCTTTCTTTCTCCCCTTCGGTTCCCAGGTTTGGGCATTGGCACGCGCAATGGTGAAGGAAACAGAGTACTACGATATCCTCGGGGTCACTCCCTCTGCCTCCGAAGACCAAATTCGCAAGGCCTATTACCATAAGGTTATTTTATTAATTTAATTCAATATTCATTCATTTATTGTTTTAACTTTTTCTTTTTCTTTTTTTTCTCTTCTCCTTTTCTGATATTTTTAACTGCTACAGGCAATGCAAGTTCATCCCGATAAAAACCCAAACGATCCTCATGCTGCCGAAAAGTTCCAGGTAGCTCCACTCCGCTGCAATCTCTCACGTTTACAACTTTTATTGTTATTACTACAATTTAATTAGAATACTCTCGGATTGCCATATATAGTAATAATTACTTTATCAAAATCATATCAAGAGTAACTTTCAATTGATTTTTACACCTTGATCAAAATTAAACTCTTCTTCTTATCATTAGTTTAATTACTTTTTATCCCTATAGTTACGCAAACTTTATTTTTTGGTTCTTATAATTAAAAATAATCTGTTTTAGTTCTTATACATGCACTTTCGATATCAGTTTGTCTTTGCTGTCAAATGTGTCTTAATTCCCACAAATTGACATCTTCTAACTTTTTTTATTCAATTTGTAACGGTTTAAAACGACAGGGACTAAACTGATATCGAAGGTGTATGTATAGATACTAAAACAGATTATTTTTAACTATAAGGATAAAAAGTAAATTTACGTAACTATAAGGTCCCAAAAAAGTAATTAAACCTTATTATTATTATTAATGATTCGACGTTCTTAAATTCTTTGATGTAGTTATATATAATAAAGTTGTATATTGTAATTTGTGATGTTGGCAGATTTTGGGTGAAGCGTACCAAGTTTTGAGTGATCCGGTGCAGAGGAATGCGTACAATCAAAATGGGAAGCATTCTGTATCTAGGTACATATAATGATGATGATGATTTTCAGCTTAAATATCATCCGATGAGGAACTTTATTGTATTTTCTATCAATCTCGGTTGATTAGCTTTGCTTATTACGATGATTTTGCTAAAAAAACTTACTCATCTGAGTTACAATTCTACTTCATTGATTGGGAACACCCGCATCTAACATGTTAACCTGGTATAAGTTGTTACAGTGTACAATCTGGGTTAAGAAAGTGCAGATTCCTCAAATATGAATCGGAAAGGGAAATAAAAATGAGAAGGCTACGGTCCAATAAATAAAAATCAAAAGATGATTTTTTAATACTCATTTTTTTAATAAGCTTTATTAATTACCTTTGAAATAAGTGAAAAAAAACTTATACGAGATGATCATAAGTTCCAAATGCGTCCTAAATTGCTATCTTCCCTGAAGATGTTTCTTTGATTAGATTGATGGATTCCTTGACAGGGAAACTATGCTTGACCCCATGGCTGTCTTCGCCCTGCTCTTTGGGAGTGAATTGTTTGAGGACTACATAGGGCATCTAGCTGTGGCATCAATGGCTTCGTCCGAGCTAGCTGATGAAACTGAAGATCCTGATAAACTGAATGAAAAGTTAAAGGCAAGAATTGTATTACATTCACTTTTCATTATTACTTTGACTCTGTCCTTGTAATTTTGCTAAGAGAAAAAAAAAAAAAAAAAAGCTCAGGTCATGAATTGGGCCTTTGGGGTGTAATCATATTTTCAATGTTAGGTTTCCACTTCCTCTAATAAAAAAAAAAAGGTCAATCTGGGTAATTTCTCGACTAGAAGCTGATCATTTTGGTTTACTGTGATGCTGCTCCCAAAAAAATTCAGTCCACACATTGCCTCCTTGTTTCAAATAGTGTAACTTCGTTTCTCTGAAACACACAAATTATCAATGTATGAAACTTTTTGATTCACTGATCAAAACTAGAAAATGTCGATTTTATTCACGTAGAACTAGAATGCTGAGCTGGTGGGTATTGATGTCATCTGTTCTGAAGCATAATTTATTTTCATAGTTTGATAGGGCAGACTAGTGAAGCTATTATATTATTTCGTTTTGCTAAATATTCTGTAATAATATTCTCTTTGTTGTAAAAAAATCATTTCAATTCTATGACTCTGATTATTCTTTGTGTCTGGGAAATTGAAATATCTGTACAATCCCTACTTCTCATTATATTGCTTTTACCTCTTTTGTTCAATATTACCCTCGAGTATATATACATGTTTTTATAACCATTCCACTTCACCAATTACTTGGACTCATTTAAAACCTTGTTGCATTATCTGCTGATACATGTGTTCTTTCCTTGGACGTGATCTTTGTGGAGAATTATAATGCCAGAGATACGATGGCATTAGCTATGCCTTAGATAGGGGGGAGAGAGGGGGCGGGCTGTACTTTTTTTCTGAATATTACCTAATGTTTTCTGTGTTTCAATGTAGGCTGTCCAAAAAGAAAGGGAAGAAAGGCTATCAAGAATTTTGAAAGAGTATCTTGGCCAATATGTCCGTGGTGACAAAAAAGGATTCTTCCAACGCGCAGAATCTGAAGCAAGACGGCTTTCTCGAGCTGGTTAGTGAACTTTGAGCTGTCTTTATTTGTAATACTAATACACTAATACTTTCCTAGGGACTAAGCACATGGTGCCATTGCTTATCATTTAATGCTGTAAATATTGAGTGCCTTGTACAGAATAGATGCCCCATGGAACTCCCCTCACAATTCACTGATTGAAATTTTAAACAATATTTGACCGCAACATTTTGCCATCAAAACTCGAATGTTTTCCTTCATGATTGATTAGTGCAGTATCGCATAGTAACGACTATAACATTATACAGAATTGTTTGGAGCATGTTATTGTATCAATGATATAATCAATTAGTCTCCACTATCTCTGAATGCAGCATTTGGAGTAGAAATGTTACATACCATCGGCTACATATATTCAAGACAGGCAGCACAAGAACTAGGGAAGAAAGCCATTTTTCTTGGAGTGCCATTTCTGGCTGAATGGGTACGCAATAAAGGACATTTCTGGAAATCGCAGTTCACAGCTGCTAAAGGTATTATGACAGGCAATTCCCTTAGCAAGCCCTCCCTTAAAAAGTCAGTTACTTTTTCTTGAAGGTTAGTTATTCCAAATGATGTTTAATTTTATCGAGCACATACAATTTAGGTGCTTATCAGTTACTTCAGCTTCAAGAAGACATCCGCAAGCAATTTAAAATGGATGGTAGTAGCGGCCCTGAAAATGATGTTGACTCTCACCTTCGCCTTAATAAGGATACATTGATGAATTCCTTGTGGAAGTTAAATGTAGTGGACATAGAAGTAACCCTCGTACACGTATGTCAAATGGTGAGCTCTTAACTCATTTTTATTGTCTGACATCCTGTTTGTATGTCCGTGTAGTTCCATAGTTGATCAGGAAACAGGTTATTGTATTCATTGTCGTTTATCCAGATACCATGAAGCTCTTGGTACGAAAAAATAACTGCTATTTCCACATGGTGAAATGACGAATAGTTTGTTAGCTAGAAAGCCTGAGACACTAAAGCCTCATGTAATCTGTAACGAGTTATAATGAACTTTGGATATGGCTTCTTTTGTAAGAACTGGATTTTTTTATCACCTAAGACCAGAACAAAGGAAATGGAAAGGCTAACAGATTCTTATTCATAAATCTATTGTTGCAGGTGCTCAGGGAAAATAGCGTTAAGAAAGAGGAACTTAGAGTTCGGGCTACCGCTCTTAAAATTCTTGGGAAGATATTTCAGGTGCAAATTTTCAAATACTTTAGCATCAAGTATTCTAGCTTTCAGGAGTTAACTCTACAATAATTTTTTGGGTTTAAATAACTATTTAATCTCTATAATATATGGCTATTTTGTTTTGGTCATTTTAAATTTTTTTGTATGTTCTATTTCCTATTAAATCTTTTTTTCCTTTTTAGTTCCTAACATCAGATACCTATTAAGTAATGACATAGTCAATAAAAATTGAAAGTGTTTCTTAAATAATAGGGATTAAAATAAAAATCTTCTAATACAAGAGAGGCCTATATAAAAAATATACCATTCTATAGAAACTAAAACAGTAATATTAGAGATCGCAATAAAACAAAAAAAGTAAAAAAATCAAAACAACAAAGCTATTTTATTTAAGCCTATCTACACGATCCTCTGCCCCAAGCCACCCTTTTCCCATGGTATAAGTATTATGTCTATCTGTCTCTGATGCAAGATAAGCTTCAGAATATTTACATATAGTGGAAAATTGAAGTCAATTATGTACCTTGCATTCTAAAACAGTGTAGTTGTGTCGAACTATAAAGAACAAGACATTTTTGGTCTTCATACATGATTTCGTTGCAATTTGCATCTTATTATATGGCCAAATTCCTGTCCCACAAGGGAGTAAAACAAGCTACCATCAAGTTTGCTGATATAATGTGATGATGCTTCCTTCAGGACAAGTATCCAAAAGGAGAAACGTTGAAGAAGAAGATTGCTGCTGATTCTGATGACGAAGGAAGCAGTTCTGATTCTTCAGATGATGAATCGCCTAGAGCAATTTCCTATCGAACTCCCTTTTTCACGCAGGTTTGTATAGAAATATTTAGAACTAATCACATGCATGCTCATAAGACCTGCCTTCAAATTTTCGCTTTATAATGTTTAAAATTAAGTTTGTACCACATTGTATACGTGATACTCTGATTATGAAAATATGTACACATTTCTGCTTCTGCAGGGTCTCGGTAGGCTCTTCAAATGCCTCTGTAATCCAGCATTTGATGTGGATGATGAAGAGATAGTTTACAAAAGCAAATGATCCACCTATACGTACGGACTATGAAACAAAAATTCATCCCTTTCAATATTTTGCTCGTGAGATGATATACTAAAGGACTTTTTCTGATACCCTCTGAACGTAGTTTTGGGAAGACAATGGTGCAAGCCGTGAATAATCATATTTCTTTTTTCTTTCTTGTCATTACCACTCTCTTCAAGTTACTTGTGGCATAACACTTGGTCAAGAGTAAACATTTCTGTCAATTACGCAGCACTTTTTTTTTTTTTCTTCTCCTTTTGTATGTTACAAAATTGGAAATTCATAGTAACTTCTATTTGGAAATTCACAGTAACATCAGAAATGCTTTTAGCATACTATCGACTCCTATCACGGTACAATGAATTTAATGACACTAACGGTAAACAATAATAACCGTATAATACTGTTACACTGTAGCAGATAACTAATAATTTTAGCACCTGGCTTGATAACCATTGTATTAATTAATAAATAAATAGATAGATAAAAGGCTTACCAAATCTGTGGCACTACATGGATTCCTGAACCCACATGCTTGAAATTACGGAATCTTGTATATATTTATAAATCTAATTTCCATCTTACACTTTTCTCTGTTTTCTCTCTTTTTTCATCCCATCACCCATCCTGTTTATTACTTTCTCTCATCTCATCGCCCATTTTATTTTTTTAGGAACTCTCATATATTTTTGCCAATAACAATTATTTCATATCTACTTTAACGCTGATTTGCACTCATACAAAAAGTGTTGGATTTCTTCTTTCTCTCTTTTTATTAAATGATGTGACATTTTATACGAATGTAAACAAAAAAAAAAGGGAGTGTAGAAAATGATGATGTAAAAAAAATCACAGCTCATATTTTTACCTTTTCTCAAATGATTTCCTTCCAAGTATTTTTTTTTTCTTTTTTTATGTACCTTCTTCAACTTTGGTTCACATTAAAATTGTTGACTCTACAATCTAACCTTGTATTTGGACGAGGAATTTTAAGAGAGTATTTCATTTTTATAGGAAATTTAAAATACTTTGTAGTGAAATATATTGTTTGAATAGAAAATTTAATAAAAAATTGAAATTTTAGTAATTTATAAAAGTATTTTGATTATTTAAAATTGTAAAATTTTAAATTCTACCAAAAAAGTAAGAATTTGAAATTATTCATACTCACTTTCTCTTACTTCCATGTTTATTTTCTCTTTCCTCTCTCCTCTCTCCTCTCTCCTTTTCTCTCCTCTTTCTTTCTCTCTCCTCTCCCTCTCTCTTTTCTTTTGTTCTTTATTTTTCTATGGCCTCTCTCTCTTATCTCTCTCATCTCCTTCTCTCCACTCTTTTTCTTCTCTCCTCTCCCTCTTCTCTCTCCCCTATCTTATCTCCCTCTCTTCTCTCCTTTTCCTCTTTTTTCTTTATCTTCTCTTTATCAATATTGATGTAAAAAATATTAATATTTATATTTTTGAATTATTAAATATTATTTAATAGTAAAATTATTTGTGAATTATTAAATATTTAAAAATTGACTAATGTTTATTTTTGGAAAAGTTTAATATTAAAATTTCAATTTTGAAATATATATTTAAAAATTAAATTTTGTATATGGTGGAAACTAAAATGTCATATCCAAGCTTAGAATATAAAATTAAAAAATTGAATTCATTTATCTAAACAGAACATTTAATAATTGAAGGAAATTGAAATTAAAACAATTCAAATTCTCTAAAATTTTAAAATTTTCATCCAAACACAACCAAGGTTATTGTCTGTTATAACCTCTGTAATGCACATTAGTTAAGTGTCGTGTTTGTAATTATATTTCTTTCTCTGCTAGAAAATTCACAAAAGAGAAGGGGAGGAAGAGTACGAATTTCTCAAGTTATATTGGTATGCCATATGCATGACAAAATATAAAGTAAGGTACTATAGAACAATCAGCGAGGTACAATCAAAATGAAATTTATTTAATGTGCTGGTATCACAAAGTGAATGATTCTGCAGCAAACTAGATTAGTCACTTTTCATGCACGAAAAAAGAATTGTTTGCGATTTTACGTTGTTTACGTGACGGTTTGAACTGAAAAAAAATAAAGCACTGACAAATGAAATTAAATGATAATTTCAGCATTTAAGAATGCAGATAAAAGTATAGATAAATTATCCTTCGTGAGAACAAGTGGAGATAAAAAGGCTCATATATCAAACTCAAGGAAGAAAAATTGTCTTGAGTGTCATGCACTTATCACGTAAAGAGGATAGCAAATTTACGGTCTGAAATTCTAACACAACGGATGAATCACTAATTTCATAATTATTATGACAACGCTCAAACTAAAGTCTAAGTGTTTCAAAGCAAAGTCTTCCTTCTAACAAATATCAGAAGTACAATGATATAAATAATAGAGTTTGCCTTGAAGAAAACAAACAAATATATTAAAAGCACATTTATTACTCTTTTCAAATTCGGTATTCTTTATATTTATTGCATATATCTTACTTGGGAGAAACATTCCAAGCTATCTAAACATTTCATCAATCAACAATAGTTATTCCTAGCTCTTTTATTACAATCTTTGGTGCATAAAACTTGTACAAGTTTGCATAAAAAAAAAACTTGAATACGTAAATACCTTGGAAGACAACTATAAAAAATACTTGAGTTATGAGTAATATATAGGTGTTCTTTGTAACAATTGTTTGATATAGTAAAAATCTTAATGGTTAGAAAAGAACCTGATGTAGCCTCGGATCGTGAGATGAACTAATATAAATATTTGGTAATCTTTTCTTCTTTATTTATCTCTTATATTTATTTCTGCCAGGCTTGTGAAAAGAGCTTTGGTTTTAAAAACAAGTTTCCACACACCCGCGCCCCCCCCCCCAGAATCCATGTTCTAGCATCATCGGAACCATCATAAGACGATACTTCATCCTACATTTTCGAAAACTTTCTTTAACTTTTCTCTATTTTCAAAAGATTTTGCAAAGATTTTTTATTTGTTTCAATAAAAATTTTAAAAGATATTCAAAAACACAATTCAACTCCATTTCTTGTGTTTTTCTCGTTTTAGAATTTTGATGTCAGCTTGAAGGATTTATTTGATATGATAAAAAATTTAATAATCAAATTGATGTCAAGTGCATTTTTGAGGGTTAAAGTATTTTTTAAATGAATTTTTTAAGGTACTAAATAATTAGTTTACTATTTTTTCTAAGTAAATTATAATACTTTGTTTATTAAAATGATACAGTATAAGAAATATAATTTATTTTATCTTAATATTAATAAACTGTATAAGATTAACAACATAAAATAATTTACACTAATAGTCTAAATTTTTTTTTCATTAAAGTTGTCAAATGACATTTAAAAAAAAAATATTAATCATTTTTGTTTTCTTATTCTATATTTTTTCTTTTATTAACTTTTCATTTATTTGTTTCTTGACTTTCGTTTTTAACCTTTAAAATTTTATACTTTTCGTTATTTTATAGCTTTTATTTTCTTTTAATCTTATCCTTTTAACTTCTAATAAAAAGAATATTTGAATAACTTTTACTCAATTGAATTTTATATATTTTATTGGTAACCTGGTTTAATTTCATTTTTCCTAATCATATCATGCGCCACCAATATTCTTATAAAAGATTGTAAGATATATCTAAAATAACAAGTCAGATATAAATTTTGCATAATACATTTTCTTTTTGGTGTTTAAGATATTTTTCGACTAACAACTAGAGACTAATCCTTTAAGATACGAAAATTTATTTATAGGATTGATCTCTTCCAACAAACACTTATACACACAAATTTGGGATCAAACCTCTAATTACATGCTTAAAGAACATAATTATCTATCAACCACACTATATCTTGTTGGTATTTTTTATAATACATGATGACATATTAATTTGTTTACAAAGGTTGACTTATTTTATTAGTAAGAGTAAGAAATTTTTTTAATGAAACAACTGAAAAAATAGAGAAGTTTGAGTGTTATAAATGAGTTATATAGTCTTTTAAGTTTAATAATCAAGATGTGTGATAATAGTGTTAATCATCAAATCAATTATAAATTATTTTAATTTGAAAGTGCTTAGGAGGTGTTAGTGAAAGCATATAAAGAGCTTATTTAGATTTATGAAACTGAATTTTGACTTTCTTATAAGTTTTTTATTTTTAACTTATAAGTTTTATCACTAAGCTTATGATATAAGTTTTCATGGGGTAAGTTTATTAAATAAATGCTTAATTAAGATGACTATGTGAATATATCCCTAATTATTAATAAACTATTAACTATTAATATTATATTAAAATAATTGGTTAAAAATATACTTTTCTTTTCTAACCTTTTTAATTGTTAAATTCCTCTTTAACTTTTTAACATTTTAAAAATTTTCTTTCGTATTAATTACACCTAACTTTGTTGCATTAATAATATTTTGCTACCAATGGGTGTTTTTTAGTTTTAAGTTTTTAAATTTTTAAAAATTAGAATCAGTTATTAGTTTGTAGTTTCAATTTTTTTTAGTTTTAAAGAATTGTTGACAATCTTATAATTTCCTTTTAAAAAATTTATTAAAAATATGTGACGCCATGACAAGAGGATCTAGAATGAGAATTAATAAAGCATAAAAGAAAAAAAATCCATTTGTAGATGAAATAATACCCAATTGATTTTATTCAATGAAAAGATAGAAACATGAGATGGGAAAGGGAGCTTAAGCAGATCAAGTATTATTTTATATAATAAGTAACAGTGACACCTGACAACACCCAAAAAAAGAGAGATAGAAGAGGAGAAAAGTGAATTACTTGCATATTCATCTTCTTGACTTCTTAACGAGAATAATTTGTCGTGTATGTATTCAAAACTTAATGTTTTTACACTCTCAATTTTTTGGTATTTTCAATTTTTTTTATATTTCTAATCATTCAATTATGGTCACATAGTTATTTTCAATTTTTCTTATGTAGGAAATTTTTTTAATAATTATTCATTATTGTTATAAGAACTCATTGGTTACTCTATCATATCTCTGTATTTTTTAAAGGAACAAGGAATAGTAAAATAAGATAAAAGAAAATACAATTTATGCATTTACTAAAAAAAGAGTGCATCCTTCTATCTCCTAATGTTAATGTTATCATTAATGATCTTTCATCTCATAATGTTCAAAGAAATTATTTTTTTATGATAATTTATGCATTTTATTTTGCAGGTGATACACGACAATTTTTATGAATAAAAAAATATATTTATGAATAAATAAATTTACACTACTTGATAATTACATTTATGTACCTTTACTCAAATAGTTACCAAAAAGTTGTCTTTAATTAAATATATTTTTCATAAATAAGTATAAGTTATGTGATAATTTTACAAATTTATAAGCACGAGTGATATCAAAGATTTATGAATATGTGTGTGTGTGTGTGTGTGTGAGAGAGAGAGAGAGAGAGAGAGAAACTGTAACACCCTGACTTTTATTTGTACTATTTTTCTATTTATTCAATGGTTTTATAAAAGTGACTAGATTAGAAAGGCACTAAAAAGGGATTGAGTAATGACTTTTGACAATTTTGGCCTTTTTTTGCATTGTCTAGAAATGACTTCTAACTATGTATGCTCAAGGTTCTTCTTGGCTGTCAAAAGTTGGTTAGTGCCAAAGAAGAAGCTTTCACAAACTTATCTTAAATGATTTGATAAAGTAACTTAAGTGTTGAGAAGATAATATTTGAAAACATGTTTTTCTATAAATTCCATATTTAAATCAGAACTTGTTCTCTGATAAAAAGTGTAGTATTTCTACTTCTGAATTTAGAAAAACAATTTTATATCTTTTAGACTTGATAAAAAGTAAGTTTAGTTATGAATCAATTATTCTTTAAGCAGCAAAACATAATAAGAAGCAAATAACAATGAGAAGCAAGGGAAGAAGATTTTGCATATAGTATTTTATATTGGTTCACCCTTCAACATGGGTTACATCCAATCGCTAAAACCTGTACAATTTCCACTAAAGTACACATAGCTAACTACACAGGGTATTCTTTCCCCTCAAGCCTCCATAGGCTTCCACTCAGTATTCTTCTTAAGCCTTTGTAGGCTGCACAGTATTCTTCTCAAGCCTTTGCAGTTTGTACCAAACTAGTATTCTCACCTCTACAAGTTTGCATTGATTATTCTCACCTCTCCTGGTCAGTATTCTCACCTTTCCTAGTCAGTATTCTCACCTTTGCAAGTTTTGAACCAGTATTTTAACCTCTATAGGTTTAGTCAACCCAAGTAGTCTTAGGCTTCAACCCATAACAACCTTGCTGTTGACACACACAATTGACTTAGTTGTGCTTACAAACATACTTCAGAAGCACCAATGTGACACCTTTTACTCCTAAGCTAATTATTAAGTAAATATTAAGGAAATATAATATACTTTTCGTTTATGAAATAAAACGATAATTTAAAATCTTTCTCTTCACACAGTAAAGGACATCACATGCATAACTTGCATAAACTTAAACTCCGTAAAATACTTTACTAATTAATAAAAAGATGGTGGCCCATAGTTGGCCATACAAGTCTTTAGAAATAAACCAATTAAAGATGTAAAATTATTAATCTAAAGTCCAGAAGCCAAAGGCATGAAACAACAAATAACCAAAACCCTGATGTCAAACTACTATTAGAGCTGACAAAACCCAAAGAAAACTGTAAATAACTGCAAACGAGGCCCAAACCTACTTAAAGATTCTTCCTTAAGGTCCTACTAGACTTCACCTGTACATCATAAACATAAACAGAAACCACAAGAAATAAGAGAGAGATATATCTCACATCATGCTCAAAGTATGACAATGGAGACAGGTAGAATACATAACACATGCATAATCAAAATAATGTTAATTTGCAAGGGTTAAAAACACATAAACATATGTAATGCAATGCTACTTAACTTCTACTTCTCATGCACATGTGATACCAATCTAAGTTCATCTCGAAAGTAGACTAGGAGTAAGTGCACAGTCATAAGAAGTGTCATCGATACCGATGTCTTTGGCTTTCGCACCCTTAATTAGTATGATATTGACTAGTCAAGGTTACCTAGTTTTGCTAATATGCTCTAGCTTTATGGGATCAGCATGGGCCATTAGAGTTTTTGGTTTGGGTACCACCCTCAAGGCTGGGGTTTGACAACCCATCTCGACCTCTACCAATCGAATTCCTACATACTTTCTTTTTCTACATGACTCAATGTCATGATGCATGGTCACATACAATGTTCACAACATTTCATAAGTTTTTATCACAGAACATTAACACAAGTTCAAAGCATACTTATTTTCTCATTGTAAATAACAACCACAAGATATAAATTCAACAAGGCATCCAAGCAATAGCAATCATACAAGGAATAAGTATAGAAGGCAACAATATAAACTTACAATCCTTTACTCTTAGCTAGGACATCAACTTTAGTGTCTCAAAGGGACCCACTTAGCGTTAAACCCTTAGCACTTAGCACCACTTTGTTTTACTTCTAAACCAACTCTCTGGTAGGTCTACACTTAGCACCAATGTTCTGGTGCTTAGCGCCACCATGTTCAACGCCAAAGTTCTGGCGCTTAGCTCCAAACCTCTAGAGGACTAGGGGTTGTTCCCTACCTCTCCCACACTTAGCGTCAAACCTCTAGAGAACTAGGGGTTGCTTTGTAACACCCCTATTTTTGCATATCAAATTATTTTTAAGTTATCAATACACTTAGAATAATTAATAGTAATTTTAGAAATTTTTCAGGAATTTATTAAGACAGTTTTGTGAAATGACCAAAATACCTTGGTTGACTATGGGAGCAGCCCAGAGACTTTTTGACTTCAAAGTATTTTTAAAATTTTATACTAGGTATATTTTAATTATAAAATTTTTATTTTGAAATAAAAATAGTGAAAAATGTAACACTCTTATTTCAGCTTTTTAACTATTTTTCTAATAATTGACTATGTAATTCTGAAAAATCGGGAAGGAATGTCAAAATTCTAATTCCCACCATTACGCTCAAAATTTCAAGAGCTATTTACTATTAATTTTTAATAATTTTTCCGAGCCGGAGCCCGGAGAAATTAGAAAATGACGATTTTGTCCCTATTTTTCAACATTAAGGGCTGACATGAGAAAAAGATTTAATTGACATTAAAATGTCAATTTGAGCTTGGAATCATGTCATATATAGTAAAATATAATTTTGGAAATTTTCTGGAAATTTTCTAGAATTTCTATGTAAAATGACCAAAATGTCCCTAGGTATCTAATAAGCTAGCCAGTATTGGTTTGACATCCAAAAATGGTGAAAATGGTCATTTAAGTTTTTTTATAGTTTAGATATTTAATTATATAATTTCCCTAAAAATTTTGGTATTTATTGAATTAAAATGGATTTATTATGAATTTTTTTAGCTTAAAAATACAAAATAAATAGATAAAATTTGAAATAAATTAATAAAAATTAAAAATAATTATTAGAAATTTATTTTTGATGAAAAATAATGTATTTCTCTATTTTACATTTAATTTCATTTTTTTGATATTAAAAGTCAATTTTTTCAAGTTTAGGCGATTTTATCGGTACCGGTTAATTTACCTATAAATAGAATTGACATCTAGAAGTTGGACAGCTAAGGGAACACGTCCACAACCTAGAAATAGCTGATTCATCACTCTAACTTTGATATGTGTCCCTAAATTAATTAAAAATAAATCAAAAATGGGATTTATGACATAATGGCTTATGTCATCAAAGTGGACACCTAATCTAATTTTTTTCTCTATAAATAGGCATGCCTTTGGACAAGATTTTCACCACTCTTCTCCTCCATAAGCTAGAGAGCCTCTCTCTCTAAAATCTTCTCTCTCTAGAAATTTTTCTTATTTAGTTTATGTTAAAATTTTGCTAGTTTTCAACTAGTAAAATTTCTCCTCTTAGAAGCTTTGCACCAACAATTCCATCCTCTTCATCAACCACCTTAGAGGTAATGGGGAGAGTGAGGTTGGTTCTAAATTATTATCACTTTGCATGTTGGTAGGAAGGGTTTTCTCCTAAACCCATTTAGGCTTAAGTTTATTATTATTATTATTATTATTATTATTATTATTATTATATTGTTTAATGTTAAACTTGAGTTTTTACTAAGTTGTTACTCTGCCTAAATTTAGATTATTAAATTATAATTGCTAAGATGTTACTCTGCTCAAATTTAAATTATTAAATTATACTTGTTAAGCTATTACTCTGCTTAATTTTAGAAAATTAAAATGCACTTGTTAAGTTGTTACTCTGCCCAATTTTAGAAAATTAAAATGCACTTGCTAAGCTGTTACTCTGCTCAAATTTAGCAAATTAACATGTATTTATTTTGTTGTTATTTTGCCAAAATTTTAATAATCAAACTATAATTACTATATCGTTATTCTGTTAAGATTTTAGGTATTGTACAATTTCTGCAATAAAAGGCAGAAATATTAATTGTACTGATGCTCAAATTAAATGAAACCAAGGAAACCTCTGTTTGAGAAATTAGGAAGTGATAAATTAGTGAGTAATGTAAAGCAATTGACATGCAATGGCATGACACCCTGCTAGGGAAGCTACGGTTTGGTACACTGCGGGATGAAAGGACAGGACCCATGGTTAGGTCTAGAGGGTATGGTATCGAGTGGTGAGCGTCCTAATGGCCAAGGTAGCGCTCTTAAGCTGGGACAATCACTTAACCAACTTGATAACCCTGACAACTGCTCAGCATCACTATGATTAGTGAGAGTATACCTCTATAAATGAATATCCTAAATTATTATTTTGTTCCTCAGTGATGATGAGGACTATACCATGAGATGATGTTGAGAGAGGTATATGTACTCCCAGTCACTTCCCAGGTTCTGTTAAGAACTATTACCCACTAATGGAAAGTATGGATCCATATCGAGTCAAGGATTGTATAACATAAAATAAACTTTAGGTTCCCCTTTTATTGTCAACTATGTTTTATCTGTATTATGTGGTAGAATTCCTACCATACATGTAAAAGTGATATTAGAACAAATCACTTCACTCCATTATTTTTCATTTTATACATGATTGATCGTGGTTAATGAAGACCCGGCTGTTGATGAAGACCTATAGGGTTAATCTAATAGTTTGTTATTTTATGAGATAGAGTAGATGGACACTGCTCTGACTAGGATCTTTTTGATGTATTGGGAATATGTAGTAATTATTTTGATGTATATTTCAGTCTCCCTATATTTCATTTATTTTTTTGATTATGAAATCATGATGTATTGTTCCACGATAAATACATATAGATTTTATTTTTTTTATTATCGTTTTCAAATTCTGTTAAATTTACAAATCTTCTATTATTAAAAGCGGAGAAAAATTTTACTCACATTTTTAAATAAATAAATAAGTATGGGTTATATTCAATGTGAATGGGTGTCACATGCTCCCTACCTTTCGCACGCTTAGCACCAATATTTTGTTGCTTAGCGCCACCATGCTTAATCCCAAAGTTCCAAGGGGCTCTCTGTCTCTTTCATGCTTATCACCAAAATTCTGGCACTTAGCATCAACTTCGATTTCTACAGATTGCAAGGGTTCGCAAAATGTGTAACCTATAATTTTCTTTAGCTTCCAAACACTCCAAAACAGATTAATCGATTCTTAATTTCTTTTATTACCTTTTTTTATTGGTCAATTTATCCTATGAACTACTCACTCACTCACAATCCCTTCAAAATCTATTAATTCCCTAACTTAATCACAAGGGGAAAAAGGCAAGAACAGTCATGATAGTCCGCATACCTAATTAAACATGAAATAACTATAAAATGCATCAATGATTAGGAAAAATCACATTCCTCTTTACACATAATCATACAACTCACAAACAATTGGGGTCTAGGGCTAACCCCTCTCTACCCACGACCAAAGCTATACCCATGAGCGAGATAACTCATTCCCCCCTTATCAAGAAAGAGATGATCCCTAGCAAGAGGATGAGAATGGTGCAGCAGGGTCTTCTTACGACTCCCCGTTCCTTGACTACAACGACTCCAATGGCACGGTATCTCCAAAGAAGCAAAAGAAAGAATGAGCAAAAGGGTTAGATTTTGGGCTTATGAAAACTAAGCCCAACGCAAAGGTCTTAAAACTTTTAAAGATATTTTAATTATAAAACCTTATTTTAAAGGCTCAATATCTTTTTTTTTCTTTCAAAATACCATTTTATTAAAAACAAAGCAAAACGGAAAATAATAATGATACTAATAATAATATATTTTAATCAAAAGGAAAACATTGGAGTGTTACAACTAGTTTCTTGCACGATCTTTTGAGTTCCCCTTACCGGTTTTATTTAGACAAACTTTATTGTTCACCTTCTCATTACTCAATACATGAGATTTACAAGAGAGGAGGCATACATACACTCTTTTATATGGACACTATGGTTGACACAAGGCTAGAGTGTTTTGTGTGACACCCATTCACATTGAACATAACCCGTGTTTGTTTAATTACTTAATTAATTATTAAGTTTGAGTTGATGAAATTGCGAGTAAGATTTTTTTTCGATTTTTATACTAGAAAATTTTGAAATTTAACAGAATTTGGAAATGGTAGTAAGAGATAGAAGATAAAGTCAGTATATATATCATAAGTCCGTAATATATATCAATCATAAAAGAAAGCAACTAAATGTAGAAAAGTAAAAAATACATTGAAAGCTAAACACTACCCAACCCAATATAAACATCAAAAAGATCCTATACAGAGCAATGTCAATCTACCCTAACCTTTATACAAAAAGAGAAATACTATAAACTAAGTCTACATATCCTCATCCGTAGGGTGTCCTCTGATTTGTCCTCAACATCACTGGGCATTTCTGACATTTTCAATAATCATGATCAAATATACATGGAAGAAAAACAATGGAGTGAGGTGATTTGTTCTAAAATCACTTTCACATATATGGTAGGAATTCTACCATAAAATACAGATAAAACACAGTTGACAATAGAGGGGAACTTAAGGTTTATTCTAAGTTATACTAAACTACCCTTGATTTGGTATGGATCTATACTCCCCATTAATGAGTAATAGTTCTCAACAGAAGCGAGAAGTGACTGGAAGTATATATACCTCTCTCAACATCATCACATGATACAGCCTTCATCATCATTGAGAAAAAAAAATGATAGTCAAGATGTCTATTTATAGGGGTATACTCTCACTAATCCTAATGACACTAACACCCAATTTTATCCAGACAATTAATTTTGTAAAATAAAATTAAAAGAAGCAATAAACAAAAGGGTAATAAAAATAGTAAAACATGTAAACAATTCAAGTTTTATTTAGTTGATTAATGTGTTTAGATTTATTAATAAAAATAGTAATGATAAATAAAAATAAAGATAAAAAAAGGAAGGAAGTAGAAAATCAATAAAATAATAATAATAAATAAATAGATACAATTTAGAGGGTACTTGTTTTGGGCCTATCTAAGAAATAGACTATAGGCCCATTATTAAAAAAAAAAAAAGAGCAACAAAACAAACACTAACAAAAATAGAAAAAGGGGGGAACGTGAGAAATGCTAGCACTTTTAAAAACTTGCAATGCAAGTTTCCGATTTCTATAAATATACAAAAAACAGAGGGAAAAAAAAGGAGGGAAAAACAAAGAACGAGAAACAGAGGGGTTAAGAAAAAGGAGGAAGATATTGGAGAGTGACGAGAAGAGCAATATTGGAGGTCGGAGACAATTCGTGAAAGCTTCGAAGGTATTATCCTTCTCCTTCCTTCATTCTGTTTGCAAAAGATCTTCTAATCTGTTATCTCTGAATTGCTTCGTAGCCAAAAGATAATTTTGCAATTGATAATGGCCTCTTGAATTTGTGCAAAAAACGAATTGATGAGAAATATACTCTACTTTCGACTTGCAACATTTTGTTCTCTAAACCGCATGTCAATAATCTAATCATATTTCCATTCTAGTATCTCCAATGTGTGGTCATTCGTTAATATCTTAATGCGATGTTGCAATTAGAATTACAAATATTATGTGATGCTATATTTGCTGAATGATTTTCATTCTCTGCACTCATGGACTACACTTAAACGGGCCAAAATTGTTGCAAATCTTTCTTCATCTTTATGATGTGCGACTTCAAGGTTTCAATGAAACTTGCACGAGACTGTGATGGTCGAACATCACCAATTCCAGTTGAATCAGTTTCTCTTCATTGCGCATCTGTAAACGCAAGAACTCTATTGTTGCATACTACCGGATAGTGGCATATCAACCACCGAAAGTCAGCGATCCGAAGCTGTTATCGAACAAATCTCTGAAACCTCCGTTTGCGGTCCACTGCATCACCGACGTATACCAGCTTCTCTGAACCTCTTCCTCCCTCCAACCTCTATATGACGGCGCGATAAGGGTTCCCTTTCCCCCTGGCACTTCGAAACTTTGTCTCTTGAGAAGGGCTGTATTGCCTTCTTCACTGTTTGTTCTCGAGACAGCAGCGCATGGGCCCCTCTGTAGCTTTAGAGTTCCGTCTTTTGGAGAAAGGGCTATGTGCCCATCATATAACTTGGCCCCTGCAATAATCAAATGGGTTTAGCTATAATGTGTTAGGTCCGCTCATCATAAAAAGATCATAGAATAAATTGTAAAGCTTTTCCTCCATTCTTTTCCTTATTAAACTCTCGCTTTTTTTTTTTTAACTTGAAAGGTAAAATAATAATTGATAATAAATTTATATAGAATTAACGTAATATTTGGAATTTTCAAATTACGTTTTCATATTAATGATAATTGTAACTAGCTTTAATAAATAAATGACTAAATAAATAAGTGAGGTAAATCATAAATAATTAAACTTAATAATAACTACTTAGGATGCACTTCCTATTTGGAAATTATTAAGGTTTTTGATATTAATGATAATCATCTAAGATGCACTTCTTGTTTGGTTATCATCTTCTTCTGAAGAAGATATAATAAAATATACTTTAACAAAGGGTTTTAATAATAGTCACTTTGGATGCACTTCTAATTTGACTATTATGAAAGTTTTAAAGGGTATATGGATAACCACTTTGGATGCACTTCCAATTTGGTTATTGACTATGCCTTTATTATATTAAAAAATAATGAAAAAATAATAATAATAAATAAAATAAAATTATTAAATCTTTTCTATCATATTGAGCATTTTACAATATTAAACTTTCTTTTTTTTAAAGGATTTTAAATAGTCACTTTGGATGTACTTCTTTTTTTACTATTATGAAATCTTAAAGGGTATATTGATAACCACTTTAGATGCACTTCTGATTTGGTTATTGAGTGTGCCTTTATCATACTAAAAATAAAATAAATATGATAATAAAATAAAACTAAAAAACATCAACACAAAATGATTTTCTACTGTTGACTCCACGTAATTGATTCCCGAACCTATATTTGGTTTCAAAGACCATTCTTCTTTTAAAGGGTTTTTTCAAAGTTTTCCTTAATAAACTTTGGTAGCGGCTCCTCTGATTTTTATTTCTTTTTCGCCATTGGTCGTGACCCTGGTTGCGACACAGGGTTATCAAATTGGTTAAGTAATTGTTCCCGCTTAAGAGTGCTACCTTGGACATTAGGACTCTCACCACTTGATACTCTACCCTCTAGACCTTAACAATGGTCCGTGTTTCTTTATCCTATAGTGTACCAAATTATAGCTTCCCTAGTAGGGTGTCATGCCATTGCATGTCACTTGCTTTACATTACTCACTAACTTATTAATTTCTAACTTCTCAAACAAAGTTTTTCTTGTTTAATTTGAGCACTAGTATAATAAACATTTTTCCTTATATTAGAGAAATTGCATAATAACAATTTAGACAATCTATAAATTAAAAAATTTAGCATAATAACAACTTAATAATCATAATTTTATTACTAAAATTTTAGCAGAATAATAATTTAATCATCTAAATTTGGGCAGAATAACAACTTAATAATTATAATTTAATTATCTAAATTTGAGCATAATAATAATTTAGTAATCATAATTTACTTGTTTGAATTTGAGCAAAATAATAACTTAATAAGTATAATTTAATTATCTAAATTTGAATAAAGTAAAATATAGTAAAAATTTAAGATTTAGCAACAAACATTATAACCATGTAATGATAATAGTAACAAAACTTATGCCTAAACGTGTTTAAGGAAAAACCCCTTCTTACTAACATGTAAAAGTACTATAATTTAAAACCAACTCCACTCTCCCCATTAACTCAAAGATGGTTGATGCAGAGGATGAAAGTAGATGGAAATCTCCTAGAACGAGAATTTTACTAGTTGATGAAAAACTAGTAAAATTTTAGTATAAAAATTTTCTAAAGAGAGAAGCTTTTATATAATTTTTGGCCAGCAAAGAGAGGGAAGGGATGAGTGAAAACCTTAAAATCTATATGCCTATTTATAAAGAATGGAGGGGGGGGTTAGGTGTCCACTTGCTTATATAAGTCATTATGTCATAATTTTCATTTTTAATTTGATTTTAGAAGACATATTCAAGATAGGTGAATAGGCTGGACATGTGTCCCATGAGCTATCCTAACTTCATCTGTGTTAATTTTATTTGCAATTAAAGTAATTGATACCAATAAAATTGCCTAAACTTGAATAAATTTGTTTTTAATAACAAAATAATTCATTTTAATGTAAAACTAGATATATACATTATTTTCATCAAAAATAAATTTCTAGTAATTAATTTTAATTTTTATTAATTTATTTCAAATTTTTATATACATATGTTGTATTTTTGAGCTAGAAAATTCATATTAAATCTATGTTAATTCAATAAATTGCCAAATTTTTATGAAAATTCAATTAAATATTTTACCTAGAAATATACTAAGATTATTATTTTCACCATTTCTAAATGTCAAACCAATACTGGCTAGACTTATCAGACATCTAGGGGCATTTTGCACCGAAATTTCAAAAAATTCTTAGAAAATTTTTAAAATTATATTTTAATATGTATGACATGATTCCAAGCTCAAATTGATATTTTAATGTCAATTAAATATTTTTCTCATGTCAGTCCCTAATGTTGAGAAATAAGGGCAAAATCGTCATTTTTAAATTTCTCCGAACTCTAGCTCGAAAAAATTATTAAAATTATGATCTGATAGTTCTTGACATTCTAAATTCAACCGTGGGGAAAATAATTTTGAGATTCCTTTCCAATTTTTCAGAAATTAATCATCAAATATTAGAAAAATAGTTAAAAAATTGAAAGAAGGGTGTTACATTTTTTACTATTTTTCTTTCAAAATAAAGTTTTTTATAATTAAAATATACTTAATATAAAATTTTTAAAATATTTTGAAGTCAAAAAGACTCTGGTTGGTTCCCACAATCAACTAAGGATATTTTTGTCATTTCATAAAAACTATCTCAATAAATTTTTGGAAAATTTCTAAAATTATTATTAATTATTCTAAGTATATTGATGACTTAAAAATAATTTTTTAAAAACTTCTAACTATTTTTGTCTGTTAATGTTGTTATCTAGCTTTTTAGAGATGAAACAGTAGTTTTACCAATTTTTGGGCTCCATTTCTCAAAAATTATTGAAAATCTAATCTAGGTACTATTCGCCGATACGAACATAACTATACAGATCAAATTTTTAATATTTTTATTTGGTTTTTTAGAAATAAATGCAGAATAATTAAGAAAACAATTCACTAGGCAAAAGTATGTGTGTTACATTTTGGCTAAAGAGGACTCTTCTATTAAAAGCTAGATTCTCTCTCAAATTCTGAATTTTATCCTTCTTCTTTTTTTCACTTTCCTTCCTTGCAATGAGCTCCTTTGAATGAAGGTCCTTTTATAGGCTTCAAAGTTATCGTTTATAGTTGTGGAGAGAATTCAAATTCGATCAAATAGTAAATGAGTTATCCTTTTCATACGGTTGTTCTCTTGACTACCACCTATGTATATTTTGTAGCTTCTAAAGTCCAATTCAACTGTTTTAAGCTTCCTTCTTTCGAGGACAACTATCATAAATTCAAATTTCGAATTTATGGTAGTTGGTGTTGGTTGGCTCTCTAGTGGTTCATTCCTTGACTGCTTTTGAACTTCTATCAAGAATGCTACTTCTAAAGACTATCTTTTGTAAGATGCTACTCCATTTTGCTTCTGGTTACTACAATGCTTGTGCTTTAGTTTTCTCTACTTCTAGTTTGTTTTCATCAAAACTTGATCATCTATGCAAGTTCTTGCTTCTGATCACCTACTGATATGATTTTGAGCATGAATTTGCTTCTGTTGTAACTTCTAAACAGTGTAGATATTTGTATCTCATTCTTTGTTTAGACTTGCACCTTCTAATGAATCTTCTAGTCATGTGTAGCTTCTTGTCATACTACCCCTTGGTTTGATCCATCTTTCAAACATACTTCTGATCATATACAACTTTTGATCTTGCTGCACTTTGATCTTTTGACAACATGATCAACCTTGTATGCTTTTGATCAATTTTCTTTTTGGTATAGCTACTTCTAAACTATAGTACCTACATCTAGAGGCTGACATAGTTCAGGTTGATTCTTCTTGAGGTTATCTCATGCTTCTTAATCAAGTACTGTTCTACAGATCACATCTCAAATCAAACCATTAGTAATCTCAAGTCTAGAAGACTTAAAATATGCTTCTTAACCATTTGTTATTATTGAAACTTCATCATATAAGGGATTTAACCTCAACACATTCTAATGATACAGTTGAGTCTAGAATGTTGAAAAATGCTTTGTTTAGATTTTTAATAATTTTTTCAGAACAGGGCTCGGAGAAATAACTATTTTGCCCTTAGGTTTATAAAATAAGATAGAAATTGCTAAAAATACCTAAGAAATTAAATATATATATATATATATATATATATATATATATATATATATTGAGCTCAAAATAATAATTAGAATAATAAAATATATTTTTTGAAAATTTTCTGAGAAACTTCTGAAATTCTCAGGTAAAATGATCAAAATGCTCCTAACTGTCTATAAAAGTTAATTAAAGACATTCTAACTTATAAAAAGGTCATAAAAATTATAAAATTTATATTTTTAGGTAAAAAATTATTTAATATAATAATTTTAATATTTTCGTGTTTTTTGAATTTCATTTGAATTATTTTATATTTTTATTTAATAAAATGATAAAAATGATATAAAAATGTATAAAATTTAAAATAAAAATGTAAAAAAATATCTAAGTGAATTTAAAAGCTTGAGATAAATATTCTAAGAGCTAAAAAAGTGGAAAGCAAGTCTTAATGAATAAGATCAATTTTTTTTACAAAAAAAATTAACAATAAAAATAAAAAATAAAATAGAAATTAAATTAAATTAAGCACATGGTAAAACTTGGCCTCCAAGTAAAGAATAAGTCAATACTATTCAACCAAGTTACTTATGGATAGACTTTAGTTTCTTAGAGATAACCTTTAGTTTCTTAGAGATAAAACCAAAATTTTGATTTTAATTTATTTTACCTAATCTTTAAATAGGATAAGAAGACATCTAAAAACAAAAAACTCTCTCTTTCTTGTTCTCTCTCTCTCTCTATATGTGTTTCTTTCTCTCTGTTGCACGAAATCAGCATCCACACACCATTCCTTTCTTTATTTTCAATCACAAAAACAAAGAAAAACTTGAAGTTCTTGGTAGAAAAAATTCAAGCTACCATTTTCTCATCACTTTGGCTTGTTCTTTGTGTGTTCTTGGTAGATCAAGGAGCTTGCTTCTCATATTCTCCTTCTTGTCCTCTTCTTAATCAAGGTAGGGGGAAGGGGTGTCTATTTTTATTATATCCCTTGTAAAAGGGTATAAGATGAGATTTGTGACACTCGTTCATATTGACCATAACTCGTGTTTATTTAATTATTTATTTAGTTATCTTAGGGCCTATTTGGGGTGGTTTTTGGTTGAGTTCTGAAAATTTTTAAAACTATAACCAGTTTTTAGTTTTTAAAAATTAGTTTTAGTTTTTTTTTTTCTAATTTTTGGTTTCAAAATAAAGTCACTTTAAAATGTCTTATTTTGTTAAAATTAGTTTAAGGATATGTTTGTGTGGTGATGAGTGACGACAGTGATGGTGGTGACGGCAACAATGATGGTGGCAGTGGTGGTAATGCAGACGATAACAGTTGTGGCGGTGCTGACAGTGACGGTTGTGGTGGTATTGACGAAGGCGGTTATGGCAATACCGATGGTGGTCGTGGTGGTGCCAGTGATGGTAGTGGTGGAGGAGTCAGTGGTGGTGGGGACGGTACCTATAGTGGTGGCGACGGCAGTGGCGCTAGTGGTCATGGTGCTGGTGACAAAGATGGTAGTGGTGATGAAGCTTGTGATGGTGGAGGCGATGCCGGTGGTTGTAGTAGTAGTGGTAACGGTAACGGTGATGGTGGTGGTGGTGCTGGTGGTCATGATAGTGGTGGTGGAGTCAGTGGTGGTGGTGACTGCAACGATGGCGACAACAGTAGTGGTGGCGGTGGCAATGGTGGTGACAATGGCGGTGGTTATGGTGGTGGCGAGAAAGGCTATTGTCAAATATAGTGATGTGTATTTTTTAAAAAAACTAAAAACCAAATTTACAAATCCTTTTTTTTTTGTTTTGAAAATGAATGTAAACGTGTTTTGAAATTGAGTTAAAAACCATTTCAACTCCATTTTAGCCAAAGCGTTTTGTTTTGAAAATTACATTTGAAAACCATTAACTAAAAACTCGCAACCACCCCAAATGGAGCCTTAGTTTTTTATTAAGAAAAATACGAGGAAATTTTTCGCATTTTATATCACATGCACTCATCTCACGAAACATTTTAAAGTAAAGAAATCGTAAATAAAACAAAATTTGGAAATGGGAGTAAGAGATGAGGAAACGATACATGTCACATAGTCAAAATCATATACATTTGAGTTTCTGAAGTACAATAAAGCTGAATACATCATAACTGAATACAACTAAAATAAAAAAAATACAAAAAAATCTCAAAGTACATGAACAGACACTAGCTACCCACTATCTTAACTAGAGCAGTGTCTAGAGATCTACTCCCAACCCCTGTATCAAAAGAAAAACCACTGGATGGGGTCTACTAGTCTTCGTCCAACTGTGTTTCCTCGGAATCTGTGTCTACTCTGTGGCATGCATAGCCATTAGGTACCTTGGGTCCAAAGGAGAGGGTGGACCAATCGTTGGCGACAGAAGAGTCTAGAGGGGACTCGGCCAGTACCACCTCCATGGGCGATCCCTCCTTAGGGGGATTGTGCATCATCCATAGGATGCCCTGCTAGTAGTGGTGGATATGCCTGTATGTAAGTGCTGCAATGGGGATCTCTTGGTCTGTTGGCGGAGATGAGGGTGGTGGAGGCACATACTGGAAATGTGGTGGCGGTGAGAATGATACTAAGATCGGGAATATCCAAGTCATAGGAGGCATGAACATTCTTGGAATAGGGGACATGAACGTAATAGTGACGAAGTCGCGATGAGTCAAATAGTCCGCCTTTTCATTATAGTTCCTATCTCCTCGCAGCGTCGAAATCAACATGCATGTTTAGCAGGACAGGGAATGCCGCCATCTTCGAGTATCAACCATAACGATCATGCATAAAAGAAAAATACAAAGGAGTGAGGAGATTTTGTTCTCAAAATCACTTTCACATTGATGGTAGGGTATTCTATTGTCATATATAGATAAAACACAGCTAACAAGAGAGAAAGGGGGAAACTTAGGGTTTGTCTGAGTTATAACAAGTACCCTTGACACTGTATGGATCCATACTCCTAACATGGTTCTCAATAGAACCAGGAAGTAACTGGAGTATATATACCTCTCTCAACATGGTACAATCCTCATTATCATCAAGGAACAGAGCAACAGCTCAGGACCTTCACCGTCCACACAGAGGTATACTCTCGTACCAATCCTAGAATGTTAAGCAATTGTCAGGGTTGTCAAGCTTGGTCAGGCAAATATCCCAACTCGAGAGCGCTACCTCGATCATTAGGACCTTCACCACTTGATGCCTTACCCCTAAGACCTTCGCAAGTGGATCCCTACCTTTTATTCCTCAGCATACCGACTGTAACACCTCATGCAGGGTGCCATGCCCTGGCATATCCCTCACATTACACTATTTTACAATTCCACTATTGTCCTTTCTTGACCTTCTCAATTTGGACAAAGATTTCTCCGATCTCAGTACACCTGAGTACCAGCACAGTCTCTTCTAAACATCTCTGCCTCTTAATGTAAAGGTTCTTATTACAGTATAATATAGGGGGATTTTATGTATATATTTGAAAAGGCAAAACAATAAATAGGACACTAGAAGATTAGTATTGATTTGTCTCCATTATCTTAAGTGCCTAATTTAAAGATGAAGCTTACTTAAGAGGCCCTAAGTAAGCTAATAGTGATTTGATTTAATCATTTAAATCCTCAATTAGGAACTTAGGTGTTTAATGAAAAGTTCAACTTAATACTTAGTGTATGGCTATCCATATGTCTAATGTACCAAATTACCTAATAATATTATATGCCACCATTAATCTATTTTAACAAAATTAATTAGTAGTAGTTAATCATGATTCTAAAAGATTTAGCAAACAAATTACTTATTTTATGATATCAAATTAAGACTTTGTTTCTTAATTAAGAAGGAGTCCTCTTAAATTATATAAAAACAAAGAGGATTTATTTCTTTAAAGGAAATTTTGTTTAACTTTAAATAGAAAGGTTCATTTTAGGTCATAAGTATTTAGAAAAATGAGAATTTGGTAACTAGAAGCATGTTCTTTAATTTTTGTTCTAAAACCGGACCTCTAGTGAGCATAGTTTTTAAGTTTGGTTTTGAAATTCAATTTGAATGTTTAAACAATTTTTGTTTGCCATGATCTATAGCTTGTTGGAAATATGTTTCTGTCTATTTTCTAAATCAATAAAGATCATCCCAAACAAAAACCTATTAAAATAGATATGAAAATAACAAGGCAGAGTGTTCAGGAGGCCCTCACTAGAGAACTAGTAGCACTCCCTTGCTATTTTCGTATCCCATTTTAATTTTTTTACAACCAATGAGATTATTTTCAAAAAGTACATTAGAAACCCTTTTTCAACAAGTCCAAGAACTCCAAAAAATAAGGTCTAGTCGATTTATAGTGATTTTTCAAAATATGCTATTGAAAAAGATGTTTCGGGTTAAAAACAGCGCGTGTCATCTTGATTGTAAAATTTGGTAAAAATAGTAAACAATGACTAATATAGGAAAACAATATATCCCCATAAATCTTAGTAAGTCTAATTTATATTCGTTCAAGAAGAATTGGTTAACTCACAGTAGAAATTTTGAAAATTGCTTTTAAGTGAACACTGCCAGTTATAGTTTTTTGAAAAGCAACCACAACTTTTTGAAAGGTGTAACTTAGCCGTATCTTAACTTTTTTGAACGATTATTGTGCCCATTTTCAATAAAATTTTGTCTAATTTTTAACAAAAAAACAATCACCTAAAAATATTGAGTGTAGCTTCAAATATTATGAAAACAATGACAGGTGTTCAGATAGAAACCGAAAATAGCTCATTGGAACTTAAATACCACTTCACAAAAATCACTCTTTTCACTAAGTTGTGGACCTTTAATGACTAAAATAAAATTTTGAGGTTATTAGGTAGGTCAAAAAATAAAATAATCATCCCTTATTTCCACTAAAAACTATCACTTGAAGGGAGTTAAAAATGCCAACATTTAGTGGTCAGCTAAGTTCTGGTTCCAGTTTTAGAAGTCCTTCATATTTTAGGGTCTTTAGTGGTGAGTAAAGTTCCAATCTTGTCTTAAGAAAGTGACCATTTTCATGAGTCCCCTTTGGAGGGACTAGATCAAGGGTTCAAGAGTGTTTAAATGTCATAAAAGTCTTCCCTTTTTCTGTTTATTACCAAGTTGAAGGGAGTTTACAATCTTGAGACTTTGATTTAGGAGTTTTCGAGTCCTTCAACCAAACTTTTATCATTTTAGGGTAATGTAACGATGTAAACCAACATTGAGATGTTAATAGTAATTCTAAACAAATACTTCCAACCATGAATCAAAAGGGAACAACAATTAACAAAGCGAACAACCACACAAGAAAGGCTACAAACAACAACAAGAAGAAAAATAAGAATAGAAGTAGTAAAACAACAACATACTAAGGGTTTGGGGGCCAAACCCACCCATTACTTTGAAAGCAAGAAATTTAAGAACACCCCACTCCCCCCATGTACCTCAAGTGTTGGTTGGAGAAGAGGAGGAAACAAAGTGCCTTGAAGCTCCCAACAAGGTGGTGGTGGATGGTGGCTTTAATAGAGGGTGGAAGGAGGAGAGAATGGAGGATTTTTGTGTAAGGAAGTTTTTAAAGATGGAATTAGGGAGAGAGAGGAGGAGTTGGACGTGCTCTTTGGGCAAAAAAGGGGGGGGGTGAAGAAGCTGTCCACAATAGGCTTTTTATAGAGGAAGCTAGGTGGTCCAAAAGGGTAAAAAGGTAAGTCTACTTTTTTCTCTTTTTCTTTTCTTATTAGGTTTATCTTTTTATGACACGTGAGGAAATTAGGGAATGGGTCTGCAAAGTGTTGGTGGTTGTGTCCTATTTTTGCTCTTTCAAGTCTTTGCATTTCATTTTCTTTGCAAAGGAATCGACTGGTTCTGACAAAAACGTCTTAAACTTTGTAAATTTGATTTTTATAGCAAATGAATGAAATTTTATTTGGAAATTTGTGATTACCTTAATTATTGATTAAAAATAATTTCCAAATTTAAAATTAATTTTTAGTAATTAAACTCGATTTTTTTGAGTATTTATTTAGTATTTTTGAGTTAAAAATTCATAGAAATTTCATTTTAACTTAGAAAATTCCAAAATTTTTATTAAAATTAAATATATAACCCAAAAATAAATTGAGAATGTTCATTTTGTCTGTTTCACTTATTATACTCATAACGGCTACAGTTTTAGCATACAATGGAGGACAGTTTAGTCATTTTTCATGGAGATCTTAGAAAATTTTTTAAAAATTTTTAAAATTATATTTTAATATATATGACATATTTCTAAGTCCAAAATGACAATTCACAATCATTTAGACCTTTTCCATATGTCAGCCCTCAGTGTAGAGAAATTAAGATTAACTGTCAGTTTCTTAATTCCTCGGTAATTTCATAGATATTATGAATTAAATAGAAATCTAAAATGAGGATGTTACAAGATTGGCCCCCAAATCTCTTTTAGCTTTTATTTTCTTTATTTATTGTTTATGTTGTTTTAAAATTTATTCCTTTCATGAATATACTTGTTGATGATATATATGTGGTGATGTTATGTTCTTAATCCATTTTATGATTTATTTTATTATTAACTATAAAATCTATGGATCATTTGGTGTTTATGCTTAATTCTGGTAATTATATGCTTTAGATCTATATTTTTATTGAGATTTTGTTCATGTTAGAACAAAATCATGGTGGTGTTTGGGCCTACACCATTCGGCTATTGTTGTTCAAGGGGAGGAATGGAAAATTTTTATTTTTATTAATTATTATTATTATTATTTTTAATAAATAATAAAATTAGTAGTTTTTGTAAGATAAAAATTTTAAATCTTGGTCTAGTTTACCAAGGTAGGAATTTAGCCATATTAGTTAGAAAGTGAGAAGATGAAAATTTATTTTATTAGTTTTTATTTTTATGGTAGAAAAATATTTAATAGATAAAATTTTAGTTGCATTGTATGGTAAAAAAATTAAAAATTCTTGGATTATATTTCTTGGAAGGCTCTCAACCTTAATCTTATTTTAGACAAGAAAAATTATTTTTATTTTAAATATTTAAAATTATTTTAGCATAAATTTATTTTATAATAATTTTAAATGCTTAAATAATGAAAGAAATTAAAATTTATGATCTTTTGGGTTTAGAAAAGAGCATTCGGCTATTTCAATAAAAATATAGAAAACTTTTGTAAAAATAAATAGTATTTATCTCAAAATAGTAAAATATATTTAGAAAAAATTTATTGGGAATTCTGTTAAAATATGGATTTTGGCCTGATAAACAAAAATAATATAAAATTTTTATAATAATTATTATTATTATTAAATTATGAAATATTATAAAAGAAAAAAATTGTTGAAAAATACCAATTAAATATGATTTTGTGAATAATAAGAAATTTTAACCTAAATAGGAGACTAATTTTTAGAAATAGAAATACTTATTTATAAAAAATTTAGTATTTTTAATTTAATTTTATTCATGGATAAGTATGAAAAATTAGAATTGTGGATAAGATCAAGATCTTTGAAAGTATATGTAGAGATAATGATCCAAATAATCTCCAAATGCAAAGATACCTCTACCAGAGATTATAGAGAAAGTGATTGTTTTAGTCTTTAAGTTTTAAGGTTTGTGATGAGCTGATGAGGTTATGAAGGACAATGTAGTGGACTTGAGTTCTTAAGTGAGGGAAGTTACAGTCGGTATATTACAGGATGTATGCAGAGACCTAGAAGGTCTTGTGGGTACAATATCAAGTAGTGAAGTTCTAGTGACCAAGATAATGACCTTGAGTCGCAATCTTTACAGAGAACAAGCTTGATAACCTTGACAATTGCTGAGTCATCACCAAGATTGGAATTGAGTATACCCTAGAAGAGCCTTTAGCTCATATCTTAAGATTGATTATGATGATAATGACTATGATGTTAGTACCATATTCACATGTATACGTACTCCCAATCACTTTCCAATATTGATGATATGGATATTGCTTATCAATGAGGGTATAATCCATACAAGTCGTCAAGAATCATGAGTAAACTAGGATAACTTAGATTGAACCCTAGGTTCCCTTTTTTTTTTATTAATCAATTGTGTTTCATATTTATGTGATTCAGTAGGTTAATACTACAACCTTTTGTGAAAGTAATTTAGAAAACAAATCACCTTACTTCTTCTATTTGTTTCTTTTTTTATTATTATTTGTATACGTGCATGGTGTAGCACCCTTAATTAAGAATAGAACCTATGTCATCTTTGGTTCGAAGGAAAAGAAAAATAAACTTTTATTATATTTGGTTGTTGAAAATATGGGTAAATTTTTCACACTTCACGTAAACTTGAGTTCTTGTTTTGTAAAACATGGAACCTTTTGTAAGTAGAACAACTTGCAATATATTCGCATAAGGGAAAATACAAAAGATTGGCCACATATAATGATCACATCCACAGGTACCTGATAGACAATTTATATATGTACAAATATGACTCAGCTTGATCAAGCAAGCAAGTATATACTTACTAATTTAAAGCATAGGGTAAATTTTTTAAAATCTTAAAGCAACTATCCATTACTACCTGATAGCAATTTGTATACGAGATATTGGGATAGGGGATATATAGAAATCTTTCATGCATTTAAAACAAGGTTCCATACATGGTTCAAAACAATAAAGGAGTTATATAGGTTTACAAAATAATAAAAATACATACCCATCACAAGAATGATACAGTTATCCAAACAAAACTAACTAGTCCTATCCCAACAAGGATGATACATGAAACAAAATTATCACCTAGCAACATCTTAGTCCATCCCCCAAGATACCTAATTAAAACTACAATCTCCAAAACCGACCTCACTAGTTAAGGGGTATGTCACTTGGACCCATATGATGAGATACACTAGGTCATTGGACTCAGGGAAAACACTAGGAGAGTTCTCTCCATTATTTGCAACACCACTATACCTACTTCCACTTAACCAAGACTGATCATACCGTGCTCCCACTACACTCCATGCGTGCTTTTCCCACCTTTTAAGTTTATCCAAAGTAGTTTAAAAATGTTGCCTTCTATTTATCCACTGTTTCTGACTGAAAGTGTTTTCGAGAATGAATAAAAACTAAATTTAATAAGCTTTTTGTTGGTATATGGTATGCTTATATTTATTAATGTTTACTATTTTTACTTATTTTTGGAAATTGATGGTTGTACACTATTTCTGACTGAAAGTGTTTTTGGAAACTATGAACTTTCGAAAATCGCTATAAATACCTTTGTTTTTTATGATCTTGGTCAATTTGAAAAACTTATTGAATGTACTTTTGAGAGAAATTTTACTTTACTACTAAATATTCTTAGACATGAGAAAAAGCTAAAAATAGTTTGGTAGTCATCTAATGGATTCGTCTGACCTCATTGGCTTGTTATTTTTGTATCTTTTTTTATAGATTTTTGTTTAATGTGATCCTAGATGTTTTAGAAAATAGACAAAATTATCTTTCCAACAAGCTATGGATCACATTTTATAAAAATCATTTAGTTGTTCAAACTTGAGGATCAAACCGAGCCACTAAATTTGAAAAAGAAAATTTTACTTGCTATTTGAGACAAAGTTTTCTACTTCTTTCATTAAAAATCTTATTGGCTTCAAATTTTCTAAATTTTATCTAAAGTATTTTCCTAAATGTGATTATTCACTGTTTTAGTAAAATTTTAGCAACCATAAATTTTAAATCCAATTCTAGTACATAAAGTTTAGTAGAAGCTCAAATTTAACTTGAGTAAATCATAAGCTTAGAATAATTCCAATGGTTAACCAATGTCTTAAAATAATGTCTAAAACTTTAATTCTTCTAAGTATACAATATGATTTTTATAGTTAAGATTAACTAAATTTAATTTTTTAAATTCCTAATTAATTAGTTTAATCTTTTATTAAGTACCTAAGACCTATAGTTTAAAATTAAAAATTGTTAAGTAATTATCTTAGGCAACTTAGTTTTAATAAGATTAAGTATCCAACGTTGAAATTTTTCTAAGTAACCTTAGCCTTTAAATTAGGTACTTAAGGTAGTTAAATAAAATTTGATATGTAAATACCTTGCTAATTTTTTTTAGACTATGATTACCTTGATATTTGATTACATGCTTTCTAAATAGTTTACATTTAAATTGTTCAAGTATGTTAGATATTTATATATAGATGTATAAACTCTAAATTATTATACTGTTATAAACTCTAAACTATTATACTGTTATGTAAATAGAGACTACAGTCTCTACATATTAAAGCAAAGACATTGAGAATGAGAGTACTAATGCTCAAAGTTGCTAAGACCAAGAAAACCTCTACTCAGGGATAATAAGTCTATTAATAATAAATTATTAGTTAGATGAGCAATGGGTTGTAAAGGACATATAACTAGCATGAAACCCTACAAGGAAAGTCAGTTTGGTACACTAAGGAATGAAAGGTAGGAACGCACTTGCGAAGGTTTTAGGTAGTCTCAATGGCCAAGGTAGCACTCTTGAATCAAGATACTCACCTAGCCAAGCTTGATAACAAAGACAATTGCTTAGCATTTCAGGATTGGTGCGAGATATACCTATGGGTGGACAGTGAATGTCTTGAGCTAAAAGATTGTTCTGTTCCTCAATAATGATGAGGATTATACCATGATGATGATGATATGAGAGAGAGGTAAATGTACTTCCAATCACTTCCCAATTCTGGTGTGATGTATTGCTCATCAATGGGGAGTATGGATTCATACATAGTAAAGGGTAGACTATATAACTTATTAAAACCCCTAGGTTCCCTTCTTATGATTGTCAACTGTATTTTATCTCGTGTTTAATGGTAGGATTTTCTACCATCTATATGAAAGTGATTTTAAAAACAAATCACCTCACTCTTCTACCTTTTCTTTCTATGTATGTTATTTATGGACGGATGTGCGAGGATGGTAGTGATGCTTAATGATCACGCCTTATGCTGCTCCAAATGATTAAAAGACTACTTAAGCAGACGAAGAGTTATAGGACCAAGGAGCCTGCTTCCTTTTTGGTTGTATATGGGATGGGATAGGTTATAGACGATGCTCTGATTTAGGACCCTTTTTGCTGTATATAGTGGGGTAGGTCAGTGTTTTTTGTTGTGTATTTTGACTATTTTCCTATATCCCATTTGAATTTCTATGTATTCAGCCTTAATGTATTTGACAGTAAATGATGATGTACTCAGAACTTATGTACAATACTTGATGCATAATATATAGACTATATTTATTTTATCTTTAACTCCCATTTCCAAATTCTATTTTAGGTTATGTTTTTCTATTTTAAAAAGCAACGTATATGAATCGAACGTAAATAAATGAAAAAAATTTACTCGCATTTTCATCAATTGAATAATAATAACTAATTAAATAAAAAACAAGCATGTGTTGTATCCAATATGAACAAGGTGTCAGAAGCCGTGGGCGGCTTTTTAGTTCGTGCCACGAAATTGAGAGAAACTCATGGGTGGCTTCATGAGGACGAGAGAAATGAAGTATTTGGAGGGTGGGGTGATGGTGTCATGATTTTTTATTTTTTTGAAGCTAGGGGGGTCGTGGGTTCTTATAAAAGGGAATGGGAATATTAGCATAGAGGAGGGGTAGCACGAATCCATGAGGGAGTTATAGGTGTTATTGTCTTATAGCAATAGAAGAAAATAAAACTCAAAGTATATAGACACATGACTGACAATTTTAAGTTACAACGAAACAACTTGTAGGCACTAAAATGATCAAAGATAATAGTTTAAAAAATTAGGATTATCAACAATTTAGTTTAAGTTCAAGATAAGATATAACAACATCATTTGTAATTTGGAATTTAATATAATGAGAATTTAAGAATAAATATTGGATTCAAGGATCAATGAGATTGAACAATAATCTCATAACAACTAATTTAATAATATTGGATGACTCTGAGAAAACTTTGGAAGCAAACAAGTTGTTTTGCGATTAGTTAGTGATGTAAGATCACTAGCTATAGCTTTGGCGTAGCTATCTAACCTATATGTATATGCATACATGATGTTTAAAACTTTTATCTCAACTCTTTATTTTGGTAAAACTTTTGTAATATAATACTTGTTTGGAGACAACTTTATTTTATTAAAACTTTTATTTAATAAATTTCAACACTTAATTATATAAAATAGTTCACTATAATAATTAATAGCTTTAAATAGCATATTTTAATTTAGTGAAACACTTATAATTATGAATACCTTAGTTTAAAACTTAATTAATTAGCATGAGCCATAAAAGGAAATATAGCTATAACCCGTAGTTCATAAAATAGTTGCAATATAAATTATTAAATTCAAAACAACATACTCCTAGTTTAGTAAAACTCTAGTAGCATAATTTATTTATTTATTTTTAGAGTTTAATTTAATTAATACAAGCTATTATAATAAAACATAGTTATAAGCATAATTTATTCTTGTCTAGTTATAGAAAACAAGATATTAATACCAAGTAATATAACTCATAGCAGTTTAAGAAAACTAATATATAATATATTTTTCCTAAACCATGAAACTATGGCTATATGCACTAACTTTAAATTTTAAAGAGGCACAAAAGGTTTTGAAATATATAAAACAAAACCTTCAAAAAATAAATACAGTAGTTAGACTTTAATATGCTACTTGAAAATCTATAACTTTAAATGTGTTTGAAAATGCTTGTAAGACAGCTTTAATAAAACAACTTTTGAAATAAATAGAACACTTGGAACTAATATATTTTGAAATCACTTAATTGGTGATTTTTGAGAATATATGTATATACTTGTGAACATATTTTAAAACATGCAGGCATAGGCATGCATTCACAGAAGCTTGTAAACCCAGAAGCTTTTGGCAACAAGTGATACGCTACCGCAAGTGTACAGTATCGTCCTAGAAATAAATATCATTCTCTCCATAGGTATTGTATGTTTGGCTTTGTAATTATCGCAATTTAATATAAATTAAACAAAGAGATTGAATTGGGAATTTAGGTTTTTAAAGTAAAAGAAATAGAATTAGGAATTCAATTAAGCAAGCAAATAAAATTGATAATAATTCAATAAAAGAAAACTTTTAGGATCGAGGTTCACCCTATGACACTTACTAAATTAATTCTCTTATCCCATGCTCCTACTTGTTCTTCTCAAGGGTGAATTAACCTACGATATCCTCCGTTCCCTTTTATGATACGAAGGGATGTCTAATCAAATTAGTCCTTTACTTTCGTGGTGGTTGTGTTTAATCAGACCCAATGAGCTCTTTGTTAATTCAATTAATCCCCCAAAGGTTTCACCTACTTCCATGGTTTAGACCTAGATTTCTTCCTTATAGTTTTGATATTCAAGTTCACCTTTTGATACTTCCCCAAATCCCTAAGGTTATGTACAATGTGGCCAATCCATTTCACATAAAGAAAATCAATAGAGAAGAAATCAAGAGTGGAACAAGTATCACACAAGGATAAAAGAAATCAATTAATTAAAAGTTCATAGGGCTACGCCCAATCCTAGAACAAAGATGACTACTCACACGTAGCTATAGAAATCAAATAATAAGAAAAGTAAAACATTTAAACCCAAAGAGAAAGAGAGGAAGATCGTAATCCCAAAGCTCTCACTCTCTGCCGTCAAGAACACAAGGTTCAGACCCCTATTCCTAAGCCTAAGAAGTCTATTTACGTCTCTTGTTACAAAAAGGTCCAAGCCCAAAACAAAAAGAAACAAAAAAAAAAATCTAAGTTAGTAGTGTGCCACGAGCATGGCGTTTACCATAGGCAGCCTGTGACGCTTTCTGATAGCTGCTATGGTGTTTTCCTGGAATTTACCATTGGCGTGGTGTTTGCCACGGGCAGCCCATGGCACTTTCTGGTGTTTTCCTAAAATGTGTCACACCTGTGGCAGTTGCCACAGCCAGCTTGTGGTGCTCTCTAGTTGGGGATTCACAATTTTTTTCACTATTTTCTTCAAGTGTAGAGCTTGTGATCTCTTCTTTGCTTACACAAAGTCTAAGCGATCTTCGCAATGCTCCTTCTCAACTTTAAATCACTCCAACTTTCCAAAGCTAAGTCCATGATGCTAAACTTCCCTTGAAATTCACAAACAAAGTACAAAAACACGCTAAAAGAGTTCCAAGCAAATAGCCTAAGGAAATTAAGAAAATCAAAGCTAAGGCTATTCTTAATAAACTAAAATGTATGCAAACCTACATGGATTAAGATGCAAATTATATCATAAAATACAATGCATCAACCAGCAAGTACTTGTCCCTCAATAAAGGCACAAGGTACTTGGTTGGGGTTCGTTTTCCTAGGGTTAAAATTTGGGATGTTACATGTGGTACCACATTACTACTAACAATGGATAGAGATGGTGGATGCTAACAACAAAAAAGCTAAGACTAAGAAGAATTCAAAGAAAGGTGATGTTATATGGGAGGAGGTGACAGGTACTGAGGATGACACTACAGAGGATTTATCGTAACTACTACAAACACTTTATATATTATTCTAGGATAAGGATGGGATTGTATATAGTCACTAACTTGGTTCCTTTTTATTTTTTTAATTTTGTGTGTGTGTGTGTGTGTATCTCTCTCTCTCTCTCTCTCTCTCTCTCTCTCTCTCTATATATATATATATATATATATATATATATATAGGGCAGGATCCGTTGACACTAGGTGTAAAAGTTAGTCAAATTACACCTTCAATAACTTTTTGTATAATACAAATTTAACCAATCCTACCATTGAATTTGATGACATTATCTTTATGATTATGTATATCAAATTTCACATCATTTGGCCTTTTCTAAATATGTTATCTAATATTGAATATTTACATATATTTTAATATCATATTGTACGTTAAAATAAAGTGATTTAATGAACTATTAAATAACTTTAGAATTGTATGAAATTTTGTATACTTAATCTAATTAATAAGAACATCAAATTCAACGGTTGGATTGGTTAAATTTGCATTATACAAAAAGTTATTGAAGGTGTAATTTGACTAACTCTTACACCTAGTGTTAACGGATCCTAACCCATATATATATATATATATATATATATATATATATATATATATATATATATATAGTGTTGTATGTTTCTCATTGATGTATGATATACGGATACACTATGTTTGTCTTAAAGTGTCATTTTATCTGTTCATTAATATGTTGTAAATTATTTAATTAACTACACATTTTAATTTCTAAGTTTTAAGAAAATAAAATAAAATAATCCTTAAGTTTTAAATTAAATGAAATTCAAATTCTAAATAAATTCATTTAATTGAACATAAATCCTTATCAGTATTGGGCTTAAAGGTTAATGTGATTGGGTGTCACAAAGAGAGAGTTTGGTTTAGATTGAATTGAATCGATTTTCATAATCAAATATGAAATCAAATCCAATCTAATATATTTTTTTATTTTTTTGACCAATTTTTGTTTTATTGAACTGAATCGGTTTATAAACACCCTCAAATATATGTTGTTAGAAAACTTATATATAAGGGGCTTTATCTATTGTTTCACCCTAAGCTCATAAAATGTCAAAACCAACCTAGATAATGAGATGTACAAAGAATTGAGAAAAATTCTTGCAAGGTAAATAATTATTCAATATTAATATTTTTTTATTTCATTAGTATGTTTTCTTATTGGTTAACTAAGAACAATGACAAAATACACATATTTTTTATGTAGGAAAATAAAAGATGTTGCTGAAATACAATCATATTTGATCACCTAATTAAGTAAGATTTTAGAATAATAAAGCAATAAATGTGTATAGATAATAATACATTTCATTTTAGTTTTAATGTATTTCATAATCCTGACTACATTGACCATGTCTTGAAACATATTAAAACAAAGAATTCCTATTGAATTTTAATTATTTTGATTTATTATGTTGACAATTATTATATTTAGATGTATTTAATGTTCTTCTATAAACAAATCATCTATTATCTATTATATATTATAAAAGAAGGTTTTATAATACAGAAAGATGCCATGTAGCAACACTATATTCATTTTTTTTTTGTAGGGGTGTTCATGGGGTCGGTTTGGGTTGGGTTTTGCTAAATCCATTATTTTAACTGATCAAAACAATTTGGATTGGGTTGGGTTAGATATGTGTAATTTTTCTATCAAAACCAAACTGAACCAACTCGATCAATAATGGGTTGGGTTGGGTTAGGTCTTTGGGTACATAAAATTAAAAATTATCTTAAATTTTTAAAAAAATTGTATTTTTTTTCTTACCATTTTAGTAAACAATTATGGGAATAAAATTGAAAAAAAAAATGTTGCTTCAGTGAATATACTTACAATAAATATGGTTGTCCATAAATTTGAACAATTGTATATGACTTTTCTTTTTTCTTTCCAAGTCAATTTTTTTCTCAGAATATGCATTTTGATATTTGTTCTTCAACTAGACAAATCAACATTGTAAACTTGAATCGTAAACCTTGTCTATTTGTTAAGGGATGACTCATTCAAGCAATGGTAAATATCAATCTTGTATTGCTTATGGTTTTAAAAAAATGCTTGCTTAACATAGCATATAAATAAAGCAAGAAATCCAATAAACAAAATAATACAATAAATAAAGCAAGATATCAATTGCTCATGTGTGTTATCAATTTTTTTATATTTTAAGATGTTACCTAAGTTTAAGTGAAAAAAATATACAAAAATAATAAATTAAAAATTAAAATGTCACTTCATTGGGTTGGGTTGGGTTTGGGGGTTCAACAATAAAACCCATTACTCGACCCAAACAACAACTAGTATGAGTAGGTTGAGTTTGGTTCTACCCTGAATAACTTAAAAAATCAAACCGAAGTGTTTGGATTAGATTAGATTAGTTTGGGTTCACGGGTACCCATACTCATAAACACTCCTATTTTTTGGCCTAAATTCCACATTTTTTTTTTTTGGTTTTTTTGATTCATATAAATATACTATCATATTTAATTATAGTAATTAAGACATTTATAATTAAGATGTTTATAATAAGTATATATTCTACTTAAATTTATCAAATAAATAATTAAATATTAAATTGATTTTGATTTTATATAAGAAAATTAATTTTTCAAATTTTATTGAATGTTATTTATAATCACGGTAATTATGATAATATTTTTTATTATGATAATTAAAGCATTTATAATACATAATAAAATCATTTTTAATTTATTGATTGATTACTCCCAATTTATCATCTATTATCTATATAAATATATATTTTGATTTAAATTTATTATACAATTATATTATAACAAAATAAGATTTTGTCACGCACATAGGTAATTTTGATCAATATATATTTTGATTTAATTAATTAGATAATTATGAGTAATATATATTAATTATAGTAATTCAAATTATTTTAAATTAAAATAATTAGATTAGTTTATATTAATTAGAATAATTTTGGCTAATATATATTCTTTTTTCTTTTTCTTCTTTTCCTCTGACCACCCATTGCATGCACTATTCTTCTATATTTTATTTTTTTTACTTTATGGTTGTCTCTTCTACAATGGTTTACCATTAATGAAAAAAATAGAAAATAAATTATGAGTAAGTTCATGTCTCTCTATTCTTTCTACATTATTTTTTTTGTCTCATTGTTCATTTTCTTATTGACTATTTTTATTCTCTTTTTATTTCTTCCTTCGACAACACCTTACATGTCCTATTATGTTACTTCTTTTCAATCTCCCTTTTCACCATTTTGCAAAGGTGAAACGTTGATGACAAATATAAAGAGAATTTTTGGGTAAATTTATATTATTTACTAATTTAAAAAAAAATTCAAAAAATAGTGTCCTACTAATTCATTCTTTCATATATAACATAGTATCTTTTTTATTGCCTTTTTCTTTGTGGAGAGTTTGACATTTTTTTACTTTTTATTTTTTTGGTTGATTTATTGTGTATTTGATTGTTTATTTAACATGTGTTGACATATCTAGACATTTTAATTATTTTGATTTGCTTTATATATTTTTTTTATTTGATTTTTTGAATATGAGTTTAGTTATGTAGTGAAAAAATATTGATTATCAAGTGTTAAATATTCTCTAACTTCAATGACTATAATGTGCAGGGTAAAGGTAAACCTTCTATTGATATTTCTGATAAAAAAAAGACAATGAATAATAAGACTCAGCCTTTAAGTAAGAGTACAATGTGAAAAATTAAAAATTATATATTTTTTCTTTACCAAAAGTATTATAAATAGAGGTTTTAATAATAGCATATAACACCACAATGCAATATTAAACTCATTCATTTTTCATAAATTATTTCATTTTTTAATTTTTAACAGTTTTAATTTAAGTATTTCAATTAATTTATAAAATCAAATATTGATGAATCAATTTAAAAATTATTAGTTATGTTAATGAAAATTAAATGACTTAAATCTAATCAAAATTTAAATCAATACAAAATTTATTTAATTTTAACTCATTTTTAATTTTATTTCTTATTAATTTAAATTTTTACATTTTATAAATATAAGATCTAATATAATTTTGACTTAAACCAAATTGGCTTTTAATTAAAATAGTTTATATCCAAAATATCACAATTAAATTATAAAGGATAAACAAAAAATAATAAATTAAAAATAACAAATAATTTGTAAGCAAATCATCCAAAATTTTAAATTTACATTTTATCATCTAATTGAAATTCAAATTTAAACCTAAATTATTTTAAATAATACAAAAATTTTAAATAACATTATAGTAAATTAAATTATGACTAAATCATTGAAATGTATTAAATTTATAAACATAAATCCAATAATATTTTGATTTATATAAAATCAAATTCTAATTAAATTACCTTTTACCCAAAATGTTACAATTAAATGATAAAGATTACACAAACAAAATAATAATTAATAATAACAAATAATTTGTAAGCAAATCATCCAAATTTTTAAATTAAAATTTTATCAATTTTAATCTAATTCAATTAAATTCAAATTTAAATCTAAAGCATCTTTAATAATACAAAAAATTTTAATTTAAAATAACATTAGTAATGCATTAAATTATGACCAAATCATTCAAATGCATTAAATTTATAAATATAAAATCTAATAAAAATTGGACTTAAATCAAATCAAAGTCTAATTAAAATAATTTATACTCAAAATATCACAATTAAATTATAAAGATTATACAAATAAAATAATAAATTAAAAAATAATAAATAATTCGTGAGCAAATCATCCAAATTTTTAAATTAACATTTTATAAATTTTAATATAATTCAAATTTAAATCTAAATTAACTTCAATAATACAAAAAATTCAAAATAACATTAATAGTAAATTAAATTATGACTAAATTACTCAAATATTTTATGTGTGTGTGTATGTGTGTTACCTTTTTGTGTATTAAAAAATAAAATTGAGATATAACCATATGATTCTATACTTAATGCATTTAAATTGATACTTAAAATTAAATTAATTTATTCTTAGAACACACTCAATATATATATATATATATATATATTGAGTGGTGGTGGTGGTGGCCACGACGACGACGATGACGATGACAACCATGATGGTGGTGGTGGAGGAAGTGATAATAATGGTCTAAAAAAAAGTGTTTAATTGAGTTTTAATATTAGTCATTAGGTGTTTTTAATTATAATTCAATGACTATTATTAATTGTTCTCATTTCTCATTTTTAAAAGTTTTTTCATTGAATATATATATATATATATATATATATATATATATATATATATATATATATATATATTGCCTCACTATGAGAATCTAGCTTCGCTAATGCTCAGCTAAGTCTTGAGCCTTCGCGTTCGCTTTCTCAAGTAGCAAAAGCGTTTTTCTTGTCCCCTTAAGTAGAAGGACAAGAATGAGATTTTTGTGCTCGTGAAGCCAACTTTGCTTTTTGGGAGGTGAAACAGCGATTGAAGTGGACATTTCGAAATGTCAGCATCAAAGATTTATATATACATTATTAAACAATCACGGTTATCCCGGACTACGTTATAGAAAAAGTGGCCTACTTGAAATGAAAGAAAGGGGGAGCACTCTTGTGTTTCAACCCCACTATCACTATACTATTCATAGTTGTGGGGCACTGTGTATTTACAGTCTCTACGATATATATGTACATATGTACATATATACATGTATACATATACATACATACATATATACATATATATATATATATATATATAACATATTTTGTGACTATTTATTAGTTAAATATAATGAAACAATTAAATCATTTGATTTAATTGATTTAACTTTCTTCTTTTATTCTTTATGAAAATTATTAACAAATTAACTGTTTTTATAAATTTTCTTGCAATAAATAGTAACATATATATAATTAAGTTAATTTTGCTATGTTTTATTCTAATAAATTAATTAATTTTTAAATAAAAAAAATTAATTAAATTAGTTGAGTTATTTGATTGGTTAATTTTTTTCAACAATCATTTACATGAATTATTAACAAATTAATTTGTTTTTACAAATCTTTTTAGTAATAAATAATATATATATATATATATATATATATATATATATATTTATACGATTTAATAATATTATAACATAATATAATAATGTGTCAAAATTAACATAATTGATTCATTAAAGTTCAAAGCTAATATATATTAAGATATTATAAACTGTATGATTAATATGTATTGAGGGTTTATATTTGGTATAGGTTTTTACACATGCACACGCACACACACGACGAATTTGTCATGTATGCAAATATCATGTGGTAATACTTATTATTTCTTTTAAGGTAATTAAAGTAAGATTGTGACACCCTTTACCCCAAAGCTAATTATTAAATAAATATTACGAAAATATAACATACTTTTCATTTGTAAAAATAAAACGATAGTTTATAATCTTTTTCTTCACACGATAAAGGACATCACATGCACAACTCACATTTACTAAAGCTCCATAAGATGCTTTACTGATTAACCAAATGATGGTGGCCCATAGTTGACCATACAAGTCCAAATAAAATAAAATAAACCAATTTAAAAGTAAACTATTTGTCTAAAGTTTAAAAGCTAAAATAATAAATAACTAAGACCCCGATGTCACATTACTATCAGATTTGACAAAACCGTAAAGAAACTGTAAAATAAACTGCAATGAGGCCAATGCCCCTACTCTAAGACTCCTCCTCAAGGTCTTGCTGAACATCACCTATATATCACAGACACATATAGAAAACACCAGAAAACAAGGGGGTGAGATACATCTCACATCATGCTCAAAGTATGACAATGGAGATAGGTAGAATACACGTCACATACATAATCAATTAACAGTAATTTGCAAAAAAACCAAAATGCACAAAAACATATGTAATGCAATACCTAGCTTCTACTTCTTATGCACATGTGGTACCAACTTAAACTTGTCGGAAAGTAGACTAGGAGTAAATGCACGGCCATAAGAAGCGTCATCAGTACCGATGTCTTCGGCTCTCGCACTCTCAACTAGTATGATATCCCCCGGCGACTAGTCAGGGTTACCCAGTTTTGCCAGTACGCCCCAGCTCCATGGGATCAACATGGACCATTGGAGTTTTCCCAACCGGATAACCCCCAAGGCTAGAGTTAGACAACCCATCACGGCCTCCACCAGCCAGATTCCTACATACTTTCCTCATCACATAACTCAAATGTTATGATGCATGGTCACATACAATACTTACAACTTTTCACAGGCTTTCATCATGAAACATTAACACAATTTCATGTCATACTCAATTTTCTCAAAATAAACAACAGTCGCACAATATAAACTTAACAAGGCATAAAAAGAAACAACAATGAGTTTAAAACTGCAAAAAAAAGAGTTCATAGGCACAAAGAACGAAATAGCCAAAATCGTATCCGCTTGTTGTGCCGGCAGCGAATCCGCCTGGCGGGCTATATATCTCGCCAGGTGGGTCTGCGCCGCGACCAACCCGCCCAGCGGGTTGTGAACACCGCCCAGCGTGTCCACGTCAGGACCCAACCCGCTCAGCGGATTGTTCATCCCGCTCGGCGCCAACGCAAAGTGTAGTTTTCAACGAAAGCTCGTCCAGCGGCTATTTAGCCCCGCCGGGCGGATCCAAGGTACAAATTTTAAAAAGACAATCCATGATAATCCATATAAATTAAACATAGAATTTTCATAAAGCATATTAATAATTTGGGAAAAATCGCATTCCCCTTTGCACGTATACAACCATATAATTTACAAACAATTGGGGTCTAGGGCCAACCCCTCTACGCACGACCAAAGTCATACCTATGAGCGAGATAACTCACTCCCCCCTTACCTTGAAAGAGACGATCTCCAGCAAGAGGATGCGAACGGTGCATTAGCGTCTTTCTAAGGTTCCTCACTTCTTGACTGCAAAGGCTCTGACGACACGGTATCTCCAAGGAGGCACAAGTGAAAGAATAAGGAAGAAGGATTAGGTTTTCAAGAAACCTAAAGAATACTTAAAGCTAACTTTGGACTCATAAAATTAAGCCCAATAAAAAGGTTTTTAAACTTTTAAAAACATTCTAATTATAAAACCCCTGTTTAAAAGCCCAATATTTCTTTTTCTCAAAATATCATTTTATTAAAAATACGGCAAACGAATAATAATAATAATAATATTAATAATAATTAAAGGAAAATATTGGGGTGTTACAAAGATCATCATCATTATATATTATTAATGTAATCAAACTATTTATGTTGATTTGGGAACAAAGTTTCTATTCAATACGAAAACCATATGCATGAAATGTGTTTATCCCTTAGCAAGTATACCAAATCACATTTATAGCAAGGGTGAATAAGAATATCGTTCCCACAGAGACTTGACTCAGTTCCTAGCAATTCCTAATTTTTCCACTATTTAGACGCTTAAATGAAATTTTTAATCTATCTCTAAACATGCAAATTTTAGCTTTAATATTAAAATTGTAAAACTAACACTTTTTCTCTTTTTTAGAATTTTAGAAAACAGTAAAATTAAAAAGGATTCTCTCAAATATAAAAACTATTGGGGAGTTTAGTTAGCCTAGATATCCATCTTATGCTCTAAAAAGATTATCTATTCAAATTCCAGGTTTCAATGTTAAGAAGAGTCTACGCAATTACTTATAATTCAATCCCTCAAACCACAAGCCTAATTTCTACAATCAACCCTTAATCCCTTAGGCAATTCAATTGCAAAAATTGCATTAAGAACAAAAGCTATATTTTTCTCTAATGAAGCAAATCTCATTCCTGAAATATGTCTCGTTAGGTACTTGATTTTAGTTCAGAATTCAACTAGTATTTTTCAATCACCAATTGACTCTTAAATCATTCAAAGATTGATCAGGCCAAAGAAAGCATTAAGCATAGAAATCAAATACTAACATTTAACATTGGAATTCAAATAGAAATAGAGTATAATATTTACACTGAGATATCAATGTAGCTAACCTACACCCCAACAACTAAGAAACTAGCCACTCATAATCATCTTACAATCCCTAAATGAATTTTCTTGCAATCTTGATCTTCAAAGCCTTTGGAAAAATTTCTCCAACCCTTGAGCTCCCTTCCAATTCACAACAGAGTCCTCCAGAATATGATCAGCCTCTCATTCTTCTCAAAAGTAATATAAATAGCATTTTATACTTAATATCTTAATTTCACTTTTTATTCCAAAGTTTTACAATCTCGCAAATTTTCCACCCCTCCAATTTTATTTTATTTTGTAAATTTTGTCCTCTAATTTAAAAAATGTCGTGAATTTTGCTCTAACATAGAAAATTGTTACAAATAAGACATTTTTGGCTGTTTTCCTTTTAAACAACCACAATTAAAACAATTTTGTGACGATTTTTCCTTTAAACTACCACAATTAAGACAATTTTGTGGTGATTTTTCCTTTAAGTGTGGTGTTTTTTCTAATTGGGGGCAAAATTCATGATATTTTGCAAACTAGGGGACAAAATTTGCTAGATTGTGAAACTTTGGGAGGTAAAAAGTGCAATCAAAATTTTTTCTCATGAATTTTGCCTCCCAATTTACAAAATATTGCAAATTTTACCCCCAAGTAGAAAAACCTCCACAATTAAAGAAAAAATTGCCAAAAAATTGTCTTAATTGTTGCAATTTAAAGGGGAAAAAAAAAAGCCAGAAAGTATCTTAATTGTGACGATTTTTTAATTTTAGGACAACATTTGTAACATTTTGTAAACTAAGAGGCAAAATTTGCGGAAAAAAAATTAGGGGATGGGGGGCAAAATTCGTGAGATTTTAAAACTTTGAAGGCAAAAAATGCAATTAAGCCTATTATAAAATAAATACCTGAATGTTTGCTTTAATATACCATGAGAATCATGGTCAAGACTATTGTCTATTACATATTTTTTTAGAATTAAGCATTAGTGTCATTTAATTTAATGGAAAGGTTTGACATAGGACCAAAAATTACAAAACAAATGTCAAAGGTCATAGTTAAATGTTTTACTAACATATATTTTTGTAAATTAAACTGATATAAGACATGTGTGAATATACAGTTACTTAAATATATATCAATATTTATTATTATTTTGTATATATAAATATTTAATTTTTTGTATACATATCTACTAACATATATTTTTGTAAAATTAAAAATAATTTATAAATATATTAAAACAAATAATAATATATAAAATTTATAAATTATAAACTTGACCCGTACAAGGTACAGGTTAATAAGCTAGTTTATTAAATTTTATCAAAATTATTTGATATATGTTTACTTTAATTATATGATATGAATAATTTTTCACTTTTTATGATAAGTAATTATAATCATAAAATTTACACATTGAATTTGTTCCGTCTAATGCTAGGCTAAAATACTAGTTGTATTAAAAATAGAGCAACAATTGTAAAGGTATGTAAAAAAAATTGTTTAACATGAAAAAATAAATATAATATTTTTTGGTATAGACCACATGTTTTTTTTTTCATGAAAGACAATCTTGCTCAAGTCAGATAGAATCATTATAAGCGACAAAGCTCTCTCTCCAAATATTTAACGTAGTGCATAGTTAGGACTTAAACTTGAGACTAATGAATAAGTTAGAACAACCTCATGTCAGTTGATTCATGCACTTAATGATAATATAATATTTTATATGTATATAAATTTAAAAATATATACATATTATTGATGAACAAATAGTATAAAAGTAAACTATATAATAGCTTAAATATGTTTTTAATCTTTATGAAATAAGCAAGTTTTGATTTTGATCTTGCTAAAAAAATTTCATTCTTTTTTATCTTCCTAAAATTTAAAAATACTATTTTTGTCTCTAAAAAATGAATGAAATTTAATTTTGATTCATGTAAATATATTTTCATTTTCATTTTTATAAATCTAAAATTAATATTTTTGGTCACTAATATTTATTGTAAGATAAATAAATAATATTTATTTTTAAGAATCCAATCTTTTTTAAATATCACATGTTAGCATAATACTATAAATATTAATGAATGTCACCTAACATAATCACTTGATCTCGTGGTTGCAATGTTATTAAACTCAGCTCGACCGGTCGATTCAATTGGTCGAATTGGGAACCATTCACTTGATTGGTCTAAGCTTGCTATTAGATTGGCCATGCACTTGAACCGGTACAACCCTATAACGACCAACTGTCACTACTATACCACTCTACCAATTATTGTAAACATAAATATATAAACGTATATATATACATACATATACACTCCCTGAGAGATCCATCCATCTCTCCTATAGCCAACATACATGCCTTACAACTTATAAAGAACAAAAGAACCAAAGGGATTGCTTCAATGCCAACACAAATAAAATATACATCAAAAGGGGAGAAGGGTACAAAACGCACTCCCTAAGCTAGTCACACTATACATCCACACAAAAGAATGAAATACAAAACATCCAAAAAAAAGCACTCCTACTAGTGGCTCCACCTGCAGCTTTGAGCAGCTAGATCCACCGAGGGATTGCCGTTTGCTCCCATGCCATAGGACGTGATCATCACTATCACACCAACACAACAACAACAACAACAACAGAACAACCACAACAAAAGCACAAGGCAAGGGTAAGCTTACTAAACCAACAACATAACATATATAATTAAAGAAATCGTCCATAGTTTCCCACATCCACGCACATGTATACAACATACAATCATATAGAAAAGAGTTCTCAACTCAGAACCCCATGATACAACTAGTCCACCACAACTATGTCAATGCATGATGACACGACTCTCGAGAGTTTCACAACAATTTGAGCGATCAGCCAGGTCTCACCCTCTAACATGGCCCACTCTCTACCATTTAGGAATTGCTAAACTCTAATCTACAAATAGGCTTAGTGGTGTGTCGGGATAAGTGTATGTGGGAGGTGGCTCACCGTAACTTGAGGTTTGCATTACCTTAGCTCCCTGCAAAATCGCCCATACACTCATCCCCGAAAAGCCCATCTTTAAAACCCCACGTCTTATCCAGGCACTAGGTTGGAGGCCCATCTAAGTAGCAGCACTGTTAACTAGCCAACTTACATGCCTACTGGCACTACGGCTTGAGGCCCACACAACCTCAACCAACAATATATGCATGAAATGCATGTATCACACCACAACATCACCACAATATCAACAAGTCAATATACATATATAAGGTAACACAGACCACGTGGCCTACGCAACACCACCTGTGGTCCAACAACTACTACCAACCTCATGCAGGCCCAATCTAGCCCCATGCATGGTCAACAAGTAAGGCCCTATCCAAGTAGCCCATACCTTGTGAGAAATCTCACATAACAACTTTACTCACAACAAGTGGAGGTCCTGTCCAAGCAACCTGCCACTCTCATGGGTAAAAGCCCAAGTAACAACATTTACAACAAGTGGAGGTCCTATGCAAGTAACCTTCCACTCCTCCTACATTCTCAACAATTCTCACACTAGACTCACACCAAGAGTCCTTCTCAACTATATTTGATACAACTCAACTCTTAATTAAAATAGCATCAGACTACCAAGCTCGCTCAACTGTCTATTTGCTCGCTCAGCGAAGATCTTCTTTACAGAAGCCTATTCTCCCCCACGAAGGTTCTCACTCAACGACCATAAGTCTCGCTTAGCGAACATCCTGTCTCCAAAGTCTCTCACTCAATGACAACTAGGGTCACTCAGCAAATTTGTTCCATGGACTTCCTGCAAATCTCTATCAACAACAATTTGCTCAGCGAGTCACCTACTCGTTCAGCGACTAGCCACTCCAGAGAGCAACCACAACCTACACACACTCCTCGCTCAGCAAACACAGTCGCTTGCTCAGCGAAACACTTGCAACAGAAAGCAATAACTCTCTAGGGTCCCAAATCACTTATCTAGCCTAGTACTTGCTCAACGGATCACTCCTAGGCATTCTGGAATGCCCATACTCGCTCAGGCGAGCCTTATACTCGCTCAGCAAACAATCTTCTAGAAAATTTCCATATTTTCATGAACATTCGCTCAGCGAACTAGACTTCACTCAGTGAATTCCTCCTATTCTTCAACCACACTACAACTCAAGAACACTTGCTTAGTGATGTGATGAGTCGCTCAGTGAACTACAACCTGACAGCTTCACTTCACTCCTAGAGGCATTCTTGCTTAGCGAGAGCCCCAGTTGCTCGACAACTATTAGATAATAGAGCCAGCAACTCTCGTCGAAAAACCCAAAAATCCAAGCTTTATACTCATCCACACCCCAAATTAATTCCACAAAGGTCGAATGGAAACATATAACAATCCACAACAACATACTCAATAGGGATAACAATCCATACGACATTCCAACAGAAATCAATCACAAAATTAACAACCCACTCTAAACAACATTTCCCCACAACTCAGTCAAATCACATATTCTAGCTCAATCCAAGGCAACATACACACACTACCACACTCATACAACAAGCATTCAACATACGTAAGCTTCCCTTACCTCTTGGAGCTTTCGAAATCAAAATTTAGGGAAGGAAAGAATGTGCGAAAATGAGCTCTAGAGCCAAACTTTCAAGGAATTTGCCCTTCTTAACACAAGGGGATGGAATTAAAGCTTGAAATCTTGCCACACTCTTGGTGGGTTTGAGAGAGATTGATAGAATGAGAGATGAGAAATGAGAGAATTTCTTTGGGTGGCTTAGCAAATGAGAGGGAATGGGGTTTTAGTGTCTTAAAACTTCCTAGGCTTCATAAAGGCTTTGGGCCTACTAAAGCCCGTGGTTCATCTAACCACTCTCCAAGGCTCACAACTGGTCTAACACTACTATTCCTTCAACAACCCAGAGAAACACAACCAATACTCTCACTTTAACTCAAGAACATTTTCCACAAGTTCCCTAAATTCAAATAGGAATTCCAAGACAAACAATTGTATCACAATCACACAACAATAACTTATTTATTCATTTTAATCACATCATGATCATATTAATTTTCACTTTTTGGTTATTAAATCACTAAATCACACATTAAGAAAAACACGGTGTTACAAACTCGGTCTGACTCAACCTATTATTAACAAAATCGTTGACTGGGCCGATTATGTGTAAATCGGTTATTCATTTTTTTTTTTAAGCATAAGCACTGAAAAATGAAGGATTTCAGTGACCTTTCAGTGATTAAGTCATACCCATAACAAAGCATGACTCGAGAAAAAATAGAAGATATATGAAGAAGAAGAAGAAGAAAAAAAAAAAAGATGAGGAAGAAGAAGAATGGATGGCCGTAGAACTACACATTATGCCTCCGACTTCATCTGCATAGCTTCCTCTTTGCCAATGCAAACTGCTTGCTTAATATTAAGTATTTAGGGTTTAGGTGATTGATTCATGTGTGCACACTGTCCAACCGGCAAAATAAATTGATTGTGCACAATGCATACTACTCAAGGCATCAGGAAGGGTGTTCTTAATATTTTATATTTTCTGATTCTAATTTTGCATACAGGGTTAGCAATTAGCACCTAGTAAAATGTTACTGTTCATGCTAACCTAAAATATAAATTTTACATGATGATATAAATATAATGTTTTTGTTTTTTTAATAAACTGTGCTATAACAAGAATATCATGCACGCTAGCTGTCCAAGCATATTCAAAATAGGTTATTTTATATCTATAAGGTTTAATACATATGTAGGTCTTTAAACTTTTTAAGAATTTTTAATTAGGTTCCTAAACTAAAAAAAATTGTAATTGGATCGTTAATCTTCTAAATTTTTGTAATTAGGTCTTTTGGAGTTAGCAAAACTGCTATAAATTGTAAATTTTTTTGCGGTTCCAAGTCGCCATAAACTAACTCTAGGGACCCAAATACAAAAATTTAAAAGATCAAGGATCTAATTACAAATTGTTTTAGTTTAAGGACCTAATTAAAAATCCCTAAAAAGATTAGGGACCTACGAATAGATTAACCTTATCAATAAAAAAAAAGGTCATGTTATGTGGTTCTCATAATGTGTGTGTGTGTATGCATTTGCTAACTATTGGACGCACCTTTATTTAATGTGGTTCAGCATCTCTTGTCTACATCCATGAAAACATATCAATATTATTATCATCCTTTAAATAACATTACATTCCAATACAAGTTTTTTGGACAAACTTGTGAAACCCTCCCTTCACATAACCATCTTCTCACTAAAGGTAATGATCCCCTTTCCAGGTCAGGTGATTCTTCTTCATCTCAAAAACTCTTATTTATACAACTTGCATCCTAATATAAAAAAAAAAACCCTAAAATAAAAATAATATTTTTTAAATTTGAACAGTATCCTAAAGATTTGAAATCGAAAATTTGAATTGTTTCCCAACAATTTCTCCCTCAATTAAAATTTTCAAACCTCTTCTTCAACTCTCGCCTTCATGGATGCTCGTTGCAATTTTCTCCAATTACGATTTTCGCTTCGCAAACTTTGGTGTGTTCCTACCCTACTCCGCGAGTATTAAATGATGACACTTCTTGTACTTGCACCGATGTCAGCTATCAAGGCACGCCGCTTGACTTCTCTATTGTCAAGAAGACTTTTGACACAAAAAATTGCATTGCCATTAGCTATCAGGACATGCCACTTGACTTTCTATCGCTAAGAAGACTTTTGACACAAGGATCCCACACGAATCCACCATTGATACTTATCTCACATGTCACCAGGTCACACAACAAGCAACTCTGATACCACTGTTGGGGAAACACACACAAAACAACACTATAAAATAGAATCAAACGACACAAACTTATTTAACGTAGTTTGACACCTCTTACCTACATTCATGAAAACATCTCAATATTATTATCATCCTTCAAATAACATTGCATCCCAATACAAGTTTTTTAGACAAACCTCTCAAACACTCCCTTCACATAACTCCCTTCTCACTTAGGATGGTGACCCCTTTTCCAGGTCAGGTGATTCTTTTTTATCTCAAGAATCCCTATTTATATAACTTGTATCCTAATATAAAAGAGGAAACAAATTTCTAAAATACAAATAATATTTTTTAAATCTGAACAGTATCCAAAAGATTTGAAATCAAAAATTTGAATTGTTTCCAAACACTGACATATACACACTTGTTTTTTAGTTGATATACATTAACAAGTTATAACTATACTGTATCTTAAAATATACTTACAGTGTAACTTGCTAATGTATTCCAACTAAAAAAATAAGTGTGTGTACATTAGCAAATGTCTGTGAAGTTTGCTAAGTACACATACTTATTTTTTTAGTTGAAGTATGTAAGTATTATAAACTATAAGTACAATATATCTTAAAATACACATATGGTATACCTTACTAACATATTCTAACTAAAAAATTAGTATATGTACATTAACAAATTTCACACACACATACACAAACTGGTTTATACGGTTCAGCCGTTAACTTATTAGTTCGACCATTATCTCGTTAATCTAGTACATTAACCAAGTTAATAACTGATATGATTCTAATAACATTGTTTAGTTGACTGAACACTACTTTAAATATTTTTTTAAAAAAATAAAAAGTATTTTGTTGTTATTAAAATAATATTTTTTAGATATTTTAATAATACAAATGTTTTATTAATATTTTTATTTTTTTTATTATGTCATAATGCCTATCACATCACTCTTTTCAAACTCACATCATATTATTATTATTATTATTATTAACGTCACCTCACATCAGTATGCAGTCCTGCGTTATTTTACGTTTAAATTTGGATTCTGTCACCTCACGCCCGATGTGTTGGATACACGACAACGCATCCCAATAGAATTGACTATTGATTTCTGGAACAGAAAAGAAGCTCGAGTAACATGTAGCGGGTTCAAGAATGATCGCATATCCAAAGTGGAAATCTATAAAGATAATAACGCTAAATAAACGGAGCAATATTCAGCTCGGTAACAAAATTTCCAATATTTGAGAAACATCTAGAGCCATTAATTTATGCTACAATAGGAAATGAAATGAAATGAAACGAAAAGAAAGAACCACGATGCCGTATATGAAGGGCAGTGGGATATATGCAATAATGCAAATCCAAGATTCGTGCCACGTCAAAATTTATAACCACCATCCGTGGTAGCAACGAGTATCTATTTCTACCACCTCAGCACCCCTGACTGCTTCCTTGGTGTTCAATACAACCATCATAGTCTAGTGTTGAATCGGACCACTAAAGATTCTACAGTGGACCCCGCTGACCAAGTGTCACAATATTAACAGCGTGTTTGATAACCAACAAATAGGGGAGAGGAGAGGGGAAAAGAATGAAAGTAAAGAAATATAAGAAAATTTTGTATGTTTGGTGCAGCAAAAATACGACAAAATTTTAAATAAAAAAAAAAGTGGGCCCCACACAAGAATCTTTCATGCAAAAATAAGATGATTTGTGAAAAAATCGTGCAAATGCGTTACACATTTTAGAAAATAACCTTTTGAATGGTATTTTGAAACAAGATCTGTGTTAAAAGCTTTTGAAAAATTGATTTACAGTGTTATGAATGAAGTAGTGAAGCAAAACAGAAATCAATTTAGGTGCGTAAAATTCAATTTTGTTGTGTTGAGGTTAGAAAATCGATTTTTTTGACTTAAAATCGATTTGGTTATGCTATGAACTACAAGAAAATTGATTTGATGTAAGGCAAAATCGATTTCATATAGTTGAATTACAAAATTGATTTTGTCTTTACGAAAATCGATTATAAAATTAGTAATAACAATAATTATTAAAATAAAAATTAAAAATAAATGATGCAATGGAACCAACAAAATCAATTTTCATGACCCCAAATCGATTTAATCAAAAAAAAATTGACAAAACATGTGTTTAGACATGTGAAGATATAATGGTAATAATTCAATTTTTTTTTTCTTTTCTTTCAAACAAAACAATTCTACACATTTCTTTTCACTTTATTTCTTCTATTTTTCTCTTTAACCAAATAACCTCAATTTTCATTCTATTTCTCTTCTCTTCTTTTCTCACCTCTTTTCTTTCTTTCCATCATTTTCTTTGCCCCCTATCAAATAGGGTCTAAGAGTAATTCTAGTAATAATTGTTAATCTTACCTTTAGGAAAAAGGAAATTGTAATTATCTCAATTGATGATTATTGCATTGTTTTTTTTTTTTTTTTCAACTGTGTTACACGTGTAAAATATCTACTAACTTTGTCAATAATTAATTTTTATCAAAAAATTTGACTAACCACTTTTAGTAGAGTATTTCCTCCCATTGTTAAAGTCATTTAATTTACAAAATTGGTGTCTATAAAATATTCTTGTGTCATTTATAAAAAAGAAAATACAAGACTTCCATTTTCTTTCAGTTTACTTAATCTTTCCTCTACCTGGGTGTTTAACAAAATCAATTTCAAGGCTAGCAATGGTCTAAATGGCCGAAAACGTGGTTTCCTATGTTGGAAAATTCCGAAGAGAATCAAATTTCTCCTTAAAATGAATACTTAAAAAAATTGAGAATAACAGGAGGAGAATGACACGGGAAATATTTAACATGAAAATTTCTTTCAATTTGAAGAAGAAAAATCACGAGATTAGATTTTCCAAAAATCAATACACAATTTTATACCTAAAAATAATAACTCATGTTGATTTAATCTTTACAAATTTACATATATACAGTTTAGTTCTTAAATCTATCAACTACATAATAAATTAATCCTTTTTTTATCAACTTAATCCTTGTATATGCCAATTTCATGAGAATTTAATTTTTGAATCGTCAATTTTATAACAAATTTAATTCCTGAATCAAGTCAAGTCCACCCTAAACAGACTAATTTATAATGAACTCAATAAACTTAGGAACTAAGTTGTATATACATAAAATAAGGTTTTAAAAATCAAATCAACACAAGTTACCATTTTTAAAATTGAAATTGTATATTTACTGATAATCTTTTCTATAAAATAAAATAACAACGACTTTTTGAAGATAAGATAGTTTTATAAAATTTCTACCTCTCACTAAATATGATGCAAATAAAATTCCTTTTCTTGAAAAAGATTACAAAATTCTCTCACTCTATCACTCTAAGAAAAGAACAACTTGATTTGCTTGGCTGAAACGCTCTACCCCCTCACAAGGCCTCCTTTATAAAGTGAATCAAAGAGATGAGACTTCTAAGAAAGGATAATAGATATTAAATATGAGCTTGTTTGTTATAATTTTTTCATAGAAAAAAATACTTTCTTAAAAAAATAATCATTTTTTAATTTATCATGCATTTGTTTTAATTTTTTAAAATAATTAGAAGTTAAAAATATAAAATGTGATTAAAATTAAAAGTTATTTTGAATAATTTTTTAAAAATTATTCAAAATCAACTACTTTTAAAAAAAATAAATTTTATAATTGTAAACACACATAAAGAGTAAATCATCAATTTAATCCTTAAAATTGTAATGGTCGGTCAAACTGGTCCTTAAAATTAATAAAATGTTAAAATTGAAACTAGGATTGCACAAGAAGGGAGTTGAATTGTGCAATTAAAAACTTTTTAACAAAATAAAAACAAGTTCGAAAAGGAGTTAAAATATGGATAAGGAAAGAACAAAAGTAGAGAGTTTTTATACTGGTTGATGCTTTGCATTTTACATCATTTATGTATAGCATCTCACTTAGGATACGTTATATATCTTTGCATTTAGGACTTAATTGTAGCATATTTTCATTGCTTTTTCTTTCTTTTCGGAACTTGTTATGCATTTGGTATTTTCTTGTTATAAGAGTCGGTATCATGGACTTCTAGGGACTAAAGGTAAATATTGGAAGCATTTGGAGGTAGTAGGACTTGAGCCAGCAGGTTTGGAGACCCAACAGACAAATTGCAAGCACCCTGTGGTGGTTCAGAGGAGTTCACCCCGTGAAATCTGCTCACCCCCATGAGCTTTGTTGGTTCATGATTTTTATGCTGAGGGCAGAGAAGTTCGCCCCCGTGAACTCTTGATCACTCCCATGAACTCAACCCAACAACATCTTCTCTTTTTCGCGTTTTTCATATGTAATTTGGGCCTGAACCTTATTGAGCCCTTTTATTTATATAGGTTTAGAAAATAGGGATAGACACTTTTGCAACATAGCTGGGAATGAAGAGGCGAGTGCCTAGGGATCATCTTCTCTTTTTCTTTTTCGGTTTAATGTTCTTATTTTCTGATTTTTATTTTGTCTTTATGGATATTTGTGAGTAGTTCTTCCTTATTCCAGGATTGGAAGTAGCCCTATGAACTTCTTAATGAATTGATTTTTGTAATCGTTGTGTAAATCTTGTTCTCCTCTTGATTGCTTCTTATTATTTATCTTTATGCGAAACGATTAGACTATGTTTTACATAATTTTAGGAGTTTGGGAAAATACTGAAAGGAGAACCCAAAAACCGAAACCATAGGGAAGGGACTTAGGTCTAAAGAACAAAAGTAGGTGAAATCTTCAAGGAATTAATTGAATTAACAAAGAGCACAATGAGTTTAATTAAACATAACCATCACAAAAGTTGGTAGGTAATTTGATTAAACACATCTTTGTATCTTGAAAGGGAACGGAGGGTACCTTAGGTTAATTCACCCTTAATGAGAATTAGTAGAAGCACAACGGTAATGGAATTAATCTATTAAGTGTCATAGTGTGAACCCGATCCTGGAAGTTTCAAATATCAATTTTCCTCAATTTCAAATTATTTGTTTGTTTCTGAATTTACTTGTGATTTCTCTTTCATTGAATCAACATTCATTTAAATTATTCCCTTTTGTTTAATTATAATTGAATCACGATAATTACTAAGCTTAACATGCAGTCCTTGTGGATTCGATATTATTACTTAAAGATAACCCTACACTTGTGATTTTTGCTCATCAAGTTTTTGGCGCCATTGCTGGGGACTGTGTCTCTTAGCTCAAAGATTTTTTCGCTTTTTGATAAAAATTAGACAAAAGTTTTCTCCCTTAAATTCTTATTTTTATTTTTCCTTTATTTATTTTCCTTTTTAGACTTCACGGGCTCTTTTCTTTTGCAAGCATCTTTTTCTGTGTAGGCCAAGATCTCTCTGTCTCGGAGAACCCATTAAAACAAATCCCAAGATCGAGAAAACCTTCTGTAGAAGGCCGAGACAACAAAGATGAAAGCACATAGTGAGTACTATTCAAGCAATCGCAAAAGGCATGGCAGAAGAACAAGCGGCTAGACCATTGAAGGATTTTGTCACCCTAACGATTCGTGGGTTATCAGCTAGGATAACCCGTCCAACTGTAGGGGCAAACACCAATTTTGTTGTACTGCCTACTTTGCTGAGCATGCTGAAGCAAAATCAATTTAGCGGGTTGCCCTCAGAAGACTCCACGAAACATCTTGAAGGTTTCTTAGAAGTATGCGAGACCCAACACTTCCAAGGAATCTCAACTGATGAGCTCTGCCTACGCTTAATCCCATAACTTTAACCGGAAAGGCGAGAGTATGGATGAGGACTCTTCCTAAGAATGTTGTCACTAGCTAGGATTCATTTGAGAAAGCCTTCCTTGCCAAGTATTATCCACCGTCGAGGACAGGTGAGATAAGGAAGCAAATTGCCAACTTCTGCCAAGGCGATAGCGAATCATTTGCTGAAGCATGGGAGAGATTCTTTAGATATTTGCTCAGATGTCCTCACCATGGTTTTAAGAAAGAACTCAAGATCTATTTCTTCCATAATGGATTGAACTACCCCAGCAGAATGGCGTTGCACTCCACGGCAAGTGGAGGCTTTATGGACAAGCCTTTTGATGAAGGACTAGAGATTATTGAGTCAATGGCAGCCAATCAACATCATTGGGTAGGTGAGCAAGGAAACACCTCACGGAGAGTTGCCCCAAGTAAGTATGAGGTGAACAACATCAATCTTCTTATGGCTAAAGTTGATGCCTTGAACCTAAAATTTGATAAATTAGAAAAAGGCAATGTTAATTCGATCGGTGCTACTAACCTTTTTTGTGAGATTTGTAGTGTGCAGGGACATACGACAATTAATTGCCAAGCGGGAGTGCCTAAGGGGCTGGAAGAACAAGTGAAAAATGTTGCTGCCACACATAATTTCTATGACTACCTAAAGAATGACAAATTTGACCCATACTCGAATACCTACAATTTAGGGTGGAGAGCTCATCCGAACTTCTCCTACTGAAATAATCAAGGTTAAGGGGATAATCAACAACTAAATTTCCAGCAACCCTCAAATTTCAATAAAAGCACCAATGGTCAAAGTTTCCAACAGACACAAGATCAGACCCAACAATCACTGTCAAGGCTTGAGAACTTGATGGCTGATTTTGTAACAAGCCAAAAGCAAACCAATGAAATAGTGAGTAGCTCTATCAAAGAGCTAATAGCTAGGATGGACGACATGGCATTGCACAATAAGATGCTAGAAGGCCAGATTTCCTAGATGGCCCAATTTCTTCCTACATCCAGCCATGCTCCAGGTAAGATCCTTAGTAAGACTAAGATTAATCCTGTTGAACATGTTAATGCTCTTACATTGAGTAGTAGAAGGTTAGATGGTCCTATGTCTAACCAAGAAAAAGAAAGTGAAGAAGAGGTGGAAGTAGAAATAGAGGTAGAGACTCCACTCTTAATTGAAAAAGAAAAAGAAGGGGGTATTGTAAAGAAAGAGAAAGTGTCTAAAAAGGTGCTCCCAATGCCTTACCAACCACCTATTCCCTTCCCTCAAAGGTTAGCTAGGTCGAAGTTAGACAAACAGTTTGGTAAGTTTTTAGATATGGTAAAACAACTATATGTCAACATTTCCTTTGTAGATGCTTAGCAACAAATGCCTATTTATGCAAAGTTTCTCAAGGATATCCTGGCTAATAAAAGAAAGGTTGATGAATATGAAACTATGACCCTCGTTCAAAATAACCTACCCCCTAAGCTTAGGGATCCAGGTAGTTTTTCCATACCATGTCTAATTGGTGACATGAGGTTTGAAAAAGCCTTGTGTGATTTGGGGGCTAGTGTTAGTTTGATGCTCCTATCTATTTATAAAAAGCTTGGTGTAGGAGAACTGCAACCCACTAATATATCATTGCAATTGACAGATCGATCCGTCAAAGACCTGATGGGATTGTAGAGGATGTTCCTATTAAGGTAGGGGATTTATTGATCCCATGTGATTTTGTGGATTTAGAGATAGAAGAGGATGCCAACATCCCCATTATCCTAAGTAGACCCTTCTTGGCTACGGCTAATGTTAATATAAGTGTAAAGAAGGGTAAGCTTTCCTTAACTATAGGTGAGAACACCATTGAATTTGATTTGTTTAAAACTAAAAATCTTCCTATAGTTGAGAATTTTGTGTGTAGGATCGACTCATTGGATCAAGTGGTGAAACATAAGGCAATCAAGCACTCTATTAAGGATCCACAAGAACCATGTTTAGCTGGAAAGCCACATGCTAAGCATCTTACAAAGAATACTTCCAAGGAAGCACACACTCTAAAGAAGGAACCATACATCCCTCCTCACCAGCATACATTAGGAAACCTCAAGACTTTGAGTAAAGGAGGGAAACTGATTGAGAAAGGGGTGACAATCTCCTTTTCCCACCCATTTGTAGGGGATTAAATTTCTCAGGCATCGAGCTCATTGATGTAAAATGAGCGCTTTTGGGAGGCAACCCAATGTCTATTACACATTTATTACCCAATGTTAAGTTTTTTTTTTAGTGATTTTTAAGTTTTAGGGATTTTACGCTTATCTCTTTGTTTTTAGACTACTTATGCAGGATATGACAACTTAGGTGGAGGACATGCAGTGCTTGGCTTGTTGAGTTAGCGATTTTCACTCCAAAGAACAACAAAGAAGATCATGCCCATGAGAATTCTCTCACACCCATGATATGCTCTGTAAATTTATTTGGCACGCCACCTACAGAGGAGATCACGGCAGTGATAATGAGTTCACCCCCGTGAGCTTGTTTACCTGTTCGTAAAAAAAAGAAGAAGAAAAAAAAAAGGGGGAGCAGAGCAGTTCACGCCCGTGAACTCCTGCTCACCTCTGTGAGTTTGTTGCGCGTAGCACCATACCCAATTATTCTACCGCATTTAATCCCCATCTCTCCTCCTAATTTGGAGTTTCTCTCCTAAAACCCTTGTTTTTCCAATCCTAACCCCCCACCACACCATGATGTTGTTGTTGAGGTGGATAATACCCAAATTCTATCTGCTATTCACGTTATTGACGCACACTTACAAGCCATCGATGACCGGCAGTGTCACTACCACCATATGGTAGACCAACTTTACAATTGGCACCTCTAGCAATATCCACGAAGTTTTCCTCTACCACCCCCTTAGTAGGTTTGATTGCTTCTAGATTTTAACATTAAGGACAATGTAAGCTTTGAGTTTGGGATTGTTAGGCTCATGCATGTTAGGCTCATGCATTACATTCATCATCCTCTTATGCATCCATAGTTAGGTGTTTATTATGTTTATATTCTCACATGCATTCATGTTTAGGTATTTAGGATATATATTTAGGGAATATTTAGCACTTGCACTTATGCATTGAATGACCTACATCTTTTTGTGTGCCTGATACTATGTTGGCTTGAATTCATTAGCTTAGACACATGCTACATTAAGTTTTGCAGCAGTACATTTGTATGAAGTGATCTTTAGGCAAGTTGAAAAATTAGCATATTTCTTCAATTTTGATGGTTGCATTAACATAAGCTACAAATGTGAGCATTAAGCCTATATACTAAGGCATATATACATTGCATATTTTGGCCCCTATTTCTTTGTTTGAGTGTAAATTCCTCTTAACTATACTCTCTAGAACTTGTTTTGGAACCTTGTTGAAGCTATAATTCCTGTCTACTTGGATAGATGTGATCAAGGCAATTAGGAAAATTCTTTCAAGCCCATGAATTAGAAAAATTCCTTAACCCTTAGTTGTCCCTTTTGAACTTTACATTGCATTACTTCCTTTGGTGCACTGTTATTTTGATATTCCAATGTTTTTTGGTACCCCTTGGGATATATTGCGGCAACTTTGTGATAAGTTTGAGGTTGTTTTGTATATTTGTGAAGGTTTGCAAATTTTTTGAAAAAAAAAATTGTGAAAAGAAAAAAAAATGAAAAGCTATGAAATCAAAGATATATATATATATATATATATATATATATATATATATATATATATATAGAAGAAGGAAAATAAAGAGGAAGGAAGGAAACATAAGGAAACTTACCTTGAATTGAACCCCTGAATTCTATAAATTGTGCTGCTTGATATATTTTGATAGGGGTATTGAGAGTGACTTGAATAGTAAGCCTTTTGAATTCCTTTTCCTTCAATTCCTACTTTAATGTTACACCCCTAGCCCCGTTACAACCCATGGAAATCCTTGTGATTTGTCTTTGTTGACAAGATACTTTAGTGGTGATGAGGTTCCTTACCAAGCCTATGGTAGAGTACTTTTACTAAGGAAATTGAGTGATATGTTCTTACCCTTAAACACTTTGAGTAAGGTGAGATGAGTGAACCGATCATTGCAATCTTTGATTCTGGAGAATTAGCCCCTGATTAGACTTGATTGAGATTGCTTCCATGCACAATTCTTAACCTGTTGCTTGTACTCTTGTTTTCCTTGTATCCCAAATTGATGAATTCCATGAGTTTTGCTTAAGTGCCACAGAAATTGCTTGAGGATAAGCAAATCTTTAAGTTTGGGGCTGTTTGATGCGTTGCATTTTCCATCATTTATGCACAACATCTCACTTATGATACATTATATGTCTTTGCATTTAGGACTTAATTGTCGCATATTTTCATTGCTTTTCCTTTCTTTTTGGAACTTGTTATGCGTTTGGTATTTTCTTGTTATAGGAGTCAGCATCCTAGACTTGGAGGGACTAAAGGTAAAGATTGGAAGCATTTGGAGGCAGTAGGACTTGAGCTAGTAGGTTTGGAGACCCGACGACAAATTGCAAGCACCCTGTGGTGGTTCAGAGGAGTTTACCCTCGTGAAATCCTGCTCACCCCCATGAGCTTCATTGGTCCATGATTTTTACGCTGAGGGCAAAGGAGTTCACCCTTGTGAACTCCTGATCACTCCCGTGAACTCAACTCGACAGCATCTTCTCTTTTTCGCGTTTTTCACATGTAATTTGGGCCTGAACCCTATTGAGCCCTTTTATTTATATAGGTTTAGAAAATAGGGATAAACACTTTTGGAATAAAGCTGGGAACGGAGAGGCGAGTGCTTAGGGATCATCTTCTCCTCTTCTTTTTTGGTTTAATGTTCTTATTTTCTGATTTTTATTTTGTCTTTATGGATATTTGTGAGTAGTTCTTCCTTACTCTAGGATTGGGCATAGCCCTATGAACTTCTTAATGAATTGATTTTTGTAATCGTTGTGTAAATCTTGTTCTCCTCTTGATTCCTTCTCTATTATTTATCTTTATGCATAACGATTAGACTGCATTTTACATAATTTAAGGGTTTGGGGAAGTATTGAAAAGAGAACCCAAACACCGAAACCATAGGGAAAGGACTTAGGTCTAAACCACGAAAGTAGGTGATACCTTTGGGGAATTAATTGAATTAACAAAAAGCAGAATGGGTTTAATTAAACATGACCATCACGAAGGTAGGTGAGTAATTTGATTAGACACATCTCCGTATCTTGAAAGGGAACAGAGGGTACCTTAGGTTAACTCACCCTTAATGAGAACTAGTAGAAGCACAACGGTAATGGAATTAATCTATTAAGTGTCATAGTGTGAACCCCGATCTGGAAGTTTCAAATATCAATTTTCCCCAATTTCAAATTATTTGTTTGTTTCTGAATTTACTTGTGATTTTTCTTTATTAAATCAACATTCATTTAAATTATTCCCTTTTGTTTAATTATAATTGAATCGCGATAATTACTCAGCCTAACACGCAGTCCTTGTGGATTTGATATTATTACTTGAAGATAATCATGCACTTGCAGTTTTTGCTCATCACTGGTTCACTCAAACTTGAGCTATGTCTAGTCTCTTCATCCTGAAAGTGTTTAACTAACCAACCTTAGGTTATGCACAAGTATTCTTCTTGGCCTCTCTAAGCTTTACAACACAATCTATCCAGATTGCTTAACCACCCAAGTATTCCTTTTCACTAAGCCTCTCCAAGCTTTCACAACATAAACAGTTTATGAAAATAGTTTCAACTCACAATGCGAGGGTATGAAAGTTTTAGTGCAGTACAAGAATTTTTACAAAGAATTTGAAGATATTTTAATGTCGTCCAGTAAGCGCAAATATTATAGCCGTTCTCTATTTTTCTTCTCTTCTGAGTTGTTATATATAGTTTGTTAAAAGTAGTCACTGAAGGCTTAGCTTCATTCTTCAAGAAAGAAAAGCATGCACGAGTATTGAGTTGGCAACAAGTTCAGAAAAGTGAGTTTTGTTCTTGTACTAAAATGGAAGGTGCAAAACTAAAATAGAGAGCTACTTTTTTGAACTTTTTTGCTCATCTTATCAGCTTGATAGGTTGACTTCCTTTTTTTGCAGTACTACACTTATATACTAATATGTATCTGACTTTCATTTAATGCTTAGACATTTGAACGTTAGATCTGTTTAAGAGGTAAAGCATTAGTCTCAAGATATTTCATGTCAAAACACATAATACAAACATGCTTTAAGACTTAGACGTCAAGGTTTTAAATTGCGGTTGCAGTCGCGATTGCGGTTACTACGATTGCGGCTATTGCGGTCATTGTGGCAGCGCATTACGACTGCTGCGGCGTGAAATAATTTTATGTTTGCACAAAATGTAAAAAAAAAAAATCTATAAATATAATAATTCTTTATATATCTTTTATTTATGGTGTTGTTTAAATTTTTATTCTTTTTTTTTACTTTTGCATCATGTTTATAAATTATTTTAATTTAATTATAGTAAAAATAGTACTATTGTAACTAAACATTTTAAAATCCATTGTTTAGGCTTATATAAATATGATATTAACAAATGAAATAGAAACTTAAAAATATATAAATTTAAACATATCACAAATAAATTTAGAATACAAGCAGATGCAATTTTAGTTGTCATTGTCTAGAAAGCACTGTCACATCACATTGTCACTATTCAGAGATTGATATGATTTCACTGCAAAACAAGACATGATAAAACTTACAATTAATATCATAAAACTTTAAGAGTGTTAATATTTTTCTTTGCAAATAATGAAATAAGTATAACTTTCAAAGTTGTAAAATAGTTGAGTAAATTACTAAATTCATAATAACATATCAAAGATATATAGTAGAACTAGAACTTACATGATACTTGCTACCACATGGTAGAATGGCATGGAAGATCATAGCCTGTATTTTCACTTTGACTATCATCTTGTAAAGCTCTTTGTCCAAAGAAATAATCAAAATATCCACCACTTGGTTATTGATAATAAGGATCTTGATAGTTCATTGTGGATTGGTGGTATGAAGGAGCTTGGTCACTTGCATATTGATGATATGTATTGAAATGAGGATATTGATAAAAAGGTGGATAATGTTGACCACTTTGAGAAGAATCATCAATACTAAAGTCACTAAAACTTTGTGCAAAATTAGAAAAGGAAGAATCTTCAACTGGAGCATTTTGTTTCTTTTTTCCTCTCCTAGAATGTGACCCACCACTTCTACTATCACCTAATGAACTATTAGAAGGAACCATACCTGGTCTATGAGTAGTCATGTCAACCACCAAGTTTATATCACGCCTATTATATGTCATCTCCTGATATGGATCATTTTGCAATTGTTCATCATCATCGTTGTCACCTTCTTCAACTTCTACATTATGGCCTCCATCACCACTATTATTACTTGGTGGACTTAAACCACCACTATTTTCATTAGAATCTACATTATCATCTCCAACTTCCGCATCTTCATCATCTGTATCAATTATAGGCAACCATTCTGAATTTTGCATTCCATCTAATAATGGATTTTCCCTTTCTTCAATCCATGGAGACAATGGATCATCTTCTTCAAATATATAGTTAAGATTAATTGGATTAAAACTTGCTTCAATTTCTTCTTGACTTCTTCTCATTTCATGTCTCATTTTCAACTTCATATTATAAAATGTGAAGACAAGTTTTTGTAACTTTTTATATTTAAGTCTATTCCTTGTCTTCGTGTGGATATAACTAAATATGCTCCAATTTCTCTCACAATTGGTGGCTGAAGTAATTTGGCTAACAACTTTTATAGCCACACGTTGAAGTTCAAGAGCACATAAACCAAATATCGACCACCATTCAGCTGTTTTCAATGATAGCAAAAACTAAAAAAATTATTGGTTTTATGGAAAAAAAAAATAAAGTTAAACTTGATTTATTAAAAAAATAGTATTTACCTGGATTCATTCTAGACCAAGCTCTTTGAGCTTGAGGTGTACCAAATGACTCACTCATATCTTTAAAAAGCATAAGCTATATAACATAACATAATATGTCAATACATAAATATATATATTAACAAATTATATTCTATAAGATTAAGATAGAAATATTCATTACTAACCTAATTCAAAGCTCTTATTTGGTCATCTATATTTCTTTCCAAGTTAGTGATGACCCTGCTAGTTCCTTCAAACGTTTCTTTATATACATCACGTCCATGTTCAACTCCATATTGAAATTGTGGGTTGAGAAAATAACCTAAAAAGATAATTAATTATCATGAATGAAATTATGAATATAAAATTTTATGAAAAATGAATTTATAAATTATACACATACCAACAGAATGAAGATCAGAATGCATAAATCTCCAACGCTTATCAATAATCTCATTGTATCTAGAATTATAGCGAGAATTTTGCTGAATTGCTTGCTTAGCTCGATCAATGGCTTCATATGTAAAACCCATTGTTGGTTTCTCATCACCATCAACCAATCTCAACACTTTCACTATAGGCTCAAATACTTTTAGTATATCAGTAGCCTTACTCCAGAACTCACTATCTACAACAATTTTTCGTGCTTCAAATGCTAGTCCATTTTTATCTCTACCAAATTTAGATCTTCTAAATTCTTCAGAGTTAAACATGCTTCTCAAACCTTGTTTTTGCTACACAATTGCTTGAAGTTGCAAGAATTGTGCTGCAAATCGAGTAACAGCGGGACGAACAATTTCTCTACCTCTAGCATATTTTTTCATGAGATTTACCACCCACACATGGTTGTAGATAAAAGTTGTGACTGTCTTTGCTTCATCTAATAACTTCTGCACATTTTTCTTTTTCCCTATATCCTCTAAGCAAAGATCTAAACAATGAGCTGCACATGCAGACCAATACAAATGTGGCCTCTTTTCCATAAGTTTTTGACCAGCTGCTTTCAATGCTGCTTCATTTTCTATAACCACTTGAACTACATATTCTTCTCCTACTTCTTCAACAACTTTATCTAGTAACTGGAAGTAATAATCAGTATTTCTACTATTAACACTAGAGGCATCAACAAATTTTAAGAAAATAGTCCCTTTACTACAATACACTAGAAATTTCATAATATGGGTGTGATTTAAACTATCTGTCCAACCATCACACATTATTGTCACTCCATTTTCCTTCTAGGTATTTTTTAACTTATTCAACCATTCATGCATATTTTTATATTCAACCTCCAAATATACATTTGAAATTTCATAGGGAGTAAGAAACTTAACTCCTGGGCCTACCTCAGCAGCTGCAACAATCAAATTATGCAACCAAGGAGAGTTAGATAAATTTATAGGCAAACGCTCATAAATTATAAATTTGCTCACAGCTTCTCCAAGCTTCCTCCTTAATGTTTTCATTAACCCCCCACTAACTTTTGGCTGCTTCATGCTTCTACTCCTTGCAAGATCAACATTTATAGACCTAAGAGCAAAATAAATATCTTCTGGCCTTTCAACTCCACTAACACTTACACGAGAGCCTCCACCTTGTTCATATGCGTTTGCAGAACCCCCTGTTTGAAATTTGAATCTCTGCCTATCTTCCCATTCACGATGTGATCTAAGGCTTTCGTGTGTAGCACACCTCATTTGCTCATCAAGAAGCTGGTCTACATCTTCTTCATCATCTCCTCTTAAGCGTGCCTCAAAATCTTCTTTTCTTTTTTTAGAGTCAATTTTTTTGGCTTTCCCAACTATAAGAAGTTTCATCATATTTTCGCTTACCGTTGTGTTAACTCTAGCACAACCGGCGACTTGTCCTTTCATATGTGCTAAATGTTGCTTTAATCGAGTGATGCCACCCTTAACTACTTTCCCACAAAGTTTACATTGAATGTTGTTTCGATTTCCAGCTACAAGTGTTCCAAAATGCCATCCAATATCATCACTTGGAGCACCTTCTAACCTTTCAGTTGGAAATTTTTCTCCTTGTGGCATTGTGTACAATTTATAATACCTGTTCAATATTTACAAAATGAATATCAATCAATTTAATAAAATTAAAAATTGTAATATAAGTTAACAAATAATAAAATATTAGCTCATTCTTTTATGTAGCTATTCAATTTTTAATACCTATTCAATATTTAAAAAATAAATACTAATACACGTAGCTAATTTTTAACAAATAATGTAAATAAATACTAGCTTAATTAACATAAATGAAATATGAGCATATCTTTTTTATAATAAAATGAAATATCAGCTTATTTTTTTTCTTATAATGAAATGAAATATTAGCTTAAGTCTTAATATCTAAGCTTTGAAAAGGACATTCAAAGTTCAAATAATGACAAAAGTCAAAAATGCAAGCTAAGACTAAATCTATTAGACTACTACTTCACCATTCTATTAATTAGACTATTATATCACCTGTTGCTATCACCATATTGCAAGTTTTTACAAAAAAAAAAAAATCATCTAATATTTTAATTCAATGGTCCAATTCCAAAACTCCAAATAGTGCCACGTTCAAATGCAATATTCAAATTGGACAGCTGCAATGCTGCACCTTCGAGAGCCACAAACTACATAAAGAATTCATTAATTAATTCAAATATCAATCCCAGCCCACTATTAAAATCTAACGGTTAAGAATTAAAAAAAAAACCAATAATTAAAACAGAGCACTTGCAATTGCAATCCCAGCCCACTATTAATTAATTCGTTAATTAATTCAAATAACAATCCTAGCCCAATATTAAAATCTAACAGTTAAGAATTAAAAAAAACCTAATAATTAAAACAAAGCACTTGCACTTGCAATCCCAGCCCACTATTAATTAATTCAAATATCAATCCCAGCCCACTATTAAAATCTAACGGTTAAGAATTAAAAAAAAAACCCAATAATTAAAACAGAGCACTTGCACCATATGCAATCATCCAGCCCACTATTAAAATCTAACAGTTAAGAATTAAAAAAACAACCCAATAATTAAAACAGAACACTTGCAATTGCAATCCACACACGGAAAACACTTACGAAGTTACGAAGTCACTGTATCAGACCACTGTCCACCATCCCATAAGCTCCGACGGGAAGAAGATGCAGATCTGAAACATATAAACAAAAAGGCCAGTGAAAATGGAGCAAGCATGAAGAAACGAAGCAGATCGAGACAGAGAAGATGAGAACCACGTGCCTCGTTGGTAGATCGAAACAGAGAAGAGAAGAACACTATGTGACTATGAGAAAGAGATAATGAAAGAGTGAAAGGCAAAGGTGAGTCCTTTTTTAGATCTGAATGAGATTGAATGAGTGTTTGAAGTCCAGAATTTTTTTGCTTTAAAAAAAATGTAAACAAAACGGAGCTGGTTGTTGACGATGCCCGTTGCGCGGGAATAACGGCGTTTTGTTGCGCCGTTACGTTGTGATTGCAAATCACTTCGCAATTGCGGTGTGATGCGGTTGCGAGCACGACCGCAACGGCAATATTGCGGCCGCATTGCGTGTTGTGGACCGCAATTTGAAACCTTGTTAGACGTAGAAGAGACTTACACTTGGATGATCATCATATACGAGTCTATTGGACACTTATTAAAACTGGTGCATTGGACGCCTTGATATAAAACACGCATTGGACGCTTTAAGAACTTTTTACAACAGAGACTTAAAACTTAATAAGTTTGTTATCTTCAAAATTTGAAAGACTAAAAGCTTCATACATCTTTAGTTTTGACAAAAATGATCCTTAAAATTGTTCATTGTCAATCAATTTAGTCCCTAAAATTATAATTGAGAGTCAAATTAATCCTTAAAATAAATAAAAGACTAAGGCTACAGGGAACTGTCTTAATATATGATTTATGGTGTACTACTTTTCTTTATCGTTAAATTCATCTGATCCTCATTATTATATCATACATTTTCCGCACCGGATCAGCACCTGAATCAGAAGCCCGCACGCCCACCCCTTATCCGTCACCCCCAACTTCGCTGTCTTGCTCCTCTACGACATCGCCGCCGCTATCTCCGCCTACAGCAACGCTGACTCCTTTTGCTTCGACATGATGAACGAAGCAGCGCCGCCGCGTTCATCTTCTACGAGAGGGGTTTGACGGCGGTAGAGAGCTCGGGGTCTGCCAGAGGCGAGAGCGAAGCTCGATGAGCGCGACCGCCTTCTTTTCCTCGATGTGGGCAGCGACGGCGGACTCACGCGCCGAGATGGAGGTCCCACGATGTTGGAGGGATTCGAGGGTTTGGCAAGAGCGGGATTTGAAGGCTTGGAGCTTGGAATCGAGGGACTAGGATTTCTCGGTGACGGAGTGTTGGAGGGAGAGAAATGGGTGGAAAGGGTGGTGAAAAGGTCCGTGCATTTGGCCAGGATGGTCTTTTTGGCTTCCAGTTCGTCGAAGAATTGGTGGACCCTGTCCGAGGGTGTCGCCATTGGAGAGTGTTGTCTCACACTATTCTGTAACCAAAACCAAAAAAGAAAAAAAACCTCTAATTAAATGTTCAGACTTCAAGGTGGCTGTCGGGAGGGATGTCGCCCGAGAGGGTGGTGGTGGACGGAGTAGGGGAAGGAAATGTGGGGGGAGTTGGGGAAGGATTTGGATGGAGGATGTATGATATACTTGTGAAGATCAAATAAATCTAACTGATAGATAAAAATAGTACATCATAAACATGGAAGGTGGTCTATCATAGCTTTAGTCCTAAATAAAATGATAAAATAATCTTAAAATTATAAATTATCAATAAATTTAGTCTTCACAATTATAATAGTTAGTCAAAATAGTTCTTAAAATTAAGAAGATTTAATTATATTTTTTGCCTACTAACTTTAAAATTTCATAATTTTTTCTTTAAAGTTTTTTTTTACATATTTTAACTCTAAACTTATATAATTTCACAAATTCTATTCCTATTCAAAATTTGCAAATTTTGGCCCTTAAGCCTTAGAAAATGATAAAAGTGTTAGATAAAAAATTTGAATCCTTGATCCCTTTGTTCTTTGCAACTATCATAACCACTAAGTTTTTAACTTGTTTAATTTATACATAAAAAATATATTATATATATTATTTTTGTATTTGTTAATTACATTTTTAGTTTGTCAAGTGTACATTTAAATTTAGAGTATAAAAAAAATTAAAAGTTAAGATAATAAGCTTATTTATTAAATATTTTTATTTTAATTATATAAATTTATAAACTATACAAATGTATTTATTAAATATTTTTATTTTTGAATAACTGTTGTACAAATAAAAAGGTGAAAAATGTATAAATACTAAATAATATTAATAACTAAAAAAATAAATTTGTATAATTAGAATTAAAATAAAGTATTTAATAAATAAATTATCATCTTAACTTTTAATATTTTTTATACAAATATAAATATATACTTAGGGATCAAAAATGTAATTAACAAATATCGTAATGACATATACATGTTGTACATATAAACTAAACAAGCTAGATGATTTAGTGACTCTGATGGTAATGGAGAAAAAAAGGATCAAGGGTTCCAATGTTTTTATCATTTTTAGAAAGCTTAATTACACTTTATAGACAAAATGCCTGAAAATTTAAAAATTGTCACATCAAACTATAATTAATTAACATTAAGATAAAATTTGTAAAATTATATAAGTTTAAAATCAATGCATGAGAAAAAACTTTAAAAGTATAATTCATAAAATTTTAAAAGTTAAAAAAAATTAAAATTAGCTAACCTTTTTTATTTTAAGAACCAATTTGATTAGTCATTATAATTTCAAAGACCATTTTGTCATTTTATTTACTTAAAAAACCAATTTAATCATCCATTACAATTTTAAAAACTGAATTAATTGATAATTTATAATTCAGAAGCCATTTTATTAATTTTAAAACACAATTTGAATAACCATTACAATTTTAATATGTAACAAGCTGGCCTATACATTAAAATTGTGTTCTTCATATTTCCAAGTTAAATTTGATAGTTTCAAGAGGATTAATTCAAATATTCTAGAATTTCCTCGTTGACCATTTTCTATGCATTTGAATTATCAAGATTCATGAATTATGGTGTCCCAAGGAATCCCATTACCAGTGTAACAAAATCTAACGTTCGAACCTTTCACGTGAAAAAAATAAAAATTGAGAATGTTTTGTCCCCGTTAAATGAATCCAACTAATTCGATTGAAAATAATTATAATTATAATCTAGCGTAACAATCCAAGACAAAATAAATTCAATTTCAAGATATGCATTTCATATTAGGACGAAACTTAATCAAAGAAAATTCAACTTACCTAAGCTTTCTTAACTTTCACCAAGAAAAAACACATCCTCGCATAAAACCATACCATTATAAAAGTCCACGTCTCACCATAAATTCATAGCCAAGCTAGGAATAAACCCCATTTTTACACCTAAAATATCCTAAGCTTCACATGAAATTCGGAGACCAAAAGAAACTCAAGCACCAAGTTCAAGCTGCTCTACAATCACCATGCCATGATGCAGCATTCAACATAAACTTTATCTACAAGACCTAAATTTTCTCCCACATGCCTCCACCCTTCAAGGGCACTTCCTCAAACTGTCTCTAAACATCAAACCCTGTGGCTCAATGAGCTGTATGTGGGAGAGTGCTGTTAGCACGGTGTGCTTGGACAGCACATGCACAATGCACAGAAGTCAGATTGAGACAACCACTCATGATGAGTGAGTGTCTTCCAGAACAGGTGTGGAGTGCAGGGAATGAGTCACACACAGCCTGCACAGCAGAAGGGGTGAGTGCAGTGCATTGGCTAATGTTCAAAGTCCTTAGTCCATCCTCATCATTTCCACCTTTCACAGACCCCCACACCCTGTTGTTCACTTTGCTTTGTGCCAAAGAATACATTGCTCTGTCTGTGATGTTTTGGCAGTAGTACAGCCCAAGGGACCTTAGATGAGGACATCTGTTTGCCAATGCAATTACACTGTCATCTGAAATAACAACACAAGAGTCAAAAGGTGAATTGTTAATCTAGAGACCAAAAAAGCATTTAAACTAAATGAAGTGACTATTGGCCACTTGCTAAAACTGCATGAAGCTAAGAAAAATAAAATAAGGTAAGGAGATTATAGATTTTGAAACTGCATAAACTACCCAGGTTAGATGAGATTTGCACTAGTGAACTACTGTGTAGATATTCCTATTTCTCTTTCATGTATACAGCTCAGTTCCAACTTCTTCTATTATGAAATTTCTCTTGTTTATTAGTTTGTGTCTTCTATCAGTTGCCAATGTTTATTGCAACAAGCTCCTTTGCATGTCCTAATGCATTAATATTATATAGCCTCCACATGTTCTGCAACCTCATCCCTTCTGAGTTCAGAATATGGAAACACAAAACTGTGGTATTTAGCAAAGATGATGTGCATTTGAACATGTACACATGGTGATCAAGAACACGTACAGTCATAAACCTCCTGCTTTCTTCCCTTTGATTAACACTTAACATTTCACTACTGGATTTGCTTATATCAGTATGTGTCTCGTAAGCACCAACCTAAGCCCCATAATAAGCTCAAATAAGGAAAAATATGGGGATGAAGGTTGTTGGGTAATGAATACGAACAAGTAGAATCACACAAATATGAATAGTGCAACCAATTGATATTTACAGTAGACTAAAACTACTGAAATTTTGAATGATACCTGTTATAAGGACACAACCACATAAGTCAAGTGTTCTAAGATCAGGGCAGCCATATGCTAAACTCATCACTCCAACATCACTGACATTTTCACACCATCCAAGGTTCAAAAACTGTAACTGATTGCAGTAATGTCCAATTGCCTGCATTTCATTTATTTATTGTATTATTACTCTGAGCCATCTTATTCTCCTATGATTATGACAACCAACTAGTCTCAATCATACCTGTAACGCAGTATCAGATGCAGCTTTAACACATCCACAGAGATTCAAAACTTTCAGCTTTCTGCATAAACTGGCCAGGTAAGCCAGAGCATTGTCACTAAAGGCTGAACAACCACTGATGTTCAGTTTTGTAAGATCACGACAACCAAGGGCTACGGCATACAAAGAACGATCAGTAAGCTTGAAACTTTTGCTGAGGTCCAGGATTTGCAGATCATGACAGAAATTTGCAATAGTCTCAACAGCATTGTCCTCTAGTTGAGGCTTGTCTTGACGAAGGATTAAAGTTTGCAATTTCGTGAATTTTGGAGCAAGAGATAGGACCAAGTTATTCATGTTCTTGCAACACCTGAAAGGAATTACATAATAAAAGTTATTAATGGTTTTCAATATTCCCTCCCCAACCCCCATCCAAATATAAAAAAGAAAAAACACAGGACACACATTAGTTTTTCTACTTGTTTAAATTTACTAACAAATTATGCATAACTACAACCAATTGATATCACTGAACCACAATAAAGATTTTGCAAAGCCATCAAATTGAGACAATATCAGTAACTTCTAGCTGTGATTTAAACCACTCCACAGCACAAAATACACATGACACCTGTTTACTTGACTTGGAAAGCTAAATGTTTAACCCCATAGCCACACTACATTCTCTGAAAATCTCAGTCCATTCTTAAATGATGGACAATGTGTCAGTTTCAATGACATGCATATTAAACTTGCCTTCTTCTAAACAAAGGAATTAATCCATCTTGCTAAATAAGATATAAAACCAATATATGAAATTTAAATGGGATTGGGTTGCAACCACCCCCAAAGTCTCTGCTCTAGTAATCCAGAAACACAAGTTAAAGGAGGGTCAAAACTTAATAGCAGAATCAAGATTGCAGCATAGCAAAATCAATTCATGTTCACATATTAACCAATGAAACCAAGAATAATACACTTTAATAGGCAGTAATTGCAGAGAAATAGAAAAGGATCATGTTTAATGTTTAAGGCATCTTAGGTTTGAGAAACCATATGTTTTCATTTCCTATTTTTATAAATAATTACAAGAATGTCATTTACTTCATGACTTCATGTGTTCAAAGATTTGTAAACCAAACAGTGAAAACATGTTTTTGTCGTGTATAATGTTTGATATACAAATCTTTGAAATCAGAAAACAAAAAACATAATATTTTTATAACTATTTGTGAAATCAGAAAATAAAAAATTTCCCTTTTCAATTTTCACTGCTTCCCAAGCAAAACCTCAAGTGAGAAAGCATTAGAAGACAAGATAAAAAAAGATTATGTACCATGAGAGTGAAAACCGAGTAAGGCCAAAGCAAATTGCCTCTCTCCACCCACGACAAACTCCAGAAGCTGTGATCACCGTTTGATCATCCACAAGTGACAAAATTTGCATCAAAAGCTCCACTGGAATATCCTTCCATTCCATGATCACCCCAGCTTTCAAGTTCACTCCTTTCCCACTATTTCCACCATCACCAACCATCATAAGCTTCTCAAAGCTCAAGTTCAATACCTCAGTTCTCAAACTCTCCCTGCCTACCATTTCCAACAATGCCAGATACTCTAAGCCCTTGTTTTCACAAACAGAGAAAGTGGAACTGACGTCACACAAGGAACATGGATAAGGCACAACAAGTTCTAGAACCTTGGTGTAGCCCTTGTTTCAGTATACAAGGTGCAGCAAAAACAAAAACAACCACAAATTATAAATTAATTAATTAATTTAAGGCCACATGTTATTACCAGAGAAAGATAATAATAATCATCATAACAATTAACAATAATCGTGATCATATTTGAGACAGAACTTTATAATAAATAAAAGATTTAATTACTCATTTAATTTTTCTAATTACAAAAACTTTTTTTTTTAGTTTTTATACTTTAAAATATTTTCTTTTAGTTTTTACACATATTATTATTATTATTATTATTATTAATTTTTATACATATTATTTTAATTTTTTTTAGTTTATATGACGAGAATTAAAAAAAATAAAAATAATATGAATAAAGAATAAAAAAATGTTTTTAAATATAAAAATTAAAAGAAAAAAAATTGTAACTATAACTTCGTTTAGATGAGAGAAAAGGAAATAAGAGTGGAGTAAAAAATTTAAAATTTAAATTAAAAAAAGTAAAAAAAAAATTAAATTTTTTTTCTAAAAATCAGCTTCCTTCTCTTTTTGCTTTTATTTTTTTTCCAACCAAACAAAAAAAATCATTATCCTAATTTTTTTTCTCTATCTTCTTTCCTCTTCTTTTCACCTCTTTCAAACATAAGAACAGATTTAGAGATACTAAATAAGTAATTAAACCAAAATAAAAACAAGGGCCTAATGTAATCTGATCGGAAGAATTCTGCACATTCCAGAAATACCCTTCACATGTTTCTCAATGACATGAACAAAGCATCAAACTTGATCATCACAGGATGAGGATCAAACAGTCCTTCCCTCAAAACAGGTAAACCTTTCTGATCAAATTTGACACGCATGTTAAAAAGAATCCAACTAGGTCAAATCATAAGAGGAAGGAACAAACCAACCAAAAAAAAAAAAACAGTTGATCAAAAGAAGAACTAAACCTTTTTTTCTAATATAAAGCATGACATTATAAAGCAGCAACCCCACTTCTCAAAATGAAAAAAAAAAAAAAAAAAAGAGAGAAAAAACCCACAACCCATTCTAAATTTTTTTACTTTTTTTTAGATATCAGCAAGGCTTGCAAATGTGTAGGATCAACACCAAAAGTGAAAAACAAAATATAAAAGAAATAGAAAAGGCCATTACCACACGTAGCTATAGAGAACAGAAAGTTTGGTTCTTTATGGCTCTGTTAATAACGAGAGAGTTGTATTGTAACTATGAGTCTCCGCTTCTCTGCAATACAAGCTGAAAAGAGGAAGAAAGGGGAAGGCTTAAAATTAAAGAAGAAACGGAGAAGAGAGAAAAAGAACGGTACGGCGCATGATAGCGACACGTATGATGCCACGTGTATGTTTGACGTGACAATCAAGTGGACCCCACTCAAAGCTTGCAAAAAGAAAAAGATTATGGTGATCGCATCGGCACGAGTAACGGAAAAGAATAGAAAAGGCTTATTTATAATTGAATTTAAAATTTAATACTCGAAAGGGAAGATAGTAAAAATGGTAAGGAATAATTTTAAATATTTATAGGTTAAATATATAATTTAGTGTTTGTATATATTGTAAATTTTCAATTTAGTCTTTATATAAAAAATTTATTAAATTAATTCTTATATGTGTTATGGATTTTTAATTTGGTTTTTATTGTTTATAAATTCTTAATTTGGTTTTTATATATTCAATGTATTTTTAATTTGGTCTGTATATGTGCAACACATTTTTAATTTGGTCCTTGTAGTACAGGGACCAAATTAAGAATGCACTACACTTATAGAGACAAAATTAAGAATGTGCTATATGTATAGAGACTAAATTAAAAATGTATAAACAACATCATAACGACAAAGATCAAATTGAGAATTTGCGACATATATAAAGGTAGATTTAATAAGTTTTTACATATAGGCACTAAATTGAGAATGAGTAACATGTATAGGGATTAAATTATCATTTAACCATCTTTATAATATCTTTCTATTCATTTTCGTATTTTATTTGTATTTTTTTTTATCATGTTTTAGGTATGAAATATTAATCATTTTGTTGATAATAAATTTTTGACTAAAAAAATTTATTTGACTATCTTTAGTAAAAAAAAATTTCAACCATATTTTTTTTATCTATAAAAATTGAACCTAAATTCTTGTTTAAAGAATCAGAACCTAGTTTCATTTAGACTATCGTAATATTGTATGATAAGTGTTGAATGTGTTTTATATTTTTGAGATATTAACCGTACTTTTTTTTTGTTTAATATTTTTTATAAGATAATAAGAAGGTTTATAAAAACAAAATTGTACGAAGATATTATTATATTACTCAAATAAGAAGATGTTACGTAAAATGAGGATTACGGAAATTAATAATTATTATCGTGGTTTTGGTGTGTGTAGAAGTTTCGTTTTGCCTAAAGCCGAAACCGCGCGATAAAGCCGAAGATGCTAGGCTTGTTTAGCGACAGGATATATGAGGATAATATGGGAATGGGATCCATTGGAAAACGAAGTCCTTGCTGTGACGCAATAGTTTGTGTCTTGAGTTCAATGGTTAGTTACAGAGGGCTGTTAAAATGGAATGGTTTTATTTTTGTCTTTATTGGATTTAGGCTAAATTATATTTTTGGTATTTTTATTTTTTTTAATTTATAATTTTGGTCTCTTTATTTTTTTAAAGATATTTAGTTTTTTTATTTTTAAAAATTTACAATTTTGGTTCTTTTATTTTTTTAGAGACATTTAATCATTCTATTTTTAAAAATTCATAATTTTAACGCACCTATCAAATCTCTTGTGTTAACCGTTAGTAGTTTACTATTGACTCTGACATATCAACATTGACTTTAACGCTGACTCTAACTCTTATATGTCATTTAAGTATTGATACGCCAGAGTCAACGTTAAATAACTAACGATCAATGCAAAAGATTTGACGGCAAGACTAAAATTATGAATTTTCAAAAATAAGAGGACTAAATGTCTCTAAAAAAAAAAGAAAAACTAAAATTACAAATTGAGAAAAATAGGAGAAATAAAAATGCAATTTAGCCTTTGATTTAAAATTTTAATGCAATTATTTATTTAGAGATGAATCTAATTATAGTAATATATGAGAAAAATCAACCTAATTTATTAAAATAATATATTAAGAATTGAGTTAAATAAGTTTTTAGATTTGGTATATATAGAAATATTTGTTTCTAATTTCTCCAAATAAATTATTTCATTTTAGTTTCTTATTTATAGAAATATGTTATGTCTGTCTTTGTTTTTCATAAAAAAATGTATCTTTTTAGTTTTTGGTTTATAGGAATAGGAATTCCAGCTAACATATTTCTATATATAAGGAATTAGAAGTATATAAATTTTTTTAGTTTAATAGACATGTATTTCAGTGTAAAAAATTTTATATTATTAATAAACTAGAAATTATCATTAGTATAGCTTTTAAGGTAATTATTATAAAATTAACAAATTTAATATGTATGTCAGTTTGTGATTAAATAATAGTATAAAAAAAATTTACAGTGTTAGTATATGAATTATTTATTATAACTTTTTTAGAAACTAAAAGTGAATATTATCATATTTACAATGACTAGAAACATATTTAACCTTTAAAAATTTAACCAAAATATATCGATAATATCAAAGTTTTAATACTATCATTCAATCATGGATTTCATATAATTAAAAATTATTGACTTTTGTAATAATTATTTTAAAAATTATATCGGAAATAATTTTTAATTAATTAATAATATAAAAATCCCGATATTATATCAAAATTAAACTCATAACTTATATTATGTATAATTATGTTCGAAATCACAACCATATAAAAGTATAACGAAATGTTAAATAAAAAATTATACATTCAAATAATAAGTTTAACTAAATCACAAGATTTCCATTACATTAATTTCTCTATCCATAATATTTTACACAATTATGTTTATGACAATTGCATTTATAATTATATAAAATAATATCGATAATATTTAACAAAATATAATAAAAGATCATACAAAATATCAATAATCGGGTAAAGACAAATTTTAAAATCTAAGTTTAATTTTTAAAACCTAAATTTGTCAAATTATCTTTATAACATACCTAATCAGTAAACTAGAATGGATGTATGATAATGATTAGTTAAGTTACTCCTGAAGTGAGCCTACTTTTGTGGTCTTTATTCTCGCACATCTCTCATTCGCAATTATCGTGGAATGTTGCGCATCGTTGCTATTACGAGTCCTGCGTCGGATGGATGGGACTCTGCCATTGCCAAAAGATGTAAACAGGAAACGCACAATAATATTTTAGTTCACTGTTTTTGACGTCATCAAGGTTGTGCACGTTTTATTTACTAGAGAAGTTTTATAATTTATCTTTAACTTTAAAAGAACACGAATTTAATTTACGTGCATGGATTTGGATTAATTTTTTTAATTATTTAGATGTGAGTTTAAGTGAATTTGCATTAGAACTGTCAAAATGGGTTATGGTCCGTGAGCCAACCCGGCTCACAGGTTCGAGCTGGGTTGGGTTGGTCAAATTTGGTTCACTTAAATGGTGGATCAAATTAGACCCGACTCACTTGGCTCGTGACTCACCCAAGTTGAACAGGTGGTGAGTCAGGTTGAGGTTTTTTTTTTATTTTAATATAACTTACTTTACTAACTTTTTAAGTAATTAAGTAAGTTACATATAAATCTAATTATTTAATTCTATTCCAATCATAATAAAGGATAGTAATATACTAACTTATTTTTTTATATATAGATATAGAACTGAAATGTGAATATAACTTTTCAAATCATTAATATATATAAACTGTGAGACACAATATAATAAACTTATTGATACTTTGGTTTTTATTAAGCGTATCAAAATTTTGATCACCTTACTTTATTTTTTGTATTTTTTTTATACTTTTTACTTATATATTTTTTTATTTTATTTTTTTTAAATTTTAAGTGAGCTAACCCGTATAACCTACCAACCCGTAGTGAATTGAGTCAGGTTGAACATTTATTGGCTTACCAAAAAGTGAGTCCGTGCTGAGTTGGCTCACTTTTTGACCAACTTGTGGTAAGTCAACCCGGATGAACCGAGTTGGTTCACTTTGACAGCTCTAATTTGCATATATAACTAAGTATGTAAAGTCGCAAATCAACATATGTATTTGCTTAAATATTTAAAATAAATTAATATAATGACAAACTCTAATTCTTTTCAAGCCTTTTAAGCTTTAAACATTATTTTTATTCGCTTATGTTCAAACTAAAATATATATATATTTTAGTTTGAACATAGAGATTCTTAATTTGTTTCTCATCACCCCTCTTAACTAGTCATTCAATCAATCGTAAGCCGCTCAAGGTCAAGGCCTTTATTCATTTATGTGACAGACTTTTTATTTTTATTCTCTTCATTTCTCTTAATCAATTGTAATTTTTTTCTCGGAAAGGTATCTACATTTAATATTCATTAGTACTTTAAACAAAATTGTCTCAACGAAGAATACATGTGAGAAATTTAAAAAAAAAAAAAAAAAAAAGCATAAACACTAAAATCATTAGTTACCATGACACCCACAAGGTTGTCGTTGCTAGAGGTTGTATCGTTGTGATTACAAGCCAAAAGAACTCCACTACAGTCTTCCTCCCCCTTATTCAGGCTCTAATAATGATCCCAATGGCCTTGGTCTTCTTTCCAAATTTTTAATTTGTCCACACTAGTCGGGTTAGGATTTTTAATTTTGAAATTTTGAAATTTTTATCTTTATATTAATAAAAGTAAAATAGTCTATGAGAAAAACTCTTATAAAATTGAGTATTATTTCTTTCACAATAACTTTTTTTCATCTAATTTACTTATTTTATTCGTCTTTTTTTTGGGGGGGGTGGGGAGGGAGTAATTTATTCTTAGTGCATCTAATATAGTACTAATTACCTTAATTACAAGTTTCAAAATTAATAAAAGTAATTATGGAATATATATTTTTAAAAAAGTAACAGTATTCAAACGGTAATTTGAACTAACTAAAGTAACTATCAAATTATCTAGAAACAAATCAAATTAATAATAAATGATGATAGTAACTTTTACTATTTAAAAGTAAAAGATATAGAAAAATAGGGGATGCAATATATAATTAAATTAATTACCCATATTTAATCACAACCTAAATATCTCGCTCTCAGTTAAAAATCAATTAATTATTAATTTTAATTAAATAGATTGTCTATTAATATATAATTTCTCACTACATTTAAAATCAATTAGTCATTAATTTTAATTAAATAGATTGTATCTTAATATATCAATCATTAATTTTAATTAAATAGATTGCCTCTTAATATATCAATTCTCACCAAATTTAAAATTAATTAGTATTAATTTTAATTAAATAGATTGTGTCTTAATTTATCAATATATCAATTCTCACTCTCTCTCACTTAAAAATTAATTAGTCATAAATTTTAATTAAATAGATTGTCTATTAATATATATTTTCTTACCAAATTTAAAATCAATTAGTCATTAATTTTAATTAAATAAATTGTCTATTAATATATAATTTCTCATCAAATTTAAAATCAATTAGTCATCAATTTTAATTAAATAGATTGTCTATTAATACATAATTTTTCACCAAATTTAAAATCAATTAGGTATTAGTTTTAATTAAATAGATTGTCTATTAATATATCAATTCTGACTAAATGTAAAATCAATACCCATTAGTTTTAATTAAATAGATTGTCTCTTAATATATCAATTCTCACCAAATTTAAAATCAATTAGTCATTAATTTTAATTAAACAAATTGTCTCTTAGTATATCAATTCTCACCAAATTTAAAATCAATTAGTCATTAGTTTAATTAAATATATTGTCTCTTAATATGATATATTAGATTAGATATGAGATATATTTTAATCACATAATTACATAAATTAGATTAGATATCAGATATCTTAGATAGATAAATATTCAAACACTAATCCCTTAAATATATGTTCAAATTAAATATTTGTTCTAATTTTTTATTTCCTTGTTGCTTTAAAAAAGTATCCCCTACTAAATTAGACATCAAATATGAAGATCTAATGCCAATAAATATGAAGTAATACTTTTTGGAAACGTATAACACATTTATTGTAGGTTTAAATATGTTTTTAGTCCCTATATGAGCGAGTTTTGATTTTGGTTCTTGTAAAAAAAAATTTGTTTTTCATTCCTTTAAAATTTGAAATTATTGTTTTTGGTTCTTAAAAATTAGCAAATTTTGGTTTTGGTCCTATAAAACACTTTTCCTTAATTTTCGTCGCATAAAAATAAAAAATAACTATTTTTTGTCCATAATGTTCATCTTAAGATAAATAAACTAACGTTTATTTTAGAAATTTTAAAAAAAATTAGAGGTATTACATGCTGATATAGTACCATAGACACTAGTGGGACGTCACTTAGGATGGTTATTTGACTCATCAACACAAAAGTATTTAACAAGTGTTACATAATAGTAGGGACCGAAAATAACAATTTCAAGTTTTTGAAGGATGAAAAACAAAGAAAAACTTTTATAAGGATTAAAATCAAAACCACTCATTTTATAGGACTAAAAAATTATTTAAGCCTTTATTGTATTCTATAAGAATGAGAATGCATAATTAATATTTTGTATTAGTAATGTGCATTTAACGTTTTTTGAGTATACAAAAACTATTGATTTATTACCTAATTAATAAAAATGTAAATTACAATTTCAATTATTCTATTAAAATTCAAATATTAATTCTAATTAAAGAATTACATATATTAGATTAGATATGAGATATCTTATATACCTCAAAAAGATATAACATATTCTATATATTTGTAGATATATTTACATATATACTTTAATGACTATGCACTATTAATATAAAAAATTTATACTGTCATCTAATCAAAAATAATTGTTGGTATAACTTTTAAGGTAATTATTGTAAAAATCAACAAAATTATCATACATAGTGGTTTGTAATTGAATGACAGTGTAAAACTGCTTTACACTATCAGTACATAACCTATTTTCTCACTTACATAAATGTTTGTATATATTTAGATAAATTTTCAAACACTAATTCCTTAAATATATGTTCTAATTAATTAAAAGTTCTTATTTTATTTCCCTATTGCTTTGGAAAAGTATTCTTTACTAAATTAGGCGTCAAATTTGGTGATTTGATGCCAAGAAACATGAAGTAAAATTTTTTGGAACTAATTTTCGCATTTATTATATTTTGGAATAATTAGAAGGCATAATAAATATTTTGTATTAGTCATTAGTCATATGCACTTGGTTAATTATAATAGAAATGTTATTCAGAATACCAAAAGACTGATTTATTAACGAATTACATTTAGGTATTTCTTTGATATTATAATGCATTTATTGTATTTTAGAACAATGAGAAAAAATAATAAAACATTATGTATTAGTCACTAGTCATGTGCACTTCATTAATTACCATGGGAATATTATTCAAAAATACTAAGACTAATTTATTAATGAATTACAATTAGATATTACATATTATATATTAGATATTTGGTACACACACACACACACACACACACATACACACACACATATACATATACATATATATATATATATATATATATATATATTATAGATTATTATAGATTATTAGATTATTAATAATAATAATATTAGATAAATAGATTATTAAATTTTGTTATTATTATTATTATTTAATGAATTTAATGGATAATGATGATCATGGAAATTATGTCCAAATAGAGTTCAAGTATGACATTATAAAATACTAATGAAATAGGAATATTTTCTTTGCATTGTTTATACAGATTTAATTAGTTGTTGACAATGGTAGAGAGATTTACATTGTTGAACGACATTGTTTCAAGAAGAATAGTCTAAAAGATTAAAATATGTATCAATCGTTTGTACAGACTTCTTGATTTTAAGAATCCTCATCAAACAATAAGTGTTGAAATGGTTTTGTTAGATAAAATGTTAGTTAACTTATTTTATTCTAAATAATATGTAACAAACATAAATTAAAATAATAACTTCATAATTTTAAAATATAATAACAAGTTTGTGCATCGCACAAGTCACTACACTAGTATTTATTAAAAATTGGTTTGATTTGTTCAGTTTCTAAAAAAAAAATAGGGGATATAAGTGAGGATGTGTTACATGAGATTTGAAAATCTTGGTTCATTTGTTATTATAAGGGGATTTTTATTTGTTATATACTAGGACTAATTGTTTGCTACTTGTTTTGATTTTTCATGTTTTTACATGATCTGAACACTGCCAAGAATTGACGAGATCTTAACTAAATTGGTCTTTTTAGATTGATTTTTAATCAAATTTAGATGGAACCTTGACATGTTACCTAATAAGGAGTGCGAATCTTGGAATGCAAGGATGCATCGTCTATGAATGACTTGATTGATAAGTCTAAGTGTTGAATGCCATGAAAATCAAATAAGTTTAGGAAATTTCGTTAAGAATCAAAGAGATTAACTCTCGAATTTGCAATAAAATTAATTTGCCCTTCATCAAGAGTTTAGTTACAATATAGTAGTGTAATAATTTTTGTCTTGCACAGGTGTTAATTTATAATATACAATTTTTTATATTTTTATAATTTTTAATATATTTTTAAATTATTTTTTTTGTAATAATAAAAATGTAAATAGATTAAATTTGAGTATAAAAATATTAAGGGCCAAAAATTAGATATTAATCACATTAAAATGACTAAAAATACAATTAAGTCTTTTTAAAAATTAATATTATATTTAACAAACAAAGATTGTTTAATCTTGACATTTAAATTAAAGATATATATATAATAAGAAATTAAATTTTTAAAATGAAGAGGGAATGCATTTTTAATGAAATACTAAAATATTTTTTAAGAACAGCATAATGAAGATATGTTCATGTAAAATAATTGGTCTTTGTAGGCTGTGACATTTTAATTTGTACAACATCCTTGTTTTTCAATGAAAATATTTATTATATATTTTGGTGAAAAAATATCATATTGTTTTATTAAAAACAAGCATAGTTTCATGTTCATAAAAAAAAAATTGTCATTTGAAAATTAATTTCATTTTTGTGATTTTTATAGAAAATATACAACTTTATTATAATTTATTTAATAAATGGTAGCTAAAAATGATTTTTTTAATAAATTTTGATGGGTCATAAATAGATATGTAAAATAATTTGACTTAAATATGTTTGTAGTGTCTCAAATTTTGGGCAAGTTTGTTTGTGGACCTTTAAAATTGAAAAATGATTTTTTCATCCCTAATATTTGGAAATAGATCTTTTTAGTCCCTCGTCATAAACAGCTTTACACTCGTTGGTGACAGTGACTATCAACGTCCACATTATCATATGCATGTAAGTCTGAGTGACATTACATTCAAATTCCTTAAGCAAAGTCTTGAGTTCGAGTCTTGTAAATGGAAAACACGTAGTTAGGAGGGGAGAGCCCACTAAAGTTGGCCAGTCAGGTTCTTTGATAGAGATTAGTCATCAACAATGTCGATGGATACTTTGCATCTATAACATGATTATCAAAAAAATATGCCACATGAAAATATTTTATTTTTTTTGGCTTAAATATGTTTTTAGTCTTTTAAATTTGGGCCAAGTTTCCTTTTGGTCCCCAAATTTAAAAGTGATTTTTGTAGTCTCCAAATGTAAAAGTGACTTTTTTTAATTTGGAAATAGCTCATTTTGGCCCTCAAAGTTGACATTATTAAAAAATCTAGTCACGTGACTAACAGTATGTTTTTTGACGGTTTTAAAAATACAATTTATGGCCGTTTTAAACCCCCAAAATCTAGTAAAGCGAAATCAAAAAATAAAAATAAAAGAACTCACTACCATCTCCATTCAAACATTATGTTCGCACATTTTAGTCATAAGTCACCATACCTCAATCCCAAAATAAAACGCAAGCCAAAACCCCATCCATGGTGGCGTAATGAGGAGCAAGTTGAAGAAAGAAAGAAAGGATGAGCGAGAGAGATGAAGAGAGAGTGGGCAAGAGAGAAAGCGAGAAAAAGATACATGTAGGGAGAAGATGAGATGGGGCCACGCCGTTGTGGTGGTGGTAGTGGCCACCCAGGCTGTGGAGGGAGAAGGGAAAAGCAAGAAAGAGAAGGGGGACGAAAGACAATGCAAGAAAAAGAAGAAAGGGAAAGGGGAAGAGAAGAATTAAAATAGGGGAAAAGGAGAGGTGAAAACAACAACTACGTCTTTTGTTCTTACCTTCATAAAAACAACGACACTTTCTCCTTCCCCACAAAGACATTTCCTATCCATATCCATTGCCAATACTAAAAATACCTAAATTACTTAATAAAATGACAAGATGTTATGAAAATGCTTGCTACCTATTTAGAACTATGGTGGGCTGAACTTTTCTGTCTTAAGTCTTGGAATATGAGAGCTTAAAGAAAAAGGATGAAATTGGGAGTTTCATGTTAAAATAATTAGTAGAAAATACTAAATAAATATTTTTAGTTAAGTAAAAATTCAAATGATGATCAAATAACATTATTTCACCTACGTACAAAGGTATACAGTTTGTTTTTCAATTAAATTTTTTTGTATAATTTATGAAAAGTTTTTGAAAAATAGTGTTAACAAGGAAGACAATCTAAGCTAGTTTTGAGAAAAATTTCAAAACAAAAATATATAAAGGGAAATTGGTGTTTTTTCATGTTGACAATTAATTTTCTAATAATGTTGAGTTAATTTCATTGAAAAATAATTTTTTTAAAATTATTTGGTGTTTTTAGAAATTTTAGAAGTGACATAAGATTATTTTTGTGAGAAATTAAAACCAAGGACAAAATTATTATTTTGCACATACAAAGAATTTTTTCTGATTAAAATAATATATTTTAATATTTTCTTCTAAGGATTTACAATTTTACATGGTTTTACCATTTATTGAATTAATTGCATTGGTTTTCATATTTATTATTGACAAAAAGGGATTTTTGTAAATTCTTGATATTAGCTAAATTTGTTTTTGAATATTTCATATTTCTAAGGAGGAAATTCAGAAGCTAAATAGTTGAATTAAAATTATTTAAAATTTCAAGTAGAACTTTGATAAGAGCCTACAATAAATTAATAACATACATTATTGTTGTAGATGGAAACATTGAATGTAGAGAAAAGAACGTCGATGCTAGTGGAGGTTGCTTGGTAGGACCTCTACTTGTCATTAGTAGGGGTTGCTTGGCGAGATCCTTACTTAATGGAGGTTGTTTTGTAGAACCTCTACTTTATTATTTGTAGTGGTTGATTGGCAAGACATCCAAAGTATCTCTATTACCCATAAGAATAATTTAAGTATTTAATCAAGATGGATTATGATTGTTGATAAAAATGATGGATTACTCATGCATTCATGCATAATTACACAGTTGTTACTGTGAACAAGCATGCACATAAGTTAGGGTTGTGTGGTAGGACCTCGACCATGTGCGGAAGGTTAGTGTAGGTTGCTTGGTGGGACCTTAAGGATAGGTGGACAGGTGATTCAATAGGTGACCAAGGTCATTGCAAACCTTGAGCTGTGGTATACACGACCCATCTATGTTTATCCTGACTAGTTTATTTCATTGGTCAATTAAAAATGTCACCCCAATGGTTTATGGCATGTACCACCTTTTGGATTTGTTAGGTCCATTATTGCTATTATACCATGTTTAGGGACACGTCTGCATTGGTTGCTCAAATTGTTTAAACTATCTATGGAGTTGAGTTTGCATACATGACATGACACTGTTACATCGTAATGCATTGTGTACTTGCTTATTATTGATGAATCCATATGATTTGTTGTGTGAGTCTGTTGTCTGCTTGGTAAATGATTTCAATGGAATATTGTAGTGTTTTGGAATGCATGAAAGCTCTATTTATATCTTTGTTTGTTTTTGTGATCTTACCCTTGTATGTTTGTCTCTCTGTGTGTGTGATTGTGATGATTGTGACGTTCACATTTACAAGAACAAATGGCTTGGATATGCTACGTCCTAGATGAAGATTCCTCGCACAAGATATTGGATTTCTTTAGTAGAGATACGTAAAACATGAAAGGTCTATCCTGACTAAGAAGAATTTCACTCGAAGACTCTGAAGATATTGCTTGGTGTTAGTATTGCTCAATATAAGTATCCTTGTTATGACTAGCATAGGAATAAGTTGTTTTAGTCTTCCTTCCCCGTTTTCAATTATATTATTCTTAAGATTTGTGGATACATTATTTTCAGATATAAGATGTATGTATATTCTTCAGTATGTATATATAAATATGTTCTTACTTTAAGTTCTATTTGTGTCGATCCTTTGATGACTGTTATGCCAATTGCAAAAAAATTATACATATTTTCATAATTAAATTAATAAGAGTTTTCGTTAAAATTGAATTATTTATTGAGTTGGTTAGTGCTTTGTGGTGACAATGGGTTATTATAAGTCCAAATTTCTTTGGGAGTAATGATTGGAGTGTCTCCCTTAGTGATGATAGTCCAATTAAAGGTTGTATTGTTTTTGTAATGGCCCTTATAATAAAGGTATAATATCAATAATAACATGTAGCGTTTACGTGACATCTATCCTATGCTTGAAAATATGAAATGAATTTTTTTCCATATACATCATGAGTAGAGTATACATAAATATATATTAAAAAAATTACAAACTTTCTACAAGCTGGTCATATCTAATAACAATCAAGTTTTTACTTGTGAGGGAGTGGAGTAGTAGAGAGTTTTGTAACACCTTGCTAGAGACTAACTATCGTAAATCACCTGATATTCAATTTTAAATAAAACTTCCATTAATTTATTTATGATAATGAGTACGAGTCAGAGGATACTTCAGTGTGTGAGAATCTAAAGACCTATATTATAGTATTTTTTTGTATAAGGTATAGGGTAGATTGGTACTACTCTATATAGGATCTTTTTTATGTACTTTTAATCTTTTTGTATTTTATGACTGTTATACCAAATCACGATGTACAGTTTTACAATATATATATATGTATATATATATATATATATATATATATATATATACAGTCTTATCTTTCATCTTTTACTACAATTTCTAAATTTTGTTAAGTTTGGAAATTTTCTATTATAAACACTTAAAAAAATTACCTGCATTTTCATCTACATAAACTTAATAACTAAATTAATACAAATTATATTTAATATGAATGAGTGTCACAAGTAGTTTACCTTTCATGGATTTCCTTCCTCTTCTAGTTGTTCAGCTGATTGCCGTGGATCCTACAGGTTCTCTTACAGAGATGGTCCTAGTTGAGTTACTTATTGACTCTCCCATGCTTGAGTATCAAGTTGGGATGGCTAATGGATGACACACCTCCTCTTCATCATCTTCCTCTAGATTACGGTCACCCTATGAGGTGCCCAATGGACATGCTCACCACTCAAACGAATGAGGAGCTGTAGGACCTAGGAGTTTGTTTTCTTGTGCTAGTATTGTAGAGGGATAATTAGTAGACAATGCTTCAGTTCAGCACCCGTTTTGTTGTATATAAGAGGGTCGGTATTGTCTTTTAGATGTATATTTGACTATTTCCTATACTCTAGTTGACTTTGTATGTTTTCAGTTTCTGATATATCTAGTTCTTATGATAACATATTTGACAATGATGTACCTAACTATGATGACGATGATATACAAAACTTAATGCATATATATAGACTTTGTTTATTTCATCTTTTACTCCCATTTTCAAACTTTGTTTTACATTTTATTTTCCTGTTTTAAAGGTTATGTACTTAAAACAAATTCAAACAAACGAAAAAATTTCACTAGCATTTTCGTATAATAACTAACTAAGTAAATAAATAAATAGTATGGGTTGTGTCTAATGTGAATGGATGTCACATCCTCTCTTGTGAAAGCGAACATCACACTCATTGCATCACACACAAAAATATATAGAAAGGATAAGCTTACGTAAATAAGCATAGAAGTACAAAACAAAAAGAATAACAATATATTTATCCACGACATCAAGTCTTATACAACAAGGTATATCATATCACAAAGATATCATAATCAATGTGGCACATAAACTAATGCAACATGCTGACTAGCCATGCAAGCAATAGATTTGACTCCATGGATATTTCCAAATACTAAGCAACTAGCCAGACGTATCCCTTAACATGGTACAACATAATCATTGACTTGCAAGTCAAAAAGGAGGCACGTACCGTAAACCATCTAGATTACACCGATATTGGTTATGGAGCTATTAGTGGCATTGTTAGGATATAAGTGCATGGTAGTTGTTACTACGACATAGGGTTTGCAATGACCTTGTTTCGTTGTGGAATCACACGTACAAAATATTCTCAAGGCTACCTAAGGGCACTTCCACTAACCTTCCCCACCTTAGTCTCACACTTAGGTCATGCTTAAAACAACAATGCGGACTAATGCATATATGCACAAATCAATTCTACCACATAAAATCGCAACATTTTAAATCAATTATTATAGGACTTAGACCTTCTAGTGGAGAAAACATCAAGTACCATTGTCCTTGGATCTTAAATCCAAGTCACAGTCCAACAATCGAACCCATTCGATTCTCAATAAGTCTGCCACATCACGTGTGACTCTCCACAAGGTACTAAACAATTACAACACCTTATAACTAAGGCATAAACACTTAGAAGTTTTCTTGAATTTTTTCACGGACATTTTTTGCTTTACGCTCCTACATTCCTGCTTTCGCAATTAACGAACATTATTAAGTTTTATGAAGATATTAAATCATATTCCCCATGAAAATCTTAGACAATTTTAATTAAAATTAACTAAGTTCAGAGTGTTATATTTAAACCACTGTTTCAAATTTTAATTAAATTAAAATTTGAATTTATATAAATATCCTTATTTATTAAATTCTATCTAACTTTGAAAAATCATAATTAATTCAAATGACCTTATTGTAACTTGATATTTTTATGGGAGGTTACTGATTCTGTTAATGACCTCTAGGAATTTTCTTAGAATTTTCAGTAATGGCTTAATGTAAAATTACAATTTTACCCTTATTCTTTAATAAAATACTTCAATAGTCATATTTAATTCAAATAAATTCAAAATTTCAAAATTTTGGAAATTATAAACAAATAAAATTAAAATAAATTTTTAAAGTGAAAAATGATAGTTTTTCCCTTTTATAAAAAATTTCACTAAAATAGTCGTATTAAATTAGTTTCAATTCCAATTTTATTAAAAATATTAAATCCGAGCATTAAAATTTATTTTCAAGTAAAGTAGTTCATAAATAATATAATGTTAATTTTCCGAAATGTAAATTACAAAAATACTCTTTTATTAATTTATTTGGAATTTTTAGCTTAAAACTAATCTAGATTGACCTAGTTTTTGAGAAATTATTTTGTAAAATCTTTTAAAAATTCTCTAAATATTTTCAGAGCTTAAAACTCACTTAAACCCATTGTTATTAAGTTTAAATTCAATATTAAATCACTATTTGAGGTTAAGCTTAATTTTAATTAGGGTTATATGACTCCTAACTTTACTCAAAGTCACGAGTCTTCAAGAAATAGTCCCAATTTTCATCTTTTGTCCAAATATGGTGGCTATCCAGTAGCATGTAGGTTTGGTCCAGGGCTCCCGAGTGAAGAGATTCAGTCACAAATTTTTGTTGTGATTACAGTTTAAGTATTTTAAGTGCTTTAAATGTTTTATGAGTCATAAAATTCCCAACAAACCAAATAGTTAAAATATAACTTAAAATACAGTAAAAATCATATTTTTACATATTCAATAAATGTAAATACCCAGCCAATCATCACGAATTTTTCATGGCCTATACAAGGTTGAAAACAAATCAAGACAATACATTCTCTCCATAAACACATATATGAACAAAAATAAAATACTTTCCACCGTAGAAATAAAAGAAAATCACATTTAAATATACTCATACAGAAGCTCGTGCACAGAACCATAAGATATATTTTCATGGATTAAAATGAGGAAACAAAGGCAAAGATAGAGACTTTATGAGGAGATATAAACATGTAGACATATTTATGAGCATACAAGGCCAAAATGGCCATCAACAAGCAAGACACCATATTTAACCAAGTAAAACAGTAGCAATCATATTTTAGAACATTTTAAGCAGTGAAAAAGACAGAAAAGTGGGTAAGAGAAATATATATTGTGAGAGAAAAGTATAAAAAAAAAATCCCATATAAAAAAGTATTCTTCGTCAGGGGGTATTCATGTCATTTTGTGTATATGTCCATTTTTTTCCTTTTACTTTTTATACAACTAAAAAAGAGGATAAAAAAGTTTTAACTTTTTTTCTTTTATTTTCTCTCTTATCAAATATCTTAAAAAGTTATCTTATTTTCTACTCCTTTTCTTTTCTTTTCTTTTTTTCACTTTCTTTTCTAAACCAAACATACCTAAGTTTGAACGCATCAAAACTTCAGGTTATGATCGAGGTTAGACTGGTTTGTATAAAATGGACAATGGTGATGGTTTGATCAATTTGTGCAATTGATTTGAGCCTTTATAAAATATTGCATATAGATTGGTTTAAAAAATGGTGTAGGGGAAACATAGAACCCTTGTTGTGGGTCAATTGGGAGCAAAAATAATATTTGACTTTTAGATTTTAAGATCACAAGCTTGTTCTTTGGCACAAAGTTTTATGTGAGTTTTCACAAGTTCACCATGTCTACCCAAATTTATGTAGAAAAAAGTTTAACAATGAGTTAACTTGATTTTTCTACCTAGAATTATGCATTCGTAAGAGTTTATGTGTGGACTCGAGTTTGACAACATTGATTTTAAGTGTCATTGTTATCAGAAATGGATTATTCAATTATTACAAGTGCCTTTAAGTCCTACCATGGAAAAAAGTATACTTGTAACCTCATCAGTTAACTTCCCCATCAAACAAAGCATCATCATCTTCCAACCTCTCCTTATCTAGTTATCTTATATAAAAAGAGGGCATACTTGAGGTATTCACATAATGGATCACGAGACTTAGGGCTGTTTGGATTAACTTCTCCATAAACATTTATAGGAGAGAAAAATAAGAAGAAAAAATGAAATAAACTTCTTCATAAGCTAAATTAGTTATGCATAGTTAAAATTAGATTTGAAGAAGCTACTATGAGAAGCTTTACAATTAGCTTATGCATAAGTTAATTTAGCTTATGAAGAATCTAATGTCACTTTTTGTTCACTTTTTTTTCTCCCATAAATACTTATAGAAAAGTTTTATCCAAAAGTAAAAAACATAAAACTTGTGTTTTATTACTTCAAGAATTGAGACAAGTTTGTCTATGTTTTTTTTCTTCCTTTTTATTATTTGTATGTTGTTTATTTTTTCTTTGTTTCAAAGAATTTAAGAAATTTTATTATAATAATTTTATTATAAAAAATAAAATAATAGGTCTGAAAAATTAATGAAATAGTTTGATTTGAATTTTCTCATAATTAGGAAAAAAATTAAAATAAATCAAAATCAATTTACTCACTCTTATTTTCTAGAAAAATTACGTGACTTTAAGGTCGATCCCTTTCTTCAAGGGTTACATCAAGTTTTGTTTTAGCCAAACTAGCTAAAAATTTTCATATTTTTTTGGTTTTCTAATTTTATATTTACTTTTTAATTTCTACATATTTTTGTTCAACTCTATTATTTAAAAAATAAAAACTAAAATAATTTTGGAAATATTTGAGTAAAGGCGAAAAAAAATAATTTAAAGATATTTGAGAAATTGTAAAATCAACTAGAATAACTTTTTTAGGACGAATGCATATGAGGAATGCTGGGGATAATTTTTCACTATTTCCTATGCTTAATGACTCTCAAACATAGCTTCATTTGTTGATAATCAATTTTATAGTTTTTTTTTTCTAAATTAAACTCTCATTTTTTTTTTTATTATTTTGATTGTCATCTCGTCGTAATTTCAATCGCAACAATGACAGACAACTTCCATAGCCAAAGCACTAACAAGAAGAGAATTAAATTATGCTTAAATAATTTGATTCCTCTTACTATATAACCTTTAGTTTTCTTTAGAGATTAGTAATTGTCTTAAAATATTACAACAAAATGATCTATCTTTTTTTTTTGCTGAATCAACAAAATGATCCATTATCCTTGGTAATGGGTAAAATCCACAGGTAATGATCAAACGACACAATCTATTAGAAATTTTCTCGTTAGTAAATATTAGTGATAACTAAACAAAAAAGTGGATGCTAATATTAGTGGCTAAACCATCAGTTCAAAGAGTAGAAAATAACTATAATTTGTAGTCATTACATTACTAACGGTTAAATCATCTAAAGTTGTCAAATATATACTTGACAATTATTTAATTAATTACCGATAGTTACACCGTTGATAATCTGAGAAACAATTACTGATAGTAGACCATCGGTACCCAATAACTGTTTGATGAGATTATCATCACCTCTATACAACTGTTCAGCATCTAATTAATAAGATGAATACTTATTTTTCCATGAAAGATCTTAGAGATCCCCCTTATTTCCTTAATTGGAATTGAAGCTAGAAGCACTACCTAAGGAGTAAGGAGTACTCCGTTTATCAGAGGAAAAATAAATTTTAGATTTGTTGTCCCAAACCAAAACAAGTTCAACCAAGCCTATGCCCTTAACATTGATTAATGTTCTAAATCTTACAACTTCAGACAGTATAGAAATTGTTGATCCCATCTGATATAGGTCTACTGATAGGGCCCTCCATTTGGTCACTATCACAAACCTGAATTGGCTGCCAATTCATGCATTGCCCGAAATAGTCAAAAGGAAATTAAAAGGATTCTGAGATATATCTCAGTGGTACATCATGTTGTGCTGATTGAAAAGTAGTTACCTACGCTCGAGATATATCTCAGAACTCGTTAAGCACCGGTGCTTATTAGGGGCAACCGTTGGAGCTCCTCATTACAGTTTAAAACACCAGTTGCTTATGTAAGCACCGGTGCTAAACTTTTATGTGGGCCTATTTTTGTACTTTTATCAAATAAAAATAATAAAATAATTGATAGTAAATTAATATTGATGAAAGATGCTTATCCAAAACTATATATATCGATGAAAGATAAAGATATTTATGAGACCTATTTAGTAAATTTTTTAGAGGTGTTGAATTGGAAGAATTGAGTGCTTAAGTTGAAAAGGATAAAAATGAGAGATGTGTATAAGTGAGATCTATTTAAGAATCCAGTAAAAAAAACTAGGTTGAAGATGCTCTTATTGTGATTCTTATTGGGGGCAGATATATGGATGCCAGACGGTCCATCTTAGGATTTTGCATTTTCCTTGGTAAAATATTATCCTGATATATTGATTATCAAAGCAACGATTAAATCTCTCAATCTAACATTGACGTGGTTAGTGTTCAAAAGTATGGTTGCAGTGGTGGCTAAAATGTTTTGGTTGATGACATCACTTAGGTCCCTGTTTAGATAAACTTTTCAATAAGTATTTATAAGATAAAAAAAAGAAGATAAAATGAATTAATTTGTTTTTATAAGTTAAAATTAGTTTATACATAAGTTAATTTTTAGAAATTCTCTTATATAACTTCTTTAAAAGTTGATTTTACCTTATATAAGTTAATTTTAACTTATGAGAGAGAAACTTAATTAATTTCACCTGCTTATTTTATTCTCCTATAAATATTTATTGAAGAGTTTATCCAAATAGAGTCTTAATATTCGAGTTCCTGATGTCTATTGTGACAACATGAGTATTATATTACTCGAATATAGCAAATCTTATTCTTCACTCTCGAACAGATTAAAACAATTTCAGCTCGGTTTCTACTTTTTCTCGGGAGAAAATAATTGATAAACAAATTGCCGTCAAACACATCCCCTTCCTATGATCAACTTACCGATTAACTAACTAGAGTTGTTTCAATTGGTCATTTTCTTGATCTCATACTCAATCAAAGAGGATGACTACTCCACCATGAGCTTGAGAGAGGAATGACGGGAAAGATGAGTTTGAAAGGGAATGCAAGGAAATAGATTATCATAGGAGTTGGTTAAATGACTACATTTATGTTAAAAAAGTAAATTAGAGTTCAATTTTTGTTATGAATATGCCTAATGTGCGTATTATGTTCAGATCATAATAAATTCAACATACATCACTTTCCATTTGTTTTCTTTTGCTTTCTCTCTGCTCTAATATTTAATAATGAACCATTTGAATATTTCAAATAAGGTTAATTCCTTATCCCTAATTCCAGCTCGCTTCTGTCCCTACATCTCCTTTTTTTTAATTCTATTTCCCAAACTAGCAAAAGAAAGAAGAGCAGGTAAATTATTGGAGTTTGATTAGAAAATAAAAATAAAAATGATAGTTTGTTCTCGTATGAGGGGCATTTGATATGTATGAAAAGGAATCTCGGCCCCTAATTAGTTGGTGATGGCGTATTGAAATGTCCACCACCCCATCATGTTTACCTTTCGTCTAACGAATGGATTGGTGCATTTGGTCATGCATATCCTTTAATACCTATCTGCATGTATTTTGACTGTGGATAGCAATCAAGCAGTCATTGAAGAAATGTCCCACTGAAAAATTGTCTTTATGCAAGCGAATAGCCCTCGTCCCCACCCCTCAGTAAATATGTGCAAGTTGAGAGGTCTTTAATGGACAGGTTTCACGTCATTGCTTAAAAAATATTATGAAATACTACGAAAGTAGAGAATGCAACGTGCCTACCCTACCATATATATCTTTAAGATGATGATTAAAAAATTAACTAGTTAGTAACCCATGCAATGTAGACGTATTTCATTTTGAAATAATTATCAATATAATTTGTTATTTAAATATTAAAAATGTTATGTGTGTATACAGAGGACATATCATGTGAGAGTATGAGATGTCAAAAGAATTAATCTTAGTTATACAAACATATATAGATTGTCAAAATTATTTTAATTAGTTTTAATTTTAACCATTTATTTGAATTATACAATTGGGAATGTTATTCCTTTGATGCTCTCGTCTCTCACCTAAGATGATTGACACACACAGATATTTGTTTAATTAATTTTCATATATTAATATTATAAAGATTCTTACATTGTTAATCAATTAATAATTATTCTAGATATGGCTTTTTAAGTAATTATTACAAAAACCAACTATCTTACTATATATGACAATTTATGATTGGATGACAATTGAACTGACTAGCTAGGTAGGCTGACCATAACAAGCACCCATGCCTTTCAAGTTAAGCAATTAAGGGTTTGTGAATTGTTTGGCTAGATAGGTTGACCATAATAAGCGTCCACACCTTTCAGGCTTATCGCTTGAGGGGTTATGAATTGTTTGGTCAGATAGGCCAACCATTACAAGAGCCTACGCCTTTCAAGCTTAGTGCTTGAGGGGCTGTGGATTGTTTGGCTAGGTAGGCCCACCACAATAAGTGCCCATGCCTTCTAGGCTCAATGCTTGATGAGCAGTGGACTGTTTGGCTAGGTAAACTGCCCATAACAAGCGCCCACGCCTTTTAGACTTAACGCTTGAGAAGCTGTGGACTATTTGGTCAAGTGGGGTTGACCGAGATACAAAGTAAGCGTTAAGTCCTTGAAACGACTGAGTCCTTAAGGATGGAGGAGACAATCAACCATTATGCCATGGAACCTTTAAGTGGGCTAGCAAAGCTCACAAATCTAAAGGACCTAGGCCCAATATTGGGATTCTAAAGTCATCTAACTTGAGAATAGGCTGTGATACACACCATGATGCACATGCATGTAAGAGCAGCGCAATACGCACCATCCCTTTAACACATACTAGCAAACGATTACTGTAACATTCCCAATTTTGGGTAATAGAAATAAATTATGGATAAGATTGCTTATAGGTATTAATAATAATAGTTACCCTTATATTAGAATATTACAGGAATCAGATAATGTGACCCAGATGGGGAGCTAAGGCTCAAGACGGGCCAAAGTCCTACCAGACCACACACACACACGGTTTAAGAAAAGGAGAAAAGAGAGGCTAGAAAGAGAAGGAGAAAAGAAACGAAAGAAAGAGAAAGAAGAAAGAGAAAAGAAAGGAGAAGGAGAAGAGGAAGAAGAGAAGAGAAGCAGAAATCTCTAAACCGTAGGCTCATCTTCTTACAACCTTGAGGTGAGTGCTTCTTCCTTGTCCTCCCTTATCTCTTTGATTGTTGATTATATCCCTTTTTTCCTTTGAACCCTAGGTTTGGGTTTTTATGGATTTTTGATGATTATGCATAATTGAAGGGATTATTGGGTAAATTAATCAGATAAAAATGAAGTAGAAGTGTTTTAGGACTGATTTTGGTGCTTAGAAGTGCTTGGGTGGCCAATGATGGCCCTAAGCATATCAGAATTCATGAAAATCGCGATCTACAAAATCGCTACTTTAGCTGAGTGAGCAAATGCTCACTAAGCGAAAATCAGATTTTTGACTAAGCAAGAGAAATCCTGACTGAGTGAGAGAGCATCCAGATATAGGTTTAGAAGTCTTATGTAGCCTCGCTAAGCGAGACCCTTTAAGAACAGCAAGGTATTGTCCTAGCCTCAAAGAAAGTTGAGTGTGGTTGCACCCTTGTCTTCTATCCTTGGCTTTCTATATGTTTGCCTATGTTGTTACCTTATTGTGTTTGTATTGTTGATTATGGGCTTGTGTAGTTGTAGTATTATCCTTGTGGTTGTGTGTTGTGTTGTGTGTTATGTGAGAACAACGATGATGCCCCTTTAGTAAGAGATGGGTAATTTCCTTTAGTTAATGAAAGGTTTTAAGAAGAGAATATGTTTTTGAGAAAAGTATATGTTTTCAAAGAAAGATGTTTCATTAATGATTTTATTACGAAGTGTTGTCTTAAGATATGTTGTATTTATGTGTGATTATTTAAGGAGTCTCTATTGGGAAAAGGAGGATAGTAACCTCTCCGGACGCCAATGGAAGACCAAATATTTAAGTAAGAAAGAAATGCATGCTAAGATTGAGGTGCCCTCTTTGGGTGAATGGACGGGGTTTCGTCACTTCTCATTTTTCCCAAAGGCTAATGGCTAAACCCCGTCGGACTGGAGGATATATAAATACGACATCATGGCATAAGAATAAAAGGGATGCTCCTTGAAAGATTGAACTCAATACTTTACCATAGGACAGAAAAGAGAAGAAGATTAATGTTAAGCATGCAATAACTAAATGTTAAGTTATGTTTATGATCATGAAAATATTTAAGTAAAGATTTATATAAATGGTGTGAATGTTTATGTATTATATATGTATATGCTCTTGGTAATAGGGTAAATGATGGGATGTAAGCTTAATTGCTAGGCGAGAAGGAAAGGTTTAATGTATGTATTAAATGAAGACGTGTGTGTGATGTACGCTACCTAGAGTAGCAAGTGAGGGGATGTACCCCTAGAAAAGGTATATGAGTCTCGATTGGGCACATAAGAAGGATAGTAAAGCATGTTCCCATATAATGAGATAGTGATGATAAGATGATTGAGTAATGGCTGTCAGAATGAGTATCAAGTGAGGGTGCAAAATTTGAGTTAGACAACATATAATTGTCACAAGTAGGAATAATTCTGAGAAACCCCGTGAGAATCGAGACCACGAGGGTATAAAAAAAGGATCTTTAGAGTAGAGGGTCAACCTAGGGTTTGCAGAGCACTAACTAAGACATTATGTCTCATTTCTTTAAGTTTTCATGTTTTTTAGGTTAAGCAGGTGGATATCCTTGTGGAAGAGCTTATAGCTACTCGTGAAGAGAAGATGTTGAGATTCTCCTAAAGTTTGGGAGTGTAGTTTATGTTTATGTATCTTCTTGTATGTGATGTAAGGCATGTAGTACCAAAAGTTTGTAATAAGTTTTTAAAATAGATTGAAGTTTTAGTTTCCACATGGTTTCTCGTATATTCTTATATTCTAATTTTCCGTGTTTGAGCAATATAAGTAGGTAAAAGGTAATACTCTTGAGGGTGTTACAACTACAAAATCTGTTAGAGGACACACAACATAAATAGACTTGATACGCCCACTATCACACCTAGGTCACGCAGAACAGGGTTTGTTGAGGTCTGTCTGACTTAAGGATTCTTCAAGGTGTGTTCTCTAGCATAAACAACAGTATATAAAACATTACATTATTAGTACATTCTAATTAAATCCTATATATATAAATCCAACATTTCATTTAAATTTTTTTAATGTATATAATATTGAAACATTTGTGTATAAAATATTCTTATATCATAAATTTAAATAGAAAAATCCCATAAACAATCACACGTTGATAAAATAATACCGATATCTATAACTTAACATTTCTCTAAGAGCACAAAAGTACGTTTTACTATTTATTTAATAGTGTTTTTCCATTCTTGCCCTTCCACCTGAAATGCTGTTTAAACTTTTCATCTATTCCGTTACTGCCCTTCAATTTGAATTGGGTTATTTTATGAATATTTGTGCTTCAAATAAACTTTGCAGGCCCGTAGAAGAAAGCCCATAATTGTATAGATGAGTATTTTAATATCTCAATGCTTATCAACAAGAATGACGTACAGGCCCTTAAACACAGCCCATTTTATACAGTTATTTTTTACTCAATTCATAAAAGGAGCGGAGGGTTCCAAATGTGCAAGAATCTTTGTTTATAGTTTTTGCAGGAAAAAAGTAGGGGCATGTTTGTTAGTCTGAATGCTCTGATCCTGTGTAAGATCTATGTTCTGCCATCACATATCAGGTTAAATATTTATTTAGGTTCTAATTATAAGTTGATTTGTTGCCCCAATTGTATCTGCACGTTTTTCTTTTTCGGGAATTACTGATTTAAACCAAATTTAATTATATTTATGTTGCTAATTGTAGAGATTTATGTTAAAATGGCGACGTACCTATTATCTGAATCGTATCCATGAAGATTTTTCAGACTATTCATGTATGACAGTATTTTGAATTTGAAATGGAGCCAAATTGTTCTTACGGTCTTTCATTCTGTTTTCATCTCTATAAAAGGCCTATATGTGGGTTGCATTTGCATGTCTTGGCTCAGATTTTCCCTTCATTCGCTTAGTAATCGAGTTCTTTTTTTTTTCCTTTAGTGGCTCTTGATATTTAGTTGGTGAAATATTGTTGGTTTGTTGTTGTTAATCTGTGTGATGTATGATAAACTGAAAGATGTTTACCCAGGTAGACAAACCTAGAGGATTAAGGTTAGGGCTATTCGTATTTGGGAAATGTGTCTTGTTGGTGTTCCTAATAAGCCATTTGTAGTGGAAATGGTTCTGATAGATGATGATGTTAGTACAAATATTTGCAATTACATTATGTATTTGTACATTTCTTGATTTTCTAGGCTGCAGCATATTATTATCATGGATTGATTTTTGATGAGGGAAACATGGAGAAATCTCATGGGATGGCTGTAGCTGCTTTACAAGCAGTAGATGAGTATTTCAAAGAAAGTAAGAAGCTGTGTGAAGCATTCAATGCGACACCTCCATTTGTCAAGGTTATTCATGATATTCCCTTATACAAACTGATTTGTTTTTATGCTGTTATGTTATCATCCTAAAAAAAAAGAGTTATTCTTTTAATTTTCAAAATCTCATTTAGACGACATTTAAATCACGAGTCATGCATCTTCAATATAATGTGATAGCATCCTTAGTTATATTTACCCCATTTTTGGAACTGGTAATGAGTACATGTTATATATGTGCCAATTTCCATTAACTGCAGAGTAATTTCTGCTTATTACATAAATGCTAATAGCACAGGCACGGGTGTGTAGATAATAAAAGGAACACTTTGAATGAATGGAATGAACATGATGCCTATGTGATTTTGTATGGGTCAATGACCTTTAATCTTATGCCTCTTTTTGAGAGAATGGCAAATGTCTCTCATGGCACTTTTTGGCATGTCAATTTCTTATGCCTTTAGCAAATAAAATGTATACTAAAATTCCTTAGCAGGTGATATAAGTATCCTTATTTGAAACTTTGAGCAGCTAATTGTTAGTACTAAGCTTGGGTCATTGGTGAGGTTTGGTTCCTGAGTGTTGTCTATTTGTTTGGCTAATTTGTACATATTTTCTTCCACTTTGGACATGATTTGATTCAAAGTTCGGAATGTGGTTATTTCATTGCTATCTATGTGTGACTTTTGATTTTTTGAACTTTTAGTTTTCATATGTACGTTGATAAATTTAATAATGGTGATAATATAAAGGATAAATTTTAAGGTCACATTGTTAGTTGAGTTAGCTCAGTAGTTCACATTCTTGAGCTACTTTGACAAGACTTATTATTACTTGCATTTACAAAAATGGCTAAAGCCAACTCACTTAATTACTCCAAACTTGCAATCCAAGTTACCGATGACTTGATAGTGTAGTTTTTGGCTACATATTTAGCTATTGATTACAATTTAGCTCTACATAAATATTTGTTTTTGTTTTTTAAAATAACTTTCCTCTATCATTATTCTCAATGTAATTGTGATGTCTCTTTGTAACGGTCATTTATTATTTTTTTAACTTTATATTTGTTTAGTGCAGATCTTAATTAACTTTGAACATTTTGATTGTTAGCCTCTTTCACCTGTGCTTAGTGATACTTCCACCATAGTAAGTTTTAAAATTAATGTAACTCATTGTAGCTTCAATGTTATGTCTTTTATAATTTAAGTGCTACATGCCTCCTGTAGCACCTTGATTATTAACTGTGACAATGTTACATAGAGTTGTACACTGGTGGATTTCCTGAAGCAGTTCATTGTTGCTGAATATGTTCAAACAGTTCCTCAGGTGAATCCGTGTTGGAGCAGAAAACGTGAAAGGGGGACATTGTCTAAAGCATGAAATGTAGTGCTCCCACATCAGCGACTTAATTTTAAAATAAATCCCTAAATGGATTTTTCCAGTTATTCATGCACTGTGCAATTCCTAAAGGGTTCCCTTTCTTTCTCCCATAATATTCATACTAAAACTCCACACCATCAATTGAAAAAGTGAGAGAAATTAGCGAAGGGAGGAGGCTAAGAGAAATATATACACAGGTCAAAATGGAGGCAAAAGGAAAAAAGAAAAGGCAATGAGAATGAAGAAAGAAGATAATACTAAGGCTCAGAGGAACATATAAGTGACGATTCCAAGTAATCTTCACCACCAAATTTGGATTAGATTCATTGACAATACGTAACCTCATTCTTCTCATTCATTTTAGTTGCTTTGCACTTTTTTCCGCCCTTCCTCCCTTCTTTGTATGCTTTTCTGTTGGCACTTCACAGCCTATGAGCATATATTATGGACCACTTAGGCTTTAGCTTCTAAAACTAAAATGCCACGTTATTTTCTGAAACTATATCAAGTGATGCCTAGAAAATTGTACTATTGTAGAGAAATTACTTTTCAGATATTTGGGAAATGTTATATATATAAAAAATTAATACACCTATAAAATTTTGCATTTTATTTTTATTAAATTTAAAATCTAATTTAAAAGTAATTTAATGCCAAAGAATATGTGAATTTAACATATAATTTTGCATTTTATTTTATTAAATTTAACATCTAAATTTTTTGTATTATTTATGATTAAAATTTGAATCGTGCAAAGCTATAATTTTTAAGATCTAATAATTATATATCACGTAATTTATAAAAATTAAGGAAAGTTATATAAAAAGTTTAAGTTAAAGTATTTTGATATTTAAGTCAAATTATTCGTAAAAAAATTATGATAAACAAAAATAAAAATAAAAATAGAGATGAACATTTTGCATAAAAACATATTAATATTTGCATGAAAATCTAATCATTTTTAAATTAAAAAATAAAAATATATAATAAGTGGATTGATCATGAGAGAACATTAATATTTAAATCATTATAGATGAATATTTTAATAAAATTATACATTAATACGAATTTTATATATTTTTTAATATAAATCGTGCATCGCTGAAGCCTACATACTATAGATATGTAGCTACTTATTTAGCGAATGAATATGTTATTACTAATATTTAATATAATTAAATATAAATATAAATTACTGAATAGGATTTTTATATAAATTATATTTTAATTTTAATTCTTATTCTTATTTTCTAATCAAACTAATTTGGTTTGACTTTTAATTAATAGAGTAAATTTTAACTATTAGTGAATACTTACTCATGGAAATAGAAGTTGTATAGAAAATTATCATTATATAGAACATGCGAGGTAAATATATCTAAAACAAATGAAATATTTATATGAAAATGTATTGAGATTTAAAGGTAAACATTTACATCACTTTAAGGAAGAGATAATCTCAAAGATGATTGATTTCAATCTATTAACAATCACTTTGGTAATTGGTTTATAATTAACATTGCATAAGGAAAAAGACTTGAATTGATTTACAAATTCAACTTGCCTATAACTGAATTAATTCATAATTATATTAATTAAAATAATTATAACCAGTATGGCTATGATTTTAATAACTGATTTATAAATATATAGGTACTATTTTTTATATAATGTGAGGAAAAATAATAATTAAATATATAGGTACTATTCTTAAAATTTAATTTCTTTTTTTTTATCATACAACTAAAAGATTAAATTTATGAGACTATTCATAAAATAATCTAAATAAATAAATTATTTCCTTGCTCAGTTAACAAGTTTTTATTATTTGAAAGTTTATATTATCTGAAATGGAAAATGTGTTGAGCTGAAGGGCAATAGATGCATATTATTATTATCATTAGGGAGCAAAGTTTTCATGACACAAGTCCACCCTCCAAAACAAAGGACAAAGTTGTTTTAAATTGAGTACAGTTAGAAAGTGCAAAAACAATCTTCTTTTAATTTAATTTAAAAGATACATAGTAATTTGAACTCATCAATATTTAAATGTGTATATACCTTATAATTATTTTTAGATAATTGAACTTTATACATTTTTACCACAAAAAATAACTTTAACCTCACTAAGTTGCATTTGTTAGTGTTGTTGACATTACTAAATAGATCTCAATCCAAATAGAGAATGATGTAACTTTCATAACATGAAAAGAAATAAGCTAAACAATTAAGGTGAGTTAGTTATATGTTGTAGTTTCACAAGTGAAGAGAAAATAAGTTTTAAAATTTTGATTTGTAATGAAAAAATTAAAACAATTTGACCTCTAAAAATATTATATACAAAAATGTCTTCCAAAAAATATAAAATATATTTACTGTTTCATATTGATTTTTAATTTTAAAAATAGGGATAAAAAAAGTCACGGGCATCGTCGGGCAAAGATACTAGTATCTATATGATGGCAATAAAAATAAATAAATTCTCCAATAAATAAGTGCTAAAATAGTCACTCACATAAACTCTTCGTATTCCTCACATCAAGCATAAAGCCTTATCAATTTTTATTCAAAACAATGATAAATAATATGCTCTTTATACTTTAGTATATTTGTAGATGACATATTATTTATGATAATTTTATAATACTAATTTTCTATCACTTGATACGAAGAGTACTATAGAGATTTTAAATAGTAGAATTTTTTGATCTATCATACATCCCTTAATAACCCACTAGGGTCGGTATAGTAATGGGAGTTGGGATGATATGCATGATGTTATAATAGGTTCTACCTTCAGTGTAACCATTGTACACCAATCATATGTCCCTTAATTAATATAATATCTCAATACTTATCATGTTGATATTTATGCGTTACAACTTTCTTTTATTTTATAGGTCACTAGTGTGGTGCTATAATTGTAGTAATTTGGATCTCTAGTTGTTTTACTTTTAATGTGAATCACTAATTTAATTAATTTGATTTTAGGTATTTCTAACATGTGGTTGATAAGGCTAGTAAATGGGTTGGACCTGTTTGGTCAACTCGTTTTGATTCTCTTTTTTGGCGGAATGGGTTGAAGTTTTCAATCCAACAACCCACTTTGACCTATCCCGCCTAACTCGTTAAGAAAATGGGTTAAGAGCGGGTCGAAATGGAGTAACCCGTCAACCTTTTTTTTAAAATATTAATATTAACAATTATTATATTAAGTAATTGTCAACTCTCAATATATTTGTTCATTATAACCAAGTGTGAGTGTTAACTCTCAATATATTTATTCATTGACTACATAATACATATATATAACTTGCGTCTGCCTTGCCTTGGAATGGGGCACTATCCCCTCCCCCTAAATTATATATATATATATATATATAAAAACTTGGCGTCTGTATGCATATTTATTATATTATTTAATATTCTTTTATTCATTGTCCCAATATAGTGTTTAGTAATAATTCCCTCCATTAATTCACGTAAAAGAGTTACGTGAATGTGATTTACATTTACTTGATTAAAGGTGCTTTGTGCTATATTTTACTAGTGATAACAGATGAAATGCTACTAAAATTAACAATTTGTTATGTGATCATACGACAACGTATAACTTACATAAGATTTTATTTATATTTAATATACAAGTTAATTTATTTTACTTAAATTATTATTCAGATTTTAAATTAATATATTTAATTTTTCCAATAAAAATTTATTATTTATTAAAGATAAATAAAATTGATTAAAAAGATAAATAATTTTTTATTTTAAAATTTTTGCAGGTTGACCCACCGATCCACTAACCCATTTTTCCTTTTTTTTTTTGTTTTGGAGGGTAGACCGCCAACCTACCAACCTGCTAATAAACAAAGTGAGTTAGAACTTTCAACCCACTTTCTCTATGTGGGTCAACCTGCCTCGCCTCAATTTTGGCTGGTCAACGGTGGGACGAGGCAGATTGACTCGTTTTGCCACCCCTACTGGTTGATTCACTTGTTATGAATTTTAGAAACACAATTGGACCCTCCTAAAATTTGGGTTGAATACTTAGACCAAGTCTATAGTCACCATGTGTTGGGTTCATAGGCACCAATAATGCCACAAATAGCAAAATAATCAACCACACTTCATGCCAAAATTCTTGTCAATTAATCTCTAATATACCTCACTAAATTAATGACATGCTCCTATATATATATTCACCGACAATAGGTAAAAATAGAACACAACAATAAGCTAGATAATGTCGAGCTTTATTGGGACCAATTGGGTGCTGTAGTGAAACTCTTCCCAATCATCCACACATCCTGTCAACCTACAACTTTATGCTTAAACTACATGCTCACCATTTTAAAAAGAATCATTTTGATCACAAGTGCACATTTAATTTGTTCAGTTGAGGTCAAGCAAATTCATAGACTTTACCTATATGATGTGTTAGTTGCGGCTAGTTCTTCTTTCCTTTTTTTTTTTTTTTTTTCATATTACGAATGGTATATTGTGTGTGTGTTGTTGTACTTGTTATATTCAATTATTGTGCGTCTCATTGGTTTTAATTTTATCTTTGCGAAATCCATGACTACAAAGATCAAATGATGTAGCGATTCAACCCTTTTTACTCCTTATGCTAGTGTTGCACTTTTTGTCTTTTATGTTTATCTTTTGGAATCAAGATAACTTATTTCTATTGTATCTTTCTCTTGCATTTTACATCATGCTTCAAAATATTTCCTTTTTTTTTTTACTACAATTATTAGATTAGATAATTCTTTGCATGAACTATGATTTGTTATGTGATCAAATCCTATGTAAAAAACAAATTGATTTGTTTACACAAAGAGTGGACCACTTGTTTTGTGATATGTGTTAAATATGAATTTAATTAGAATGAATTGTGCGTACACTTAATATTTTCCTTATTTTAATTAGGTAAAGAATATATAAATGTGAAAGTCAAACATTTTTTTATTAAACATAAATAATTAGTAGGCATGAAAATGGCTAATGAGCCCAATAAACACTTGCAAAAATTACTCATGATGAGCAATTACCCACTAAATTTGATGAGCATGAGTGCGGGTACCTTAGTATCTACTGCATCCTATACCTGCACTTATATAATAAAATAATAATAATAATAATATATTACACACACAAATATATATATATATATATATATATATATATATATATATATATATAATAGACTTTAATGATTATGTACTGTCAATAAAGAAATTTACACTATCAACTAATAAAAAATCATTATTGTTATGACTTTTAAGATAGTTATTGTAAAAGTCAACAAACTTACCATACATAGTAGTTTGTGATTGGATGATAGTGTAAAACAACTTTCCACTGTTAGTACATTGCCTATGTTTTGATTATGATAATAATAAATTAAAAAAAAAAGTTTATGAAAACCTAACAGATATTTATTTTATTTTTTTTGCTACACCCAAACCCTAGCTCTTTGTGAGACAACGTAAGACGTGAGTTATTAAGTTGCAATTGAATTAGTGTAGCAAGCTTCAGGGATTGACGCATCAAAGGGTGCATCATTGTTGCACTAGACTTGAAAGTTAATAAATTTGTTATTGCAAAGGTTTATTGTAATGTTTGTAATGTTTTATAATTATGTTTGTAATGTTTTATAAAAGATCTTTGAATAATATTTTAATTAATTTACAGTTGTATTTTTAATCATTTTTTTATTCATTAATTTTTCATAGTTAAAGTGCAAGTAACAAGTACATACTTGTATGGGTAATTAAGTACCCAACAAGGAATTTCGAAGGGTATGAGTATTAAAGTTATTATCCATGCAGGTATAGATCAGAGTATGAGTATTTTTTTTTTAAAATACGATTATGGAGATGAATATTATAATACCCTACCAATTGTCATCCTTAGTAATTGAGTTTATAAATAAAATAAAATAAAATTATATTTGCATTGTTTCCTTAAATAAGCTTATCATCACCAAAAGAAAAAAAAAGAAACAAATATATTGTTTATGGATAAAATTTAAATTGAAGATTTGTTTACAAAATCTAAATATATAGGATATAATTATATATCCTCTCTCTCTCTCTCTCTCTATATATATATATATATAGGTCAGGATTCGTTCACAGCAAGTGTCAAAGTTAGTCAAATCGCACCTTCAATAACTTTTTGTAAAATATAAATTTAACTAATCTAACTGTTGAATTGTGTGATATTATCTTCATGAACATGTATATCAAATTTCACATCATTTGAATTTTGCTAGATATGCTATCTAATATTGAATATACATATATATATGGGTCAGGATCTATTGACACCAGATGTCAAAGTTAGTCAAATTACACCTTCAATAACTTTTTATAAAATACAAATTTAACCAATCCAACCGTTAAATTGTGTGATATTATCTTCATGAACATGTACATCAAATTTCACATTATTTGAATTTTGGTAGATATGTTATCTAATATTGAATATATATATATATATATATATTAATATCATATTGTACGTTAAAATAAAGTAATGTGAAGAGCTATTAAATAATTTTGAAATGTATGAAAATTTTTATACTGAATCTAATTAATAAAAACATCAAATTCAACGATTGGATTGGTTAAATTTGCATTCTACAAAAAGTTATTGAAGGCGTAATTTGACTAACTTTGATATTTAGTGTTAACGGATCCTGACATACACACACACACACACACACACACACATATATATATAATGTAACAATCAATTCTGAGTACATATAGTAATATTCATTATAAATATATTTTCATTCTTGACAAATTCCTTAAAAATTTTCGCAAAATTAGAAATAAAGAAAAATGAAGATATAATTAAATTATATAACCAAAAATTATATTTAAGAATTATGAAGGTAAGCTGAGAATAAGTAATCACAGGATAGAAATCTGATTTTCAAAAGAATAGCTTAGGGCTCATTTGGGATAGTTGTGAGTTTTTGGTTTTTGGTTTTCAAATTCAATTTTGAAAATAAAACACGCTTGGCTAAAATGGAACTGAAATGATTTTTAATTAAATTTTAAAACACTTTTACATTCATTTTCAAAACCAAGAAAAAATATTTTGTAAATCTAGTTTTTAGTTTTTAAAATGTACATATCATTACATTTGACAATGACTCTTCTCACCACCATCACTAATACCGTCGCCACCGCCGCTACTACTACCACGACCATCACCACCATGACCATCAATCAGAATAGAACTTCAAGATCACTAGCAAATCTAAAATTTGGGTTCCATTCATAGAATGCACATGCAGTGCTATTTAAATCCACACGAACCAGTTTAAATCAACCAAAACATAGCACCTAATCTGAATTTTGATTTAAGATGTACTACATATCACATTGCAAATTGATAGGTCTCTTTTTGGAAGGAATTCAAAAACATTGCAATATTGCTCAGATAATTCCACACATGACAAACATTCTATATCAGTCAACAAGTTCAAGATTGAAAGTACCTGGATTCCTGATCACTATCCAATTAATATTTTTACAAAATGAATCACATGCATTCAATATATTTCAAATATGATCATAAAACCTTGTCATAGTACCAATATATTCAATCTTATCATCTAAGCTCATGGTCCATTCTCAATTATATGCGTCACATTGGTGAAAAGGGAAAACGTACCCAGGTTCCTTTGTTGTCTTCGTTTCATCATATCAGGAAAAAACACAAAATTGAAAAATATAACATTCCATTCCATTCACACACATCATACTCTCAAGAGATATTTAAAAAATGCTCAAGGAAAGATGAAGGCGTATCTTTTTTATCTTCTGGTGTAAGGAAAACACAAGCTTTCCAGAGGTTAAGGCACACTGAGAGTGAATCTCTGTGCTTTTATTTTATTTTCTTTTATTTTTCCAACATTGCCGCGAATTGTCGCTCAGCGGGGAGATTCCCTTCCTGGGCATTGGCTTCTTGGATCACTTATGGACAGTGCTGTGTCGCTCAGCGCTACTAAGACAGACACCAAATTTAATGAGATCACTTATCAAAATAGCCCTCGTTTTTTCAACGACCATTTTACTTTTGAATTTAGGGAGTCATCACTCAACGGGAGAATGGTGGCTGAGCAACGAGGACTATTTTGATGACCTTTGAATGCCAAGGGTCATTGCTTAGCAATGGGTTCTCATCATTAAGAGTGTGTTTTGTTTGGTAAAGAGAAAAAAAATAAAGAGAAAAGAAGAAAGAGAAGAGAAGAGAAGAGAAAAGAAGAGAAATAGGTGAAAAATAAAATAGAAATTAAAGTTATTTAGTTAAAGAGAAATAAAAAAGAAATAGAGTGGAAATAAATATGTGAGGTTGTTTTATTTGAAAGAAAAGAAAAAAAAGAAATTGGATTATTATCATTATACTTTTACGTGTTTATTCAAATGTTTTTTGAATATTTTTTATTGGTTAAATCGATTTGTAGTGATGAAAATCGATTTTAATTGATCTTTAGAGTGCATGAAATCTGTTTATACAACAGTGATCAAAATCGATTTTGTTGGAGGTTTAGAGAGAAGAGATTCAAAAATCTTAACTTAAAATCGATTTTACCGTGGAAGAAAATCAATTTCGATAAGCATATATATACTTGACATGAAATTGAAATCAATTTTGGAGTTGACAAAATCAATTTTGTTACTTACGTTCAATGAAGCATATCGATTTGCTTAGTTTTCCAATAGGAATCATTTTAATATAATATATATAATATTAAAATATAATCATTTGTAAATTAAAAAATTGTGTTAACATAATCTACCATTTAAATAAAATAAAATAAACTAAAGTTTAATAATCCAATTTAAATTACTTATAATAAATTTAATTTTTTTATATACATTAATTTTGTTGCAATGTGTTTAAAAATGTCAACTTAATATTTTTTATTAAGGACCAAATTGATTTTCAATAAAAGTTTTTTATTTTTTAATTATTAACCATTGTTTTTAGAGCACTAGTTCTAAAATTTCTCCCTATGTTTTTTCTTTAACTTATGACAATATCTACCATTATTTTATTAATTATTAACCCGTGTGATTCCAATCTTTCTTGTAATATTGTAAATGCCAATATATTTGTGCTTTAATAAAATTTAGTAAGTGTGGCTTGCAGTGTAGTCATGGATATTCAAAACAATTCTAGCTAGAGCAGAGTTTTGTGGCAACATCTAGCATGTAGCATAAATCAATTTTACAACGACCAAATCGATTTACGTTGCCCAAATCGATTTTGACAAAGGGTGAAATTGATTTTACAATTGTGTCAAGGTTCACCACGAGGATAACAAGCAGCTATTTTCGAAAAAGACAACCAAAATGTATGATTTCTCCTCTAATCGCCTCATTTTCATGTCGAAGATATATGATGTGGGTCCCGCTGTTTTTATCGAAAATTTCATCGACTTTCCACTTTACCAAACATAAGGAAATTATACACCTGTCCTTCTCTTCCTTCCATTTCCACGCTCCTCCCCTGTATTTCAATGCTACCAAACAAAGTAGAAGAGAGACCCACACAATTGCTTCCTGCATTGGTAAGTGAGTTTGAGGTTGTCGAGCGATGGCTTTGACCTTTGAAGCTCCAAATGTTGAAACATTGTTAGGTATTTTAAAAATAATTAAAACAAGATAAAAAATTAATTAAAGACTAAAATTGAAATTTTATGAGAAGCAAAATTAAAATTAGTCATTTTGTGGGGATCAAAATTGTTTGAGCAGGAACTGCATCAAAGCTTCCGATGCGAAGAAGGTGATTTTTGGTCAACGGTTCACAGTAAAGCAAGATGGTGATGGTCACCTGCAAGTACTCCAACACTTAAGACAATTTGGTAGTGAGATGAGTGTGAGCAAAAATAAGGGTTTGAATTGTACATGGTGGCACAAAGCCCCTTATAAAGCTTGCTTGTGGTAGGAAAAACCATTAGCCAGTGTGATAGTTTAATTCGTACAAGCAATCGGAGTACTCCGCATGCTTCGATTGGGTGGCTGTCCCTAAGAGAATGGTTATATACTCTAGGCTTCATGCAAAGTGAAGGGATGTTAGGTGTCTTGTGCTCGATTAGAAGTGCACAAGTTTGACTGGTCAGTTTTAAGTAGTAGGCCGAGCACCTGGTCAAGAGGGTAGTGATAGAGGCCTGATATTGCCCCGAAACATTCTAGAGATGAAAAACATTCTTAACATGACACAAACAAAACTTGCCACGTAATAGTTATTAGATGACACGTGTTAAACATGTGAATGCCATGTGTCATTTGTATCTCGCAAATTATCATGGGTAATTCATGTTACACATATTGCTATGTGGCTATCACGTCATGTAATATGTTCATGTGTGCAATGTTGATGTATACTTATTAGACACATCAGTAGTTAACTTAAATGGAGTTTTGGTATTTAAGAAATATAAGAATAAAACCAATGATTTTATAAGTTGGGGAATAGAAATAAAATTGAGACATTTTTAAACACTAGAACACCATTAACCCTTTTTAAAATAATTGATACAAACAATCTAAGTAGTAGATAATTATAATTTAATAATTAGATAAAAAAATAACATTTTCTATGAAGTTAACATTTTATATAAAGTTATTAAACCATGTGAGTCTTACACTATGAATAAATTAATTAATCCTTATTTCTTATTTCTACACACAAGCGTGAGTACTACTCTTTAGTCATACAAGTGTATATGAAATGTTAAGATTAAAGGTTACTTAACATTACATGATCACTTAAGAAAGACAAATAATTTGTTTAATTTTAATATTAAATGATTATGATATAACCTAATAATCAATATTCATCCCTTAACTTTCATACAAAATTAACTCTCTTAATGAATACACAAAATACGCGCATATAACCCAAGAGATTAAAACTGAGTTCCAGAAATTATACTTGAGAGTCAAAAATAGGATAACATTAAGAGACGGGCATCTAAAGGAAAGACGGAAATATAAGTTACACCTTAGTAAGCATTGGTTTGAAACAAAGGGACCAAGTTCAAGCCCTACCCAAGTCTGACACGCAACAACTTTATTCTTATTCTTATATATACATTTTGATATGTCCTTTACCAAGCAACTAGAATCAGTTGCATGATTCTCAACTCTCCTTATGATCAAGTCAAGAACCTTTCCAACAAGTTCCCAAAGAAGAAGCTTGTTTTAGCCCATCCTCGGGTTTCAGCTGGTGCTTTGGCATTGCCAGGTACCCTCTTCACATTGACCATCACTGTCTGCCCAATTTCTTTGCGTAATGCTTCGATGATCTTCATGTCCACTGGGTTCCCAGATGCATCTCTCACGTAGAACACATTTAGCCCTTTCTCCCCTATAGTTGACACACCTGCCCTACTAACTGTTAAGCCATTCTCTCGTAGAATCCTTGTCACTTCAGACAGCAACCCCACTCTGTCCTTTGCACACAGCTCAAGGCTCACACCCTGTGTCCATCATCCATAGGATCAATGCTAACAACACTATGATTAGGATGATAATTAATTCTAATTTGTATGCATAAAATGTCACATAAGGAGTGACATTAGTCACATGATTAATTATATGCTGTTCCAGCATATGACTTATAGTGTGACATTTGTCACAAACTCAATTTGCATTTAAGACAAAACAAAACAAACTTTCCCTTTTTTTTTTTTTAATTTTTATGTTTTTATTTTAAGGTTATAGGGATGTGGATGAGATGATATTACGTGGAGCATATAGGTTCTTAAGCTCTAATCCTCTATTGAAGACAAAGACCATCACTGTCACCGATTCATTAGGTGGATATGATGGTCACATACAATCTGAGTGGAACTTAGCCCCATATATCTGCCGTAATTCGCAACAATACAAGTAGTAGCTGCAGGTGCAAAATGTATTAATTTGGTTAAACTCAGAAGACTTTCTGATGTAGAGAAAGAAAGAGGGAAAGAAAGAAATGAGCAGAAAAGAATAGTAGTAGATCGGTGACTTCGGAAAGAGGGGTCAAGAGAAAATTATGTTAGTAGTTAAAATAAAGATTATTGGAAAATCATCTCATGAAATCAAAGGACTTGCTAAGTCCAGAACCAGAAGTTCATGCCCGTCTTCTTTTTTTGGCATGTATGTTAAAGAAGCAAACAGAAAAAAAAATAAAAATTTAAACTGCACATTACCTCGCTAACTCTTCTTTGAATAGCAGCTTCAATGCATTTGATGACCCTTTCTTTCTCTCCTTCAGTATCAAGCGTGCATCCATCCATGTGCCGGATAAAGTACTCCTAACATTGCCACATCAACACCTTATTAGTCCACATTTCTCAATTTGGTCTTTTTACTTCTAATTTTCTCAAGAATAAATAGTTTATGTAATAACAGTATAAATGATTTTACACTGTCATCTAATTACAAATCATCATGAATGGTAAGTTTGTTTACTTTTATAATAACTACTTAAAAGTCATACTTATCATAATTTTTAATTAGTTGACAAGATAAATTTTTTTATATTGGTAGTGCATAAAAATTAAACTTTTTTATCAATTACTTCCTTGTATGAATCATTTCAACTATGTGGTTTCTCACAAACTATTATTACATTTGCACCCTTAAAATTTGGGCAAGCATGAGCAAACCAAAAAGTTAAATGCAAACGTACTTAATTACTTATGTGTGATTGGTAAATCAAAGTAGAGAATGGATTATTGTTAATAAATAATGGGTACCTGGGATGCGTATTGCCCTTCTGATGAGATTGTAGCATGAAAAACCACATATTGCATGTCAGTGAGAGTGCAAACAATGTCAAACATCAATTTTGCCCGATCTTTGCATCTCACACTAACCACTGAGTAACCTTTTTCCACAATACGCTCTATTCTGATTTTTGGCCTAAAAGAAGGAGGACAATCAACATCTGTTGTTGTTACTCCAGCACTTTCATAGTCTCTATCAGCAAACAGCATTTGGTGGAGCCGCCGATCAATGTGGGTGAAACCCATTGAGAAACTGGTCCTAGCCACTTTCTCATCATCCTCACACCCACGTAGGATGTGGTTTAGCTGCTCCTCCATAATAGACAATCTTTTGGAGTCATCCATTGATTGGTTTATAGCATCATTGACATAAAGGACACAAGCTATTCTCCTGTTATGAGTCCAAACTTCAGCTGCAATCACATTGAATTGGAGGCTGGCAAGGACTGCTGATATCTCAGACAAGAGACCGGGGCGGTCTCTACCGATGAGCTCAATGGCTGTATGATCACCAATTGAGTGCACTCCAACCCTTTTGCCTTGCCAACTCTTCACCCCTTCTGTGCTCTGGCCTTTTGGTCCTAGAGTCTGTTATAATGTTAACAAACAGCTTTCAGTATTTGATGTGTTATGTCACTGCAAGGGTGCAATTCTGGTATATGTAGATATGGAAATGGCAGGGGAGATAGCTACTAGCATGAACCTGGTCAATTGTTTTTTAAGATTTAAGAGTTATCAGCAATATCACTAGGGGATTTCCTAGAGAGTGTGGAAGTTCCTAGGTGAGTGCAGAATATTTCTCTCCAAGTTTGGAAGTGCCTTGGAGACTCAAAAATGAGAGAGGGTACAGGTCATATCTGGTTTTGAATATGTCGTGAACTCAAGTATTTGGTTTATACTACTGTTGATGTTTTTTGGAAGAACAAAATAAGAATTGGCTTATTGCCCATACAATGCTCCATTTAAGTAATTCTTAAATTTGTTGTGCTATTTCAATCTATTACATCAACAATTTGAATCTTTTTACATGGTTGTTAGATTGCTATCACATTATATCTTACTGTAAGAATATATCAGATATAGAGAAGAAAGATGAATACCTTTTCAATGAAGTCAATTGTTTTGCAGGTCTGTTATCTTCTTTCCTTGCTGATCCGTGACATGAAATACTGTTTATTCCATTAGATAAACATGCTAAATACTTGTTTGAATAAGGAGTGGGTTTAGCTATAAATTGATCTCATATTTATTTACAAGACAAAGTTTGAGTAAAAATGTCCATAAGAACTAAAAGTGTGCTGTTTGCTGTCCAAGTACTTAATCTACCAAACAATGAATTTTCCCTCTTTTTGGCTTAAAGACGCATAGACAGAGAGAAATACCTCATGGACATATCCATACATAGTCAAGAGAAAACTAAAAATAATGAAGAATGAAGAGCATCTTGATAGCAACCAATGTTCTCAATAATTACCAGTTTTTTAATTAGGCTAACAACAAGCAAGGACAGGACACATCTGTGTAGTCAATGCATTACCGATTCAAGTTTCAATCACGAACATACCATCCATAAACCATCCACCATCAGAAGATATGTATGCTTTGGTAATTATGAAGTCAAGGTCTGTCAAGATTTGCACCACTTCCAGCAGAATTCCAGGTTTGTTAATACTATCAAACTGCATTTCATTTTTGGAAATAAAAAAAAATAAAATCCATTAGATATTGCATCAACTTATCTCCATGTTAATGATTCTTTCGAGAAATATGGAAAATAAATGATCTGATGATGATAGCCAATTGGGGTAGCCTAATGTTTTGCATAACTCAATCTTTTAGCAATCGACTAAATGGGGTTTTAACAGAACTTCTATCTGTTCAATAAGCTTTTCAATTCAAATTTGCAACTAACTTTTCTGAACGAACATTGAAAGTAGAACAAGAAAGAAAATGTTGCTAAACATGAGTTTCTAATTAAAGGCAATCAAGAAAGTGGTATCACAGGTGGGTAGATTAAGAATGATCTTCTAGTCGAATGAAATTTGGCAAAAGTTTTTGACTGAGGGATAATAAAGTCTCATTTGGCGCATAAGAATAAATATAAAGTTAAATTCAATGTAGTTTGAAAAAAATAGAGCTATAGGGTTAAAGTAACTTTAAAAATCCACATCGTGCAGGTAGGTTTCCTAAGATGCTCAGCTGCCAAATCATGACTCTCAACGAGGCCATGATAAATATCATTATCATAATTAATCATTTTGAGAAATTATACCTTGATCAGTGTACAATCATGGCAACTATCATTGTCCACAGAGACCCTGCGAAGTGGAAACAGAGTTACCATCAAAGAGTCACTTCTTCCGGGTATTAGAAATTCCCACCACAAACCCCGATTTCAAAGGGAGTTTAACCTCTGACTCCAGTGGGGATTAAATTGATGACATCTTTCTTATAACAAAGGGAGTTGTCTAACTTACTCCAAGTAAAAATAGGGTTAAACAACCCTATTAAAGATGATTAGTGCAATTTTCTAAGTTGTATCAATCATCTTAAAGTACAAAAAAAACTACACCAATCATCTTTAATAGAATTATTTAACTCTATTTTTACTTGGGATAAGTTAGACAACTTTGTAACAAAGACTACTGAAGCTTTTAATTTTGTATTTGTTTAACTTATCTCATAAAAAATTACACCAATCATCTTTGATGGGGTTGTTTAACCCTATTTTTACTTGGGTTATGTTAGAAACCCCTTTAATTTTATGTTGTGCTGTTCTTTTTCTTTTTAAGATTGTATTAAAGCAATTAAACTACACACGAAAATCCAAAAAGGTTTAAATATCCATAAATGCCAAGACTTTAAATTTTCATTTATGATATTAATATTTCTTTTCTTTCTGTGTTTTCTCCTAGAGAATCTACATAATTTGCAGATCATTGGGGAAAAAGAAAAGAAAACCAAAGTTGTAATACAAGGGAAGATAACAGTGAACCTTGGAGGATTGATTCTGTTGCTGAAGTTCTCATACTCCGGATCAAAATATGGCCAACAAACTTTTGCCATTCAATCGACTTCCCCAGTCAACAGCTTGCCTCGTTTTTCCTTTAACAAAGTGAAAGAGTCTAGTGAGGGGGAAACAGAACCGTTACTTTCTTCTGCGGATTCCAAGTTGCATTATACAATATACTATAACCACATGGTGCAAAGCAGGTCACAAGTAACTAATGAAAGTATGAAACCAACCATACAACAAAGGAATCAAATGAATGGTACAGTTCCAAAGAAAGATCCCATCATCAGTTACATAAATGCTGTGTTGTGGTGCATAATAGTTGTATGAAGTGCATAGCCACATACGCCATATTTATACCTGCAACTTTTCATAATTTTGAAAATCATAGCACATTCAAAACCATAATTTAAAACTATGATGTCAGCAGTGGGGGGTGATAGAGCACTACTTGATGCACTGCTTTAGGACGCACATTCTTCCAAGCATGTGTAAAAAAATCAACGTGTTTCATCTCCTGACCTTTGAACATGACTTTAGGAATAATTTTAAGTTAAGCACTGAACGTTCCTTGTCCAATAGATTATCAAATGCAGAGAGAGAGAGAGGAATAAAGAGGCTGACAGGGGAATCATGTCATGGCATCCGTAAAAGGAGACATTTTCGGTGCAAAACCTGGATGGGTACATTGAAGAATCCAGAGGAGTGTATATTAATGCCATAGTGGAAATATAAAATACTATTACCTTTTCCTTTCTCTTGAGCACGTAATTAAGCATTTTACTTTACCAATAAAGTAACAAAATTCACAATTATTTGGGTTGGATCACAGAAAGCAAGATGGTTCGTCTGGTTGAGAGTTGTTCATATATATAACTTTTTCTGGGTTTCAAGACCAGCATATTATAGTGATTATCTTCTGAATATTATGTGATATATTGATTTCTTTCTAGCTAGAATCACCTTCATGCCCCCATCTTTCATGTAATGCTCGATAGACAATATATATGGTGGGATTGACACATACTTTATATAAATTTGGCACTTACTTTAATATGCATATTTTTTTAAATTGAAAATTTTCGTGATATATATAAGCATATTTTATGAAAAAAGTAATCTTATACAAAAATTAATGAAAAGGTCATTAATTAAAAAAAAGTTAAGAAAATGGGGAGGCTACTTTAGTCAACAGCTTCCGTTTATATTTGTTACCGCATCTGAAAGCCACATAAGCGCGTTCATTTTTTATTTATTTATTTAATTATTTTTTTTTGCGAGGAGTGTCCCCCGCATAGGGCCTAATCTCCTCAGAGGTACTAAAAGAAAAGGATACATCCCTCCTAACTAAGTTTACTCCATTCACAGGAGTTGGGAATCCAATCCCCAATCTTATTACTTAAGGATTGAGAACCCTTAGCGCTCACACCAACCTTAATTGACAATATGTTATTCTTATGCTACATATTAATGTAATTTCTACGTCCAATCCACTTCAACGCAGTTCCAAACACGCCATCAAGCAACAATAAAATTCCACGCGGTGAAGAGACGTTCTTAGGCTTTACAAGCCCATGTATATCATACCCAAAAGAATAACAATGAAGCTTCGCCACGAATTTGTAACTCGTAACATAGCAGCAGCAAACACTTGAATGGAATCTTAGAAGTCCGACCAAAATGATTTGCAAGTGCCATAAATATCTTTTTCTTTTTAATGTACAATGATCGCACTGAAGTTAGAACTTATAATTTCATGTATATTATCTCAATTCTTTCACCACTAGGCCGACCCTAGTGGGTTAAAGTGACATAAATATCTGATTCCAATTTTAATAGGAATACTTATTTTATTTCCCTTTGTTTGTGTATTTAACCACCACTAAAGGTACATCCGCGCCAAATTGCCATCACCGTATCATCTACAATTATTCCATGATATAGAAAGATCTTCAGTTACCACCGTTCAATCTGATGACTTAAAGTTTCTTAAAAAAAATATTCTCTTACACTGATTTTATATGGTTTGATATAATTATAATTATATATATAGAGAGAGAAATTAATGCTATGTAAAAATCATGTGGCTTACCATTTATATTGATAAGATCTAATAATTAATATTTATTGGTCCTAATTAAATACATCTCCTTATATCTATTTATCTATTTATCTATATCTATCTATGTATCTATCTATGTATCTATGTATCTATCTATCTATATATATATATGAGCTAGTTTTGATTTTGGTCCCTTAAATTATTTTTCTTTATTTTTTATCCTCTAAAATTTGAAATAACTATTTTTGGTCCCTAACATTCATTTTAAAGTAGATGAATAACATTTATTTAAAGAACCTAGAAATTTTTTAGAGGTGTTACATATTGACATGGTACTACAAACACTAATGAGTGCCACCTGTCTTGATCACTTGACCTTCCGTTAAACACATAAGTAGTTAACGAGTGTCAAATAATAATAGGGATCAAAAACAATAATTTTACCTTTTTGAAAATGAAAATCAAAGAATTTTTTTATAAGGATTAAAATCAAAACTCACTTATTTTATAGAGACTAAAAACATATTTAAGCCTCTGTGTGTGTGTGTATGGTTTAACATTAAAGTAATAAAATTTACTCTTAATAAAAAGTTATTAGAGGTATTATTTTCTAAATTTGACAATTATATTCCTATGGTTGAGAATAAATCAAATACATGTTATCAAAAAGAATAATCAATACAATTTCAATAAGTGAAAAATTGTATAGCCCATCGTAGGTCGTTGGCACAAGTGGTTTGGCACTTGCGTCCCTTAACCAAGAATTGGAGTTCAATTCCCAACTTGAGAATGGAGTTGTGACTAAAGATACTACTTTATCTCCAAAATGGGCCGACCTGGTGGGAGAGGGATTAGTTGGGTGCCAAATAGTAACCCCAATATTTCTTGGTTAGACAAAAAAAAAATTGTAGAGCTCCATTTTTATTTTTTTGAAGAAAGAAAATATTACAACTTTTGGAAGTGTTCGAAGGCAAGGACGAGATAATTGATAATCTGCGGGTTATATCACATTGATGCGTATACAAAATCATATTTGTATAAACTATGGTATCAAAGTTGCATATATTAAGTCAATAGATTATTAAGATTATATTAATTTTAATTAATAATGTATAAATAATTTAATTTATTATACTCAATTTGGAGGTACCACTTTTGTATAGAAAGAGTATCATTATACTTTGTTACAAAATCTTTCTATTTTTTTTTTATTTTGTAAGAAAAATATTAAATAAAAAAGTAAATATATTTCATGTCTCAGAAAACAGAGTACGTATATTTGGCATGTTGAATAAAATAGTTTCTAATTTACCAACATTGTGTGGTATGATTACCAAATAATTAACCATATTCCTTAAACATGAGGTCAAAGATTTAATTCTTAGATTCTCGTGTATGGAAGAATGTTTGTGAGGAAATATTAACTCTTTAAATAAGTCTTAGTATCTCGAGAAATTACTCTCTAACTTTTGACTAGAAATGCCCGAATTCACCCAAAAAATTAATTGCTAATTTATTTGACTAATTTATAAGCTTATTAAACTAAATTAAGATGTTTGGTACGTATACAACTTATTTTATTAATTTATAACATATAAACTATAACCTACTTCACATATAACTCATAGTTTTTAAATTTATAATTTTTTTCTTCTTTCAATTTTATTTTACTATTTTAATTTACTTTCTTTTTTATCCTTTCTTTTTCTTAATTATTGTTACACTACTCTTTCATCTCTCTCTCAGACTTCTTTAAACTAGCTCATAAGTTCAAGACTAACTTATCAACTAATTTTGTTAAGTATAACTATAAGAAAATCTGTAATACTTGAAGAAAGATTAATAGGAAGCTATTCATGTAAAACATGTCTTTATTTAAGCTTAAACAGAATACAAACGACGTAATTAATAATAATAACAAAAGTGAAGATATTAAATGATCAAATTAAACTTAAAAAAATAAATACTAAATTGTTATTCATTTTGGCACATTAATTTTGTTTTTTAATATTTAAAACAGATATTAATTCAGTCCTTTAATATATTTTAAACATCAATTTAGTTTTTAAATTAGTATTTATTTTATGCTGTAATAAAAAATAAGTTGAAATTAACTAATAATAACAATTTTAGAGATCGACTTCAGGAATTAAATTTACTTTTTGGTAATAACAAAAACAAAAATCAACGATTATATTAATTTTAGGACTGAATTGACGTTTTGCTCAACCTTTAATTAGAAGCCTGTATGGCTGTGCCGGACCAAAAGTTAGTGAGAGAAGTTGAAGCCGCATCTACGAAATCTGAGAGAGAAAGGATATTAATTTGTTTCATATGGCACTTGGCCGCACAAACGGAACACTATTCTAAATGTGTTTGAAGTGTACATTAATTGAGTACATGTGTTCCTTCGAATGACAATAAATAGAACTCCTATTAATTTGAATCGATTTGCAAGATAACTGTGGCGAGACATCGCATGAGAGAACCCAACAAGCTGAATTCAACATTCAACAATCGCAATTCACAAAGAAGTTGCAGAGGAAAAGTACATACCTCTTTTCCCGAGGAACAAGGTTGCTGCAAAGATTCCAACACCAGCACAAACTTCAGTGGCTCTCAATTTCTCACATCCTCCACAGCGCAACGCAGAGTGATGCTGATTCTGAGATATCTATCTATCGAAGGAGAGAAATGAGAAAAAACAGAGAACAGTGCACTTTAGGAGAAACCTTCGTGTGTCTGTTCAGGTGTTGATGTTGGAATAACAAATAGCAGTATGGCAAAGTAAATGGCTTCATTTGGGGACAAAGTGATGCGTAGCCAAGAGCAGGGAACCCGTATATATTAATTGAAACTAATAAAATTTCTTTCTTATAATTTTAAAAAGTTATTGAATAGTGTAATAGTTGGTGTAAGTTATATTGGTGTCATTTGCTCTCTTTCCTATATATATATATATATATATATATATATATATATATAAGTTTAATGATTATGTACCGTCAGTATAAAAAGTTTTACACTGTCGATCAATTAGAAATCACCGTTGATATGACTTTTAAAGTAATTATTATAAAAGTCAAGAAACTTATTATATATGGTGGATTGTGATTGGTTGACAGTGTAAAACTGCTTTACACTATCAGTGCATAGTCTATTTCTCTCTCTCTCTCTCTCTCTCTCTCTCTATATATATATATATATATATATATATATATATATATATATATATATATATAATTTGTTAACGTACTCACATTTGTTTTTTAGTTAGACTACGTTAGTAAATTATAATTATAATATATCTTAAAATATACCATGCTTTAGATTGCTAACGTACTTTAATTAAAAATAAGTGTATATGTATATTAGCAAATTCTTGTAGGGTTTGTTAATATACACGTACTTGTTTTTTAGTTGAAACACATTAGTAAGTTATAACTATAATATATTTTAAAATCCATTTATGGTATAACTTATTAACGTATTCTAGTAGAAAACAAGTGTGTGCACGTTCTCATCTCTCTCTCTCTCTCTCTCTCTCTCTCTCTCTCTCTCTCTCTCTCTCTCTCTCTCTCTCTCTCTCTCTCTCTCTCTCTCTCTCTCTATATATATATATATATATATATATATGAAAAGCAATAAGTCTAAACCATCCAACTATACGTAGATGGTCAATTAAAAGTTAGTTAACAAGTATATAATTACTTAAAAAGTTATGTACATTTTGTTTTAATCTTAACTATTTAAATATAATTTAATAATTATATTTATAATTTCAATTTCTCATAATAAAAAGAATTTTTATTTGATATGTTATCTCTCTCTGTACTTATCTATCTATCTATTTATATATTTATCTATCTATCTATCTATCTATCTCAATATTTATTATTTTTTTGTATCTCAATATTATGTTATTGTATCTAATAATTATACTGAATGTAGGCGAATTATATATAAGAAAAGAAAGAAGTTATTTTTAACTTATTTTAAGCGATTCGTACATAATAATAAATTTGAATCTTCTTTTTCAGAGTAAGAAAATTTTTATACGTACTTTCTTCTCATATACTTACGTATCCATTCACTCATATTTTTCAATTTTTATATTAAATTAAATTAATATTTTTAATTTAATTAGTTACTTGATCAAAAAATATATATTTTTAATTAATAGTTGAATTTTTTATGAATATTTATAAATTATTATTAAAATTATTTTAAAAATTTTAAACACTGAAAATTTTCAATTTATATTTTATTATTATTAAAATAGTCTCTCATTAATTAAATTATTTTTTAAATATACTTTATAATTTATATATTATTTTATCTTTCATAAATTCTTAAATTACCTTACTAAACACAAAACTAGATATTAGACCCGTGCGTTATATGGATTTATTTATATTATATATTTTTAATATTTGTAATTTTTTAAAATGCCTTTACTCTCCTTCATGTATCAAAAAAATTAAGATTTTTTAAATATTTAGTAGTATATCATATATAATTACATTGAAATTGAGCTCTTCGAAAATATTTAGTGATATTTGAAATTTACTATGAGTTATTATTTTTCTTAGTAATAATATATGTAAAATTGAGTGTTTATTTTTATTATTGTGGATTTGTTAACATGTATTTATGTTTTATGATTAATATTTTTAATTGTATTTATTCTAAAAGTAGCTAGTAACATGAAAAAATAAATATAAAATAATATATAAAATTAATTTAAAATTAAAATGTGAAAAACAGATAACTATACATACCACATACACACGAAAGTCAGAGGAGTTAATTTAATTACTATATAATATATTAGGAATCATGTTATTTTAAGAGATAAAATGAAAAATTATATACAATTAATAATATAAATTTTTATTCTTAAAATAGAAATATAATTTTTATTCAGAAAGAAAACATAAAATTAATTATATATTATACTTAATAAATAATACAATAATTAATATTTTAGAAAGAAAAAATTATTTACTATATATTTGCAAAAATACTACATTAATACCATTAAAAATTATACTACTTCCATTCCTTTTTAATTGTCATTTAAGGTTTTTTTTTATACAAACTAAGAAATACAATAAATTTTCTTGTTTTACATAAATTAATTTGAAGTTTTTTTATTGTACCCTTTCTCATTTCTACTCGGTAATAAATACACACTAATTGTAAATGTGTAAATTAATTCAAAATTAGGTAAGAAGTAAGGGTATAATTGATAAAGAAATAATTAATGTTATCTTGAACTTTGAAAATGACAAATAAATAAAACAAAAATTTCTAAAAAATTGACAAGTAAAAAGAACGGAAGGAGTATTAATTTTTTCTTAAATTCATTTTACTGTTTTGATTTTGTTACTTTAAATATGTTTTATGAATAATAATAATTAAAGTTACATTTCATTATTTATGCATTCTAAATTAATGATTATTTGTTTTGTAAATAGTTTTTATGATTTCTTTATTCGTAAATATTAATTTATATTTATGTAATAGAAAAATTCATATTTACTTATTTTTTTAATTTATTTATAAATATTAAACTTTTTCTTAATTTACGTTTTGATATTTTTATTCAACGACAAAATTTTAAAATAACTGTTATAAATTTCGTATACAAATTTTTCTTTAGATTTTAAATTCACTCTTTAATTAATACTTTGCTACAATTAATTCACCTAAGTTATACCGATCTATTTATGTAAAGGAGACTTGAACTTATTATAATTGTCGATGGAAATTATAGTTTTATATAGCTGTTGATTGGACCTAATTAGATTTAATACACCTAATTATATTTAATAAAGAAATTAAATTGCTCACATTAATAATCTTTATTATACAATTTTGATAATTGTAATTAAGTTAATAATATATATATTTCCAAATCAGGTTCATGTGTTACAATTGATCGGACCTAATTAGAGTTAATGAACCTAATTGTATTAAATTTTACTATTTTTTTTATGTACAATGACGGCGCTAAAGTTCAAATTTATGACCTCATGCAAGCTACTTTAACCCCACCACTAGGCCGCCTATAGTGGGTTAAAATTTTACTATTTTGCTATTAAATATAAACAATATGAAACGGTAATCTTAACCTTCCACATGCTCATATATATTACTTATTAACCAAATATCTAAATAAGGTAAGAAAAGAACAACCGAGAATAATGTACCTTAATTTTAATTTAATTTTCACAGAAGAAATGTTTATAATTTATTCTGTTTTTCTGTCCAATGATTAGTTTTTACTTTTATAATCTTAAATACTATTAGTTTTTCTTACAATGCTTAGTTTTCAACCGAAAATATGTTTAACGTTTATTGTTCAATTTTTGTCCAAATCTTAAATGCTATAATAGATGTTATAATAATAATAATAATATATTAATTTTTTCTTACCAATTATTAGTTTCGAACTAAAATTTATTTAATGTTTATTATTTTATTTTATTCAAATCTTAAATATTTTAGAGATATTATAACAACAACAACAACAATAATAATAATGACAATGATTCTTGTGAATAACCAATTTATCCAAGTATAATAAAGGAGATAAAGATAAGATGTTTGAAATTTTAAGATATATATTTATGTATATATGTATATACATATATACATATATACATATACATACATACATATATATATACATACATATATATATATATGTATATACATATATATATATGTATGTATATATATATATATATGTATGTATATATATATATGTATATATATGTATGTATGTATGTATATCAGAGAATCTTGGAGAAGATAAAAGATAGGTAGTTACAAAGGATAACGGTCATGTAGTTGAAAGAGAGGAGATCATGGGATACTGGGTGGAGTTGGTTACAAATGGATAAGCCAATTTTGCCTATTTAATACCCACAAACTCGCTTTTAAAGGGGCTCTAAAGAAAAACTCTGAAAAAAAAGATTGAAAGAAAAACACACGACAACAGAAGGCACAAGGAAAAGAAAGGGATCACCGAGTACGAGCAACCACTGGCAATCCACACTCAAGTCCAGCAATTTCACGAAGTCAAGGAAACATAAAGTTGTATCTCCTATATCTGATTGAAATGCAATTTGTAGCATCATGATTTGTTCTTTGTTTCTTTCTTAGTTTGGTATAGATTATTTTAAATGTTTTTTTGTAATTTAATATTATATTGTGATGTTGTCTCATCATTATTACTTATTTGATTGTAATGTCATATTTTAATATCCCCTTTGCACGTACTTGAGACCAGTGTTCTCAAAACTGGACCGGACCGGCCGGTTCAACTGGAAAATCGGTGAACCGGTCCTGTGTCCAGTCCAATTAAACCAGAGAACTGGCCAAGCAAAAATCGGTCTATGAACCGGTGAACCAGTCAAAACCAGTTCGATAAAAAATGTCTAATAAAATATTATTTTGATGTTTTTTCTTAAAAAAATGAAAATCAACCTAAAATATTTGTCATTTTCTTTTTATTCTAAATATAAATTTGTTTTATTAATAAATACTGATGTGTGTTATTAAAACTTAGACTTAAGTATTATGACATATTTAATTTGAACTTTTTTAGGTATTGTATATGTTAAGAATTTATAAAATTATATTTTATTTTTAGTTTTAATATTATAAGTTATGATATTATATTTTCTTTAATTTTTAATGTATTATTTAATTATTATTATTATTATTTTATTAATACCGGTTCGACCACAGTTCAATTCCCGGTTAAACCATTGAACCTTGAATCAGTGCCTTGACCGGTTCAATGAGCGGTCCAGTTTTAAAAACATTGCTAAGACTACTTTTGTTCATGTTATGAATTTAAGGCTTTTTAATTTTTTGCTTTTGATTTTTATATTATGGCTTGTCAATTGTAATTGTTATGCTCATTTAAATGCTTGTTGAATTGATCATTTTTATAAATTTCAGAACAAGTGTCGTTTTTTTTTTCTCTCTTCGTTTTTTTATTCTTATTCTTTTCTTTATTTCATGGTTTGTGAATTCTTTTCTTTCATCGTTTTAACTGTACTCATTATTTTCGTTCCTTTTTTTCTTTTCTTTTATGCATCACTTAAAAAAAAATAACAGGAGAAAAAGTAAGTAGTTATTCGTGATATTGATTGAGTAGTGTATGCTACCTTCAATGTCATTTGAATTATAGGATTTACGAATAGTCATTTGCTATTGTAAGCCTTGTTGCATTTGTAGATTAAAATGAACTTTCTTTCTCTTCAATAAAATGTTTATTCTTCATAAAAAAATAAAAAATAAAATTTATCCAAATATGCAACGGCCAATAATGTTAATTGAATAGCATATACTATCTTTAACATCCTTTGGATAGTAAGGGTTTAATGACTAACCATTTGTGTGAGGATAATTTTTTTTTAAAATACAAAAAGATTATTTTTTTTAAAAAAATATTTTCAAAAAAAATGTCCTTTCGAATTTTAAACTTTTTCATTTTTTTATGAATAAAAATATAAAAAATATCTTTTCAAGTCTTTCTTTAATAATAAAGATTAAAAAAAATCTTTTCAAACTTTAATTTAAAGTTCTTTTTTCTTTTAAATAAAATAAAAATCAAATTTCATTCTTATCTTTAAAAATACAAAAAAATTAAAAATTAAAAATCATAAAAATATTTTTATTTTTCTTGTTTTCTTATTGGGGTAAAATAAATATTATAAAGTCACGTAGTTTTGCGCAATTAATCAATGTACCGCTTTTAACGAGCGTTGTAGGGTGCTAATACCTTCTCTATACGTAATCAACTCCCGAACCTATCTCTAATTTCAAAGACCATTTTTTAAGGTTTTCCAATATTTTTTCCCTTAAATAAAATTTTGGTGGCAACTCCATTTAAAAATTATTCTTGTGCGGTCTCCGTCGTAGCCCCGATTGTGACAATGGCAACTCCTATTGGGGAATGTTGATAGCATAGTTAATTGCGCAAAATTAGAACTTTATATATTTTCATTTTACCCTCCCTGTTTTCTTGTATATTTTATATTTTATTTCTTCTGATATGAATAGCCTTTTTCTTTCCTTTTCTTTTTGAATTATAAATATGCTTGGTCTTGACACTAGGATAGAAAACTTTATTTCTGTATATATCTATGTTGTTTCTTCCTTGTGCAGATTTGGGTAGTTGTTAGGTCATAGTTTGTATGTCCCCCCCCCTCCCCCCCACACCCCTAAAGTCACCTACCTCACATACTTTTGGGCTCTATACTCGAGCCTGTGAGAGCCTAGAAGTAGAAGGTGCCTTGATGGCTGTTATTGAGTGGCTTTATGCTCACTTGGCACTTGTTGAGCTACCACTCAAGTTGTTACTAGTATCACGGGTTAGTCATATTAAAAGGGTATTTTCCCTACTTATGGCAAATTCATGGGCTAGGTCCTTATTTGTGTGATAAGAGCCAATTTGGGAACCTATAAATCTTTAGGAGTCTAGATCCACCTAGGAAGCCTTGCACTAATACATGGACTTAATGACCTTCCAAAATTAGAGTCATGACCTTAGGAATATCTTACCCTAGGTTTTACCTTAATAGGACATATGCAGAACATACTATTCTTTTTCCTTTCCTTTTTGTACATATTCATCACAACATTTAGTAGTAGTGACATCTAAATATTTTCATGCATCACAGTGCATTTTTCTTTGCATCTAATGTCATGATCATTATTAGTTTAGACATTTAGTACCTAAGTTTTTCTTTCCAATATAGAATAAAATGTTCATGCATGCATTTCAAAATTAAAAAAGGGGGAAGAAAAAGGAAAACAAATGAAAAGAGGATTCATGCATACATTAGTTCAAGATTAGGATACATGCATATTATGTGCATAATAGGATTGCAATTATCTCATTTAATAATTTCCACTAGGAGTGGAAAGATTTGATAACGTTTAATATAGAGAATGTTCATAGTCATGTATCAGACATTATCTATTAAGGAGAGAATTCTCCCTTGGATAATTGTCAACCACATTTTTATCTTGAGATGAGTGGTCCTTGATTGAAAATGTAGGGCACAAGACCTCATCTATTAAGGAGTGAATGCCCCTTGGAATGAGTGTCAACC